>VZTU01011204.1:2182-54341 GCA_013400835.1 Zapornia atra
GGTTGGTTTTCTGACCTTGGAGGTGTTACTTTTTTTAGGCTTCATGAGAATCCAGACGAAGAGCCACACATCCTGTTGGAGTGTGACAGCGGCGTGCTGGATGCCATACAGAAACATCTGAAACTCTACAAGATCCGGAGGAAAGTAAACATCACCCCCTGCCTTGACCTCTCTTTGTGGGCTGTCATCCCTGGGGAGAGGGCTGCAGACATGGCAGGTTCCCTCACTCAACGTGCAGAGCAGGGCCTGGTCTTTACTCCTGACCCCAGAACTGAAGTTATGGGCTGGAGGCTGATTACAAAGAAAGGAGCCAATCTGTCGGAGATTATCCCTGGGAGTCATATTGGGAACAGTGAAGATTACCACAGGCACAGGTATAAACAAGGTAATCTTACACTCTCTGTCGCTGGATTTGGGGAAATTTATGTATTATTACAGTTTCAGCTTATTATCATATGAGTGAGTATGATAATACTCATATTATGCTATGAGTCCATATGGTGACACAAGACAGAGGTACATTACAATGCTGCGTTGGCATGTCTTGTTAGTAAGTGTGGGTGTTGTTTGCTGCTTTGGGGATAAAAGCAACCTAGTAGTTCCAAGCTTTTCTGTGGAGAAGGACCTGGTAGATGACAGGTTGGCCATGAGCCAGCACTGTGCCCTGGGGGCTGAGAGAGACAATGGGATCCTGGGGGGGGCATCAAGAGGAGTGTGGCCAGCGGGTCAAAGGAGGGGATCCTTCCCCCTCTGCTCTGCCCTGGTCAGGCCCCACCTAGAGTGTTGTGTCCAGTGCTCCCAGCTCCCTGGGATAAAAAAGCCAGGGATCTCCTGGAGAGAGTCCAGAGGAGGGACACAGAGATGATGAAGGGCCTAGAGCATCTCCTCTATAAGGAAAGGCTGAGTGAGCTGGGGCTGTTCAGTGTAGAGAAAAAAAGCCTGAGAGGGGGTCTGATCAATGGTTATAAATACCTTAAGTATGGGATGCAGGGGAAAATGGCCAGCCCCTTTTCAGTGTCTGTGGGGACAGGACAAGGGGCAATGGCTGCAAGTTGGAGCATAGGAAGTTCTGCACCAATATGTGGAAGAACTTTTACACAGTGAGGATGAGGGAGCCCTGGGACAGGCTGCCCAGGGGGGTGTGGAGTCTCCTTCTCTGGAGATATTCCAGACCCCATCTGGACACCGACCAGTGTGACCTGTCCTAGGGACCCTGCTTTGGCAGGGGGTTGGACCTGATGATCTCTGGAGGTCCCTTCCAACCCCTGTGATTGTGTGATCCCATCTGCAGCAGAATCAATATCTGGGTTCTGTTTTCTGTTAAGGTTACAGCGCAGTGGGTCAGGAACACTGACAGCAAAAGAAATTCAAGATTATTCATTTTTCTTAGAGGGGAAATTTCAGTTGTTTGAGTCATTTTGCTTATTTTGGGATTATGTAGAGTCCTTCTGTTTTCCTTGTTGCTAAGGAAGGAAAAGGAAACACCCTAACTGACTTTCCTAAAAATGTATGACTGGTTTTGCAGTGAACCCAGAGGCCAAGGGGCGGGTGATTGATTTGAGAGGGAGTTCGGTCCCAGGAGGCCCTGTGCCTGCGCAGAGCTCCCATTGATTTCGCTGTGTCTGCACAGAAACCAGATTAAATTGATTGGCAGACCAAAAGGTGATGGTCCTCTTCTTAAACCTGCGTTGGAAAAGCAAGCTGTTAGGGGGTCAGACTGGGCTGGACTGTGGTGGCGTGCCACCTCCATGAAACACCAGTTCCTGCTGTGCCTGAAAGCGGGGTGCAATGTTCTGCCTCAAAAAAAAACCCCAAACCTATTTTTGTATCATTGGTCATGAAAAGAATAACTGCTCATATGGACATGTGGTGTTTGGGTTTTAACAAAGGCAGTTGGTCAGCTGGGGTTCTCTGTCTCTGAAGAAAATAACCTTTACTGGCACTCATGGGGCGTGGGTGAGGAAGACTTATATGGGAGAGCGTGTCATTCCAGGTGCTTTGAGTTTCCACCAGTATGGTTGGGAAGTGCTGTAAGCTTAAAGAACTCAGGCTCTAGTGCTGTTCTCTGTTTACTTCCAAGAGCAAACATAATTGATGGCCAACAATTTCACTCCAGCTCAAGCCAGAGTACTGGGAAGTTCATTATTTCACATTGCTGCTTAAGGGTTCTCTCAGTTTTACAGCTCACAGGGGAGGCATATTCCAGAAACCTTAAATACTGGAGTTCTCACCTCATTTCCCTGACTGGTTTACTTTTTTTTCCCTAGGAATTCCTGAAGGTGTGAAAGATCTCCCTCCCGGAGTAGCCCTCCCACTGGAGTCCAACCTGGCCTACATGAATGGCATCAGCTTTACCAAAGGCTGTTACATCGGGCAGGAGCTGACAGCCCGGACTCACCACATGGGTGTCATTCGCAAACGTCTGCTGCCAGTCCAGTTGCCAGCTCCTCTTCCCAGGGACAGCATTCCTGAGGGTGCTGAGATCTTAACTGAATCAGGGAAGTCAGCAGGCAAATTCCGGGCTGGAGGAGGTGAACTCGGTATAGCTTTGCTGAGATTAGCCAATATAAACGAACCACTCTCCCTAAATATAGCAGGTGATAAAGTGAAACTCACTGCAAGTATACCTGAGTGGTGGCCAAAACCTGCTGGTAAATAAATGAGGAACCACCACTTCCATGTTTGCCTTATTGAGAATGTATTTTGTGTGATAAATTTGGGAAAGCGACTCTGCCTTCAGCTGTTGTTCAGGGTATTGGATGGGGGCAGCGTAACAGGATTCCTCAAACTGTGAATAAACAGCAGGAACACAAACCATCATCAGGTCTCTGAGGACAGCATAACCTGTTAGGTGTTGTGGAGAGGCATGTGCCACGTAGGCAGGGGAACACACCTTTTCCTGAGGGTACCCTGTATTTATTTAGGGGGTGACATCTGCTGTTGGGTTGGAGTCCTGCTGAGTTTTCGGTCCACCACTTGCTCCATGTAGAGCACGGGGTGTGTTCAGACTGGAGCAGGAGTTTCCCTTGTTGTATGCACTGAAGGTTTCTGTGCAGAATACCCACTCTGTAGTATCCCAGTGGGGTTTTGTTAATGCAGAGCATGCTGCTCATATCATGCGTAAAACCCATACTCAGGCTAAAGTGTTCATATCAAATTACTCCTTGTGTTAAGCTCCTCCTTAAATTTGCTAGCTCTGTGGGTGTTTTTTTTTCTCCCCAGCACTGCTAATTGTGTTCAGGAAGAGGAATACCCTTGATTTTAATAAGTTGTTATTCCTGGCAGGGAGATAGCTCCCCAATATCCCACTCCCATTCCCTGCTTCAGTGCCGGCAGAGGGAGCACAGCCAGCAGCAGCCAGCCCTGCAGCTCCTGAGCTTGGTCCTGACCTGGGTCATTCACGCTTCCTTCTCTCAAACAACTGTTTCAGAGAGCAAAGAAGAGATTTTTACAGAATTTGGGCACGCTGGTGCATGTTCTGGGGTGGCTGTTGTATTGGCGTCCTGGTGCTCAGCAAGATACTCTCTTTACAGAAGCACGTGCTCTCCACTTGCCTAACAACAGCTGAGGGGTGGATTTTCTTTGTATCTCCGTCTTTGCAGAAAAAAATCCTCCATACTTTCCTGCAGCCTTTGGTATCCTCACTCCCACCACAAAGCCAGTGAAGGGATGGCATGTCCCCACCTCAGACCTTTGCTCCTTCCCTCAGCATTAAGCATCTCGCTTGTTCTGAGAGCTCTGTACCCCTCCTAAAAAAAGCCTGTCCTCACTGACGTACTCTCCATCCACCATTCCCTGCAGGTTTTCTGAGCAGCCCAGTTTCTTTGCTGTGTTCTAGCTCCTGCTGCTTTTCTGGCTTTGCACTTTATCTTGTTTCTGTAGTCAGTGTATTTGCTGCCCCCAAAGCCAACCAGCTCTGCCTGCTAACCTGCTCAACCTGAGGAGCCCTATGTATTTTTAATAAATCACTTTTGTGCCCAGCCTTGAACTGGTGTATGTGCAGAAGGGCATGATGAAATAAGCAGGCGAGATCCCACACAGACCAAAAAACCAAAAGTTGTTACATTAATATTTCTCACAAAAACCATCCAAAGCACGTTCTGCCAGTGTTTTGGTGTCACCATGACTGTGAAAGGAATTTATCTGTGAAATGTGCTCATATTGATTATGCTTTGCTGTGAAATGAGTCTGTGGAATCTCTCATTAAAAGTTTACTGCATCCATAACGTAAATGTGAGTTGTCTGAAAGAGAAGTCGCCTCTTTTTTCCCTGGTGTGAAGATACACAAGAGAATATATATATATGTATTTTTAACGCTGTTCATCACTCCTTTGTCAGGTTTCAGGCTGTTAAACAAAGGCCTTTCTGCTTGAAAAACACCCACATGAAACAGCATCACTTTCACCCTTTCTGGCTCCTCTGAATATGACAAAGGCAAGACTGTGCTCCCTGTATTGATGCCGCTCTTCCTCTCAGCCATCCCTTGTGCAAAACCTCCTCAGAACGGTTACATTGTTCTGGTATCCTGAATAAACACCACGGGTTTGGGGTTTTTTTTCTGTTAGGGAAGCCCTGTGTCCCTTTTCCTGGCACGCACACGCGTTTCTTTTGTCTTAATGTGTTTGAAAGGCTTTTCTGTTGCCACCAGCTGCAGCTTAGGCACAAAATATACATGCAGGTTGATTTTTTTCCGAGGTACCAGGTAATTTGTGCAAGTGAAGATTTCTCTGGCAGAAATGGGAGAGGGCACTAATACTAACCTATTTTTACTCTCCCTCACGCCATGCTCCATCGTTAATGGTTTTACTGGTGTGAGTTTGGGCTGGAAGGCTGGGCTGTGGGCTGTGTAGGGGCAGGGTTGGTTTTGCTGTGGTGTTTGCCTCACTGATGGTCTGTGAGGGGGCAAATCGCTTACAGACAAGGTGGGGTTGAATGAAGTGCAGTGAGGGGCTCCATCACTGGCCTGCCAGAAAGGCTGAATAACCACCCGGTTCCTCGTGTCAGCCGGAGGGCTGGAACCTCAGTGGCACTTTACAATGCAGATTTCTGCAGGGAGAAATAAACACTGAGGGAAAAACCACAGCACCAGGCCCACACTGCCCCTCTGCCGCCCTGGGGAGGGAAACGAGATGCGCTTATGCCATAATTGTGTCAGGTTTCAGTGCTTTCCTCAGCATGGGGCGAACATGGCAGCTGAGAGGAACTGCTGGGTAACCTGCTCAGGTGCCTTGCTCAGGCTAAACACGGCTGGGAAACGAGGGCCCCGCTTGCCGAGGGGCCAACCCTTCCCCGATCCCTATATTCGGGGTGTTCCCGCTCATTGCCTCAGTTTCCCCTTCGCCGCCTCAGTTTCCCCTCGCCCTCCCCATGAAGGCGGGTCGCCCCTCCCTCTCGGCCATGGTTCATCCCTCCCTTCCCAGCTCCCCCTATTTCCCCCGCGCAGTGGTTTCTCCCACCGCCGGCGCTGGCGCCCCCCTCACTACCCGCCCTTCCCGCTCTGGCTGGCGCGCGGCGCGGAGCGGGAAAGGGCGGGGGTGGGGGCGCTCGCGACGCTCCCGCCTTCTCCCGCTCGCCGCGCGACCGTTGGCGCTGTGGTAACGGCCCGTCACGGCGTGAGGCGAGCGGGAGGATAAAATGGTGGCGGGTAGCGCCCAGCCTCCGGCCCTTCGGCCTGACGAGGCTTCCCGGGCAGAGGTGAGGCGTCAGCGTTGCTTCTTCCCCCCTTCCTTCACCACCACCCTGCCCCAGTACCAGAGGAGGTGGGGGGTGAGCGTCGCGGAGGGGAGGTTGTGAGGCGCTTCGCTCCTGTGAGGGGAGAAACAGGCTCCAGCCCTGTGAGGAGCGGCGGCCTGTCTGTTGGGGCTCCCTTAGAGAGAGGGGAACCTCTGAGGGCTGCTGGCGGAGCAGTAATCGCGTAAATAAAGGACGTCACTGCGAAAGTACAAGGCTATCTTCCACTTGCCTGTCGTGTGTGCTCTGTCAGAGCTCTGTGTGCGCCTGGAAGTTAAAAGAGCAGTGAGCGGGGCTGATACACCAGCGATGGGTGATGCTGCTGCACGGAGAGAGCAGTGAAGTAAGCGAGTGTTATAGTATGAAATCCCCTTAGGGTAAGGCAGCTTTCTGAGGCTGTGGAGAGAAGAACAGTGAAATGTTTGGTTTCAGGGGAAAAAAAAAAAGTTGGTTTTCTTTTTGCCCTTCTATTTTCTCTGATTTTTTTTTTTTTTGTTTGTTTGTTTTGTACCTGTAAGCAAGGCTTGATTTGATTTTTATGTGGGTTTTTTTTTTTGTTTGGATTTTTAACATTTCTTGCCATACTAAAAAGCGACAAAAGTTCTTTCAGTGTGGTGATGGATCTAGAAGAATGACTGTGAATAACCGAGTCTACTCTATCAACGCTTCGATCTGCTGTTTAAAATGCATCATTGAATCAAATGTAGGTTGCTATAGCCAGGTTGGTGTCAGGAGGTTCTGTGTGTGCACCTTCACACTGAGTTACTTGAAATTAAAGAGTCCTTACAGATGCTTCTAGATGTATTACTATTTTGAGGAGTTTACCTGCTGGTTATACATTGGTGAAAGCTTTGAAATCTTCAGAGGGTGTCAAAGTACTGCACAGATGAGTGAGGCAAATACAGTGTATTCTTCACAGCCTGTGGTGGGCCTGCTTTTCCTACAGGAAAAGGCTTTCTCTATCATTTTCAGTGCAGGGGAATTTGGAAGCTTTGGCCCCCTTGTTAGCACCCATAGCTGCTGAAGCCACACTGTTTACATGCCAAGGGAGCACTTTGCGTGTTACTTTGAGAGGAGTGTGTAGCTACTACAGCTTCCATCTACTTAGTAAGAACATTGTTGGGGCCAGTTTCTGCTGGAGACACGCTACCTTTTGACTTCAAACTGGTGTCTCAGCTGTTGGCCTGTGTGGTATATTATGCAGGCTGTTAGCCCTTCAGAAAAGGCTGTCTTGTTTGTCTGTAACATGCTGATCTCAAGCTAGTGGGAATAATGTATGCCTAAACTGATTTCTGTGGATTTGTGTCTGGATTTTCTCTCCTTCCTTCTCTCTTGTCCAGGCCAATTGAGTGTGAAGTGCTGCTGTTGGGACTCAATTTTAAGCTATTGGGATCTACTCATATTACTAAAATTACTACATGTACTTGGGTATTGTGCTGCCATAACACTAGAAACATGGGGTTTCTCTGTTTTTATTAATCCCTAGTCAGAGCATGGCTTTAATTTTTAATTAAAACACTTAGATTCAGTGTGTGCTGTTGGCATCACTGGTGCAAATACTCTTATTCCAAAAAGCTAAATGTGGAAATAATGAGTACTAAAAGCTCCCTGTGTCACATATATGTATATTGTCATTCTCAAATTGTGCTTACATGAGGCAGCTGGAGAAGCTGGAAAAGGACAGTCATAGTCTCTGAATGCCAATACAGCTTTGTGGAGAGAAAGTGGAGGGATGATAACAATAATGTAAAGAAGGGCTGAGGTTTTTAGGGAGCAGTGACCTCATTTCCTATTTACTGCTGTGTCAGAAAAGCTATGTGGAATACACTGAAATAATATTTAGGGAAGGTGACGTGGCACTCTGCGCTGTATTTTAGCAGTGCTTTTAGTGGAAGTGCTTACAGTGATAACGGTGAGGGAAGGACTGTGTAGAACATGGTGATGATACTAGAGCTTAGTAAAAATGCCTTGGGAACAGAAGAAAACTTTGGAAAAAGCTGATGGTTTTTTCCACCTCAATTTTGTCTGTATCTTTTCTCTGAAATATGCCTGCATTAAGTCACTGAAGAATTTAAGACTAAATGTTTTTCTGATTTCTACTGTAATGCTTCTGGCTGTCACAGAATACAAAAAGATGCTTATAAGATGGATTTTGGGTCAGTCTGGTTGTTCAGGGTTAATAAGATACATTTTTACATTTACCATGCTGAGAGAGATTTGGGGGTCTTGATTGACAGCAAGTTACCCGTGAGCCAGTGGTGTGCCCAGGCAGCCAGGAGGGACAACTGCATCCTGGGGGCATCAAGCATGGTATGGCCAGCTGATCCAGACAGGGGACTGTCCTGCTCTGCACTGTGCTGGGGCGGCCTCACCTCAAGTACTCGGTGTAGTTTTGGGTGCCACAGTACAAGAGGGACATAAAACTATTGGAGAGTGTCCAGAGGGAGGGCACTGAGGATGGGGAAGGGTCTGGAGGGGAAGTCTTATGAGGAGAGGCTGAACCAAGGAGCCAAGTCCCTTGGTTTGTTCAGCCTGGAGAAGAGGAGGCTGAGGGGAGACCTTGTGGTGGGCTGTGGCTTCCTGGCAGGCACTGATCTCTCTTTGGGGACCAGGGATAGAACCTGAGGGAACAGCATGAAGCTGAGACAGGGGAGGTTTAGGCTGGCTGTCAGGAAGAGGTTCTGTACTGAGATGGGGGGTCAGGCACTGGCACAGGCTCCCTGGGGAAGGGGTCCCAGCCCCGACCTGGGCTGAGCTCAAGAAGTGTCTGGATGATGCCTTCAGTGCCAAGGGTGTGGCCTGCGTGGAGTGAGGAGTTGGGCTCGATGGTCCTTACGGGTCCCTCCCAACTCAAGAGATTCTGGGATTCTATGAATCTGTGAACTCAGCTGACTTAAAGTGTGTGCTGGAGGATATCTTGAGCTTTTTTTGAAAAAGTGTAATAGGAACTTGTTAGCACTCATCTTTTTTTTTTTTTGTTCTAGTCTTGAGACTTACGTAATAATCATTGGCTGATGATGGAATACATGTCCCAGCAACTGAACTGTACTATATTATTCCTGTGTCTTTTTCTTCTTCAAAAAAGATGAAAATGGCTCTGCTCCACTATCTCTGAATTTCTTAATTTGCTTATATTTCTTCATCCCTGCAACATTAAACATGTGATGATGTGAGGGAAGGACCAGTGTCTGAGTTAAGGCAAAGATTTGTGGGGAAGTAATGACTTCATGGAGGTACAATGTGTAAAAGGTTATAAAATGTAACTGTCAACAAGGTGTTTGACTGAAACTGGGGAGAAAGTAAGTCAGGTACAGCACTCCAGCATGAAAAAAAGCCTTTAACTAAAACACCTTTTATTTTTAATTCTTGTTACAGGAAGCATAGGGCTTGGCTTGCTCACACCACAGGTCTTTAATAGCTACCTAATTGGTGTGAGCCAAATGATACTTTTCTGTGGGGAAATAGGAACTAGGGTGGCAGGACCATCATCACTACTGACAAAAAAAGCCTCAACCAAATAAACAATTCTAGTGAGTTAATTTTTCACATAGAGTTACCAAAACCCTAAACGTACAAGTGACAATGAACTTGTCTTAAGAACTATTGTACTGTTAAATATGGTGTTGTTACACATATATTTTATCTTATATGTATATTATAGTGATTAAAATTTCCTCACTTGGCCATGCTTCCTGATTAAAGTTTAAATGGTTTTGGAAGTTTGTGGTCACCTGGGAGTAATTAGAAATTACTACTTGTGTAGGAAGCAGAAGGTGTGTTTCCAAACCTCCCACACATTTTTTATCTTCTTTCCCATCTGAGGAGCATGTTCTGGCTCAATAAAGGATTCCAGCTGTGTTTCTCAGGCAGTGCCTGTAACCCTCTGTGTGAAGGAGACAGCTCCCACAGCTGAGGGTTGCAGTCCTGGACTGTACCTTGTAGCCATTGCACAATAGTGGAAAGACTACAATTCCCATCATACTTCCACATACTGGTACTCCAGTGACATCAGACATTACATGGCTGAGACTGGTTGTAAAGCAAGAAGACTAAAAATGTAAGCTTGGTGTTTCTTTCACTTCTGTAGCAGGGCCTTTGGCAGTGTAAAGTCTTTGCTAACTAGGGGAGGATTTTAGTTGCTGCAGAGGTATTTGAAAGGGTGTGTTATCTAAAGAAAACATGAGGTGACACGTAAGGGCAAGCAATTTGTACTGTTTCTTGTAGTGGCGGTGCAGCTTAGAGACTCCTCTGTCTAGGAATAGCTGTGTGGAGTAATTGCTTAATGCCAGCGCTGCTACTTTGTCTCGAGGGGCCATTTCCTTGCCCACAGCCCGAAATCTGCGTGCTTCTTCCTGCTGTTTTTTGTCCTGCAGCTTCCAGGGGTGGAGGAGAGACGCTGTCCATAGCCTGGCAACAGTTTCCGTGCGCTATAGTAACTGAGGTGTGCAGCGTGCGTCCCATGGCAGCGGTGTTAGGGCAGGTAAAGGAGGTGAGCGGCTGGCGCGCTGCTTCAGCACCCTGTGTGCTACGCCACCGGACTTGAAAGCACGGGGATCAGCTGCTGCTGCAGTGCTCTAGTGTGTACAACCGGTAGGTTTGAGTGCCTGTGATGCCTTTGCTTACCCAGTGGCCTGTGTCGGTGGGAGGAATGCAGGCGGGGAATGGCTGGTGGTAACATCTGTGCACGTTTGTGTCGGTGGAAGCCAGTTCTCACAGTGGGATGAGGTTTATGTGGGTTTTGTTGTTCAGGAGAGATGCTAGGTTCCTGGCTGTGATACTGATGTTTTAGGAAGCTGGAAAACAATCCAGCAAAGCGATTTCTGCAGTGTAATATATGCTTAGATCGCTGTAGTGCTGTGTTTTAAAGTAAGTGTGATGACTTATTTGTCTGACGGTGCCCAGCCTTTCAAGTGATTGCATATTGTGAGTGACTGACAAAAAACATCATTCTCTCAGTGTTGACCACCAGAGCCTTCTGATAGGGATGACAGAGATTTATGAAGTGCATTGGAAACTGGGGGATACTTGCTGCCATCCTTTCTCTGATAAATGTAATAACTTCTCCTGCAGGTAATAGATCCCCTTTCGTTTCTCTTTAGAAAGAGTTTAGAACTGTTTAATGGCATTGGGGCAGTGTTTGCTCAAGTCTGCAATCTTGAAGACATCTGCTTAGTACTTATATTTCATAAAGCGAGGAGCTGGTCAAGTGGGAAAAGTAGCTTTGTATCTAGTCTTGCTAGTCTAGTGAAATCGAGACAGAAGTCTCTAAATCACAGTATATAATGCATGCAGAACCTTGTGCAGCTGAATAAAAATATTCTATTTGGCCACCAGTGCCAGTTTGTACCTTAAAAGAGTTGATTTTTGTGCATTCAGTAATTGATAATTTCAGCATTTTAATGTTTGCTTAAAAGTAAAATATATTTGGAAAGACACTTTGATTTAGTGAAATTTAAACTGTACTAGATTATCCATCTGTCAAAGTAAATCTGGAAAAACATTTTGCAACTTTAGTTGGCATTTTGTATTCCTAAACACAAAGGTTTGCTCTACGAGTATGTTAATGCCAAATAATCCTGTATTTGAAAGGACATAGTCTACAAATCCTGCACTTAACCTGCCTTTGGATTAGTTGACTCTAAAGTGAGCGGAAGTTCAGTTTCAAACTCCCTGCCTGTTTGTTTAATAGTCCCTTGTGTTGCCCTGGTCTACCAGGCGATAATGGAGTGTGGCACGTGGTAAGAATTGTAAGTGAAGGTGAATATATAGAGGTAGCTGGTGTTAAGGTCCCTTATATTTCCATAGAGCCTGCAGTGCTCTTGAATGGTATTATTCTAATACTTGACTGTGTATTTGCTGACTATATGTTTTAGGCAGCTTAGTGACAGACCCATTAAAGTAGCTGTCTTTTGCCACCTTCATAAAAGTTGCTCTTACCAGTCCCACACTTGAACTTTTGGATAATGATGTGTTGCAGCTGAGTTGTGTTCCTTGTCTTTAAAACTGTTGACTTCATGTCAGTATCTCATGAAGGTTGTTTTTACAATTTTTAAATTGGGGATTAGGATCTTAAGAGCTTTTATATGCTAAAAAACATTCCCTGAAACTCCACACGAAGGGGAAGAGGCTTCAGTCATTTTTGTATGCAAAAGTACTTGGAAATAGTAGGGGTGCAGTGTTCAAAATACTTGTGGCTTTGGGCCATGGTCAGAGTTTCTAGATCTATAAAAATCTATCATTAAGAACAAAGTCAGCAACTTCTCAATAGTTTAAATGAATTGTAGGTCAGGGCTTTGTTTCTAACCTACCTGCTGGCAGATTATTCCTGATTTTTTTCAAATTATTAAAGCAAGAATTGCAGTAAGTGGGGAGTTTACAAATTCAAATTTCTGAAATTACTGACTTCAGGAAGGCTGAAGTTACAATAATTCCATATGTGTAGCCACAGTTACCAGTGGTTAAATCTGTATCAGGTGGTTTCCCAAGTGCTTATGCTTAATTTCTTGCAATTGACATTCTAAGTTTTAATATAAATGTTACAGAAATCATCTGTGTTTGGAGTGATTTTAGTTTTTAGCTGAGGAAGCTCACAGTGGTACTGGCAGACTGTTTCAGGGCTAATGCTTCATAGAGGCCGAATTGAGGGACAAGTTTGAATCTCTTCTCCCAAGAAACATTCTGCCATGTAGCTTTGTAAAGCAGATAGGCCTTAAATATAAACCAAGTTCAGAACAAGTGTATTAGAGAAATGTGGGTCTTTAGACTTAGCAGCAGTTTTCCCATATAGTCTGATTCTGGAACTTGTAAACCCTCAGGTAGTGTAGGTGGAAGATTTTAGGCTTTCCTTGTGATCTCCCTATAATGTTAAGATAATAGTTCAAATCATCTTTATATTATTATTTTTCTGGAGGATTAGATGTACTGTACCATACAGAGCTGCAAAATCTGTGTCTTGGCTACTGTTCCACGATGGCATCAGTGCATGTACATGTGCACACTGCATCTCTCTATAAATGAAGATACAACTGTTTGTATCACTGTGGAAAGCAGGCCTTCAGATTAGCAAAATCCACATTAATCAGTGAGGAATAATTCAAAGCTAAAAGTCATATTTACTATGGCTTCTGCTTGATCAGTGCAAGGCAGCTGTTGAAAGTGTGTGTATGTACGTACATATGTTGACAGGGAAAACATCGTCCCTGTCTTCACCAAGGGACAGGATACATGGGGCAGAAGGCACCAAAATTAGTCTGTGCTGAGGGGTCTTGCTATTTTCAGGGCTTTATTTCAAGTTTCTAGCATTAAAGTGTTGATGGGAAGACAAGTGGATGTTACACTTCTAAGAAAGACCAGTGGGGCTGCTGCTTTTGGGATATGGAATGATTAGTGTTGTTGAGGAGTCTGTCATTCCTCTGGTAAGCTTTGAGCTACCCATCAAATTCAGTGAGAGGTGGAGGAATGTGTCTGTGATAATGAATTTCTGTGAATGCCATGGAAGTTGACAGCCTCACAGAGGAGAGATCCAGATTAGTGTCCTTGCAGAGAAAGGCTTTCACGTGATCTCAGGCATTCGTTGTGCCCTGCTTACCCAGCCACACGGCCGTGGGCTCTTAGCTGGTTGCCATTAGGACCAGTAGGGAGGGGCTGGGGACACTGAGAGGATGCGGTGGAGAAACTGCTGCTGTTGTGATGAGTTGGGAACAAGGCATGAATGTGTAAGCAGCCAGTCCTCAGTCTTCCCTGCTGATGAAAAACTTGTTTCCTTCTGGTGTTGTGCTGTGGTCATTTGTCCTTTTGCTTAGAGCTCTTTTTGAACAACAGCAGAAGAAAATAAAATTGTTTATGAACTCAATAAACAATGTTAAAGTATTTAATGAGAATCTTATTTTTATTTTCCAGTTTAACACAACACAAGCTGGCAGTGCTTCTTTAACTAAAGCACTGGCTTCTACTAAAGCTCTAATGTAGCACCCTCATATCCTAAACACATCCCAAAAGGCCTTTCTGCAAATGGATAATTTACCAGTAGTGCCATAAGTGTGTGGTGTTTATCAACCCCTAAAAGCTAAGTGACAGCCACAAAAAGTTACCATTGAAAATCCAGTTTTCTGAAAGAAAGTGTTTTGTCAGGGGCACAGAGGTAGGTAGCACTCTTACCTTTTGTTTTTAACAGCTGTGTAAATTTGAAGCTTCTGTTGTACTCTTACAGAAGTTGTGAAACCTAACACAGCATCTGCAATGCTTTGGAAGTTTCCTGTGATTTGAAGTAGTTCCTATTTTGAGATGTAAATGGATTGTTATTTGGGCTTTCATGTATCAAACAGTGCTTTGTGAAAACCACTTTTAAAGTTGCCAGTAGATTTATGGTATCCCAGAGGTGGTGATTAGCCAAATCATTAATGTGTACCAAGTCTGCTGTGACAGAAGAATGGTTAATTACAAATAGTTACAGTTAGTCTTAGACACATGTTTACTGAACAAATCATTATGGGTGGTGTAAAGATATTGCTAGTCATGCCTTCTGTAATAAAATTAGCACCTAGGAGCAGTTGTGTGCACTTGAGTCATTCCATTGTGGAGCCCACTGTTTTAGCTTAAATACAAGGAGCCGAATCTTCTGTGTGGGCCACAGAACTTTCTGTAGGGTTGTATTGCTGCAGCTCTTAGCTTGCAGTACAGCTAGTACTGTACATGCTCTGAAGACCATTCAGCACAAGAGCAGCAAGCTCAGTGCTTCCTAGAAGCATCAAGGTATCTACAGAAACGTTAGCCACAGTTGGATATAGGTACAGTCTGGTGTCAATTTACTACCTTAGTAGAAGAGCAGGTGCTTTAAGTTTTATGAATGTATCATAATATGACTTGAACATTTCATCTTTATTTATCCTAATTATAACAGCAGCCTCTCCTCAATTCATTGCTTCCACCAATTAAAGCTTCATGTCACTGAAGGTGAAGCCTCACAGTTGTGTAATGTGCAGACTTCTGCTATGTCATGTAATGCTGGAGTTGGAGAAATGGAACATGTGCGAGCTGCAGACGTGTAGGTAGATGGTGGCAACTTGATAGTCTGCTTTTCAATAAGGGAAGTATATGAGGTTATACTGCAACAAGTTTAAATGGGTGTGCAGAGAGCATAGGAAAGTATTTGAGAATCATTATATTATACTTGGAGAGCTCTTGGGAACATGTTTTTCTCTCTCCTGCTTTTGGGTAGCAAGGACTGTGTGGCTGTAGGTCTGAAGATGGGGTGGAGCCATTCAGTGGGTGCAGTCCCAGGCACTCGAGGATTCTTTGACCTAGCACATGATGGAGATGGGTGTTCAGTTCTGTGGCAGATGGGTGACACTGAGCAGGATCATGGGTGCAGCTTGGGAATTGGCATGGTAGATGTGGACATGTGTGGTGTACCTGTCTGTGTGACAGGATGAAGCTGAGTAGAGGAGTCTTGCTAGGCAATACGTCTCTGTATGATCCTAGGTGCAGCACAGCGCAGCTGGCTTACCCATTCTGGGATTCCCTGTGACCTGTGGCTAGCAGCTCTCCTGTCTGCTGAGCTGTTGTGTCATGTGGGTTCTCACAGCAATAAAGCAACACTGTCATTGTTCTGCGAATGTGTAAGATGTACGTGGTACTGGAGGAGCTGTGGGTGGTGTGATGTGGAAAGATGGTGGGAGGAGCAATGAGGGGAAGCTAAAAATTAGTTTCATGTCTAGTAAGTACAGCTTTGACAGACCTGGTAGTTACTGGTCTTTTTTTTTCTTTTTAAATAGGTTAAGTCTGTCCTTAAGAATCTAAATTTCTGCTTGCACAGCAATGCTGCATACTTCAGAGAAGAGAACTTGTATGCTGATAACAAGGACATGGTCAAACAAAGTGCTGCCCCTGGTTTTTGTGAGTCACAGGTGAGTCCAAAAAGTGAATTTGTTGTATGATGTATTGTTTTTTCTAAATAAATGCACTGAATAACCACATAACAAAAAAACCCAGATACATAAAGAGAACACTACATTACAGCACACATCTTTCACTGTTGCTTTGCATCAGTACAGGAGAGTGATCCTCTGTTAATGGAAGTCAGCAGTTGCTCCTTCAGCCAGGCTTTGAGCACAGCTTGTCAAGGGCGTTTGTGAGACTTACCACGAAGTCTTCTGAAGAGCAAATGTGCTGGAAGCTACCATGAACACACACACAAAGATTTTATTATACTAATGTATTTAAATGCTAGTGTTTAAAAAAACAAACAAGGTCTAGTAGCCCATGAGGGTTCTTAATGGTAATTTGACTATAGAACCCATATGCTAAAGAAGCATCTTGGAAATGTACTTCTCCCACGCTGCCTCAGGTGTTGCTTTTGTATGCTATTTTGACCCAACTACCTAAGAGAGATCTGAGAGACTTAATTCCTTTTTCTCAGGGAACAACTTTATTTAATCTTTGCTGAAAAGGAACATTTCTGTTTGCTGCTGCAACGAGCCTTTTAGATGACACAAAATTGGGATTTAAAAGGAGGTCTCCAGTAATCTGCAGGTTTTTATGGTTTTGTCCTTGATATTAACAAACATCTGAACAACTGACCTATTTTCTCCCCTAAGTTTAGTTTGACATATCCCTGTCACCAGTTCACTTCTGGTTACTTACCCAGGTAACCCAAGAAGAGCAGTTCATAGAATTCAGATTTCTTTTGACCACAGCTACTTTTGGAGAATGTGCATCCTGAATGGGTTAACCAGTTCCAGTGTGCTGTAGGTTCAGATGGCTGTAGGTTGGAGTTATTAGAAGTCTCAAGTAAAAAAAAAAAACAAACCAAACAATGGTTTCCTATGTTTGCTTTATCTTGCCAGGCGAAAGAAATAAACAGGAAATGTTTATCCTGCCAAGAAATCAAGAGACTATACTCAATGCAGAAGTAATAATATAGTGCAGTGCTGTCATTTACTGTTGCTGCAAGTAAGATATGATAGATGTTTATAGAAAGCATCTGCAAGCAGTGCTCTGTGGCAGTGAGTTCCTGCAGTTTTAGGATAACTGACTATAAAAAGGATTTTTCCTAATTTAGCTCAAATGCTTTTTTGAAAATACAAAACTTTGTCAGACAGAACTTTGCATCAATAAAAGTTATTCTAATTATGTAATGAAGCAACTATTTACCTCTTACCTTTTAGCTTGCAATATATCCTTTCAGAGAATTGTTAGTCTGATAGAAGCTGTAGATTGTTCTCACATCCGAACAGGGTAAGAGTGAAGCTCTGTTGAATTTTTTTAGTCTGTGTTCTAATGCTTTAGTTCAGCAAGGTACCTCAGATACGTGTAACATCATTTAGCAAATGAGGGATAGGCTGTCACTGTTGTCTACCTGGACTTTTTCTTTTAGTGAAGCCTTTGACACCATTTACAACAGCATTCTTCTGGATAAACTGGTTGCTCATGACATGTTCAACAACCCCAGGCATTGCTATAGGCTTGGGGAAGAGTAGCTAGAAAGCTGCCCAGTTGAAAAGGACCCCTGGGTGTTGGATCACAGCTGTCTGAACATGAGCCAGCAGTGTGCCAAGGTGGCCAATGGCATCCTGGCTTGTATCAGGAATAGTGTGACCAGCAGGACCAGGGGAGTGATTGCCCCCCTGTACTTGGCACTGGTGAGGCTGCACCTCGAATACTGTGTTCAGTTTTGGGCCCCTCACTACAAGGAAGACATTGAGGTGCTGGAGTGTGCCCAGAGAAGGGTGGTGAAGCTCATGAAGGGTCTAGAGAACAAATGGTATCAGGAATGGCTGAGAGAACTGGTGTTACTTAGTCTGGAGAAAATAAAGCTGAGAGGAGACCTTATTGTTCTCTACAAGGAGATTGTAACCACATGAGTGTTGCTCTCTTCTCCCAAGTGACAGGGTAAGAGGAAATGGCCTCAAGTTGTGCCAGTGGAGGTTTAGCTTGGATATTAGGAAACATTTCTTCACAGACAGGGTTGTCAAGCTGTCAAGGGAACAGGTTGCCCAGGGCAGTGGTTGCGTCACCATCCCCGAAGGTATTCAGTATGTGTACAAGTGGTACCTTGGGACATGGCTGACTTGGCAGTACTAGGTTGATGGTTGGACTTGATGATCTTAAAGGTCTTTTCCCACCAAAACAATTCTATGATTCTTTGCTATGATTGCAAATATTTCATACAACTGGCATAATGTAGTGGTGTCTCTGAAAGTCCCTGCAACACCTTGCACTCTGCCTGTGAGGGACCTTCACTGCTCTGTCAGCAGTTATTGCATCTCAGAAGAGACAGTTAACATCTTGAACTGTTTCCAGTACTTTGCTGGACAGCACACAAAACATTTCCAGTAATGAGAAATGATACTTGAGTCTTCTGCTGTATTCACAATGCTGCTCAACCTTTGGATAGAGGACTTCCAGAATATCATAGATAACCTGTTCCTAGCTGCCCATCTCAAGCAGTGGTGGTGTGGCAGAAATGTCTCTCTGGAAAGTTTGTCTACTATCTGTGTCTGAAGGTACAGTGGGGCCACACTGACTCTTATGTGTGTTTTCTCTCCTGCCTATCCTTGGCAGTGCTCAGGATGTGACTTCTTGAGGTCCTGAGCAACCTGCTCTGAGCAGGGGACTTGTCTACAAAGGCACCTCCCAACCTCAGCTGTTCTGAGATCTCCACCATGCAGGATCCTCAGTTCCAAATTCCACTTAGTGATTACCAAGTCATCTCCTAAGCTCTGTAGATCTCATCTACCTCTGTGTGCCTGGCAGCTCTGCTACCTGGGCACTTGATTGGTTGAATGGGAGGACAACAGCAAGAGGAGTGACAGCCTTCCAGAGGCTTTTGCCCTCACTGCTGGAGCAGTGAAACCACGTGTGTAGTAACAGCAAACCTTTAGCAAGCAGCCTGGGTGAAGCAGAAGCACAAGGCTGTGAGGCAGCAAAAGTGAGTCAGTATATATATCAGAGCACAGGATTGACATCACAGGTACCACAGCAGTATCAGTGCTTAATAACTGTGATGCTAATTAGTTTCATATGTGTTTATAGTTTGAATGTTACCATTATACTGATGAATTTCTACTTATTTCTCCTCAAGTAAGCCAAACTTTGGAAAAGCTTCTAAACACAAAGAACTGTGTGTGGCTTTTGGAAAGAGTGAATGTTTCTAGTAAATGCTTCAGTTTGCTTACTTAGTTGTGATGAGCTGCTTGCAGAAGTTGTGTGCGTTTCCCATGATTTGTAGAGTGAAAAGAATGAAGTCAAAGCCCTGCTGAAGGCTGGGAGAGTTGTCATTTGGTTTCTTGGGGTTTGTTTATTCGTTTGTTTTTGGAGACAGCATTTAATTTATTGTTAAGGTTGGAATTCTGAGCGTAACACTGCGGTGCCTCTGCAGGCAGCCCTCTGTTTGCACAGCCAGTTACAAAGGTTATGACTCTATCTGAACTTCAGTGAAGAATTCTGAAACTAAGGCAAGCTATAGGAGGCAACACACTGCTTATTCTCTTTTTAATTGTAACTTGCTAGTAAAGAATAGATGAGAGTTTCTCAGTGGCTTTGAAATTCTTCCTACGTAGAATGACAGACTCCAGTGTTTTGAAGTGCCCAGGGTTGAGGCTGTGTCTAGGGTGCATGAAGTACCTCCTCTGCTGATCTTCAGTTACATTGTCCTGCTCAACTCACATTAGGAGTGACTAATGGCTCTGCAAATAAAAGATAAATCCATTAGTTACAGATCCTATTTTTAATCTATGCAAAAGTATTTTATACACTAGCCAAGCAGCAGAATTTATCTTCCTTGCTTCCTAATAGACTAAACAAGACCAGGCCAGGGTGGGGACATTGGCATGTGCTTGTTGATACTGTTAAATTTGTTGCTAAAATTCTGGCCTCTATCAGCTACTGTTTTCCTAAATGATGCGTGTGTGTTGTTCAGCAGTAACTTACAGCAGATATTTTGGGTAACTGAGACTCTTTTGCAGTGTAAGAGTTTACCTGTATTACACAAGAGAACACCTCTAAGGTCATCAAGTCCAACCATCAATTCAACACCATGGTGCCTACTAAACCATGTCCTGAAGTGCCACATCTACATGTTATTTAAACACCTCCAGGGATAGTGACTCCACATCTCTCTGGACAGCCTGGACCTGCTGTGCCCTTTTGTGTCTGGGCCTGGAAGTTGTTCTTAAATCTCTTTATTTACAGGGACTGACAGTGGATTTGTACAGAATGTTACAGAACATGTGTCTAGCCTCTCTCTACAGGGCTGTACTACCTCTCATTTAAAGATTTAATAGGGATTTTTTCAGATGTGCAATACAAGCTTATAGCAACTGTTAAGCACTCAGTGTAAACTTTTTATTAATTAATTTTAAAAAGTTACTAAAGGGCTGTTCTGTCCTGTTTCTGGTAGGAGCACACTTGGCTGGGCAATATTTCTTTACTAACTTTTCAGACAAGATCTGGAAAGGGAAATCTGAGTCTCTGACAGTTTTCACTAAACAAAATTCCAGCTGAAGATTTATAGTAAGCAAGATTTTACTGTTCTGTTTTTGAGGAAAAAAGGGAAGAGAGAAAAAATTGACTTAGTGTTTTCCCTTTTAAAAAGGAATGAGAGTGAAATGGTCAATGTAGAAGTGTTGTTCTTTTAGTTTACTTTGGTATAAATAACTTTTTAAAAGCTCAAGCTTTAAAAAACTTACCAGAGTAGCTCTAGACAGGCTGAATGCCTAATGTTGTATTCAGACAGTGTAAATCTGCCTTAAACCCTCTGTTTTCTATCAACTTCTTCAGGGCTTTAGAAGTATTTCTCCAACAGCAAGCACTAGTCTCCCAGAGTTGGCAATTTTGACCCTATAAATATGGCTTCTGGTGACAACACAGTTTTTATCTCAGAAGCAATAACGTGGGAGCTTGTTGTGCAGGGGTTTTTTTATATTTTTTTTGGGAATTTAAGAAGTACATGGTTGAGAACGTTCTGCAAAAAAAAGATTTGGCAAATTATTTAATTTAAAATCATGGAATGCATTAGTTTGGAAGGGACCTTTAAAGGCCATCTAGTCCAACATCCCCTGCAGTGAGCAGGGACATCTTCACTAGATTGGGTCACTCAGAGCCCCATCAAGCCTGACCTTGAATATCTCCAGGGATGGGGCCTCTACTGTGTCTGGGCAATGTGTGCCAGTGATCTACTACCCTCATATTGAAAATTTTTTCCTAATATCCAACCTAAATTTCCCCTTTTCTAGATTTTAAACTCTGTTCAAATCATTCCCCTTCATTCTGTCGCTCCAGGCCCTCATGAACGGTTCTTCCTCAGCTTTCTTATAGGCACCTTTCAGGCACTGGAAGGTGCTATAAGGTCCCCCTGGAGCCTTCTCTTCTCCAGGCTGAACAAGCCCAACTGTCTCAACCTGTCTTCACAGGAGAGGTGCTCCAGCCCTTGGGTCATTTTTGTGGCCCTCCTCTGGATGCACTTTTTGTTTGAGCCAAGGCTAGCTTGATCAACCCAATGAAAGAGCTGGCTAAAAAATTAGAACCTGATTTTTTTACTTATTTCAGCTGTATTTAAAATGTGACAGAAGTTTATTTTATCCTTATAGTCCTAAAAAATGTCTTGCTGTCCCTCTTCAGCAGCCAGCTACCCAGACCTCAGCATAGCTTCTACATGTTAGGGTCTTAATTACACTATTTTTCCTCAATAGGTTATTTTAAACTCATGTAGCAGTGTTTTCCTTTGTGCTTATAAGAACTTCTGTTCACTAAGAAATGCTTCTAGAATTGGGTAGGAATAGGTGCTGCTAAATATTATCCTGAAGACAATTTTCTTAATCACTGGCCTCCTCAGGAAGGTGTAAAGCACAAGGCTGGATGCTACAGTCACCTCCAGTCTGACTGTAGTATCCATGGCCTCCCGTATTGGATCCTCAACAAAGATCAGGTGGTCAAGTTGGACACTGATCAGTAGTTTGACCTTGCACTGGAGAAGTCCACCCCTATGCCAGGCTGTCCTAGCAAGAGCATAGGCAGTGGGCTGAACACTTTTATAATTCCCTCTGTTCTGCCATTGTAAGACCACAATTGGCTACTGTGTCCAGTTTGGGGCTCCCCAGTAAAAGAAGGGTGCTGGTATGAGTCCTACAGAGGCTTCCGAGATGCCTGTGGTTTGGAGAATGGGATGTCTGAGGAGAGGCTGAGAGAGCTGGGGCCGATCTGCAGGGAGGTGGGACTAGATGACCTTTAAAGGTCCCTTCCAACCTAACACATTCTGTGATCCTGTGATCAGCCAGGAGAAGAGAAAGGGAAGATCTTATGGGTGTGTGTAGCTGCCCTGTGGGGAGGTTATAGAGAAGGTGGTTCAGACTATTTTCAATACTTTGTGAATATATTGTGAAGCAGAGATAATTGCTCTTCCCTTTGTTTTCTCTAAAGGGTATGTGTATGCCAGTGACATGTACATTGCCAATCATATAGACTATAAGGTTCTGAGCTTGTGCTCTTGATAGGTGAACACCTACAATGTGAAACCTATAGAGAATCCTATTATTATTTTTGCAATAGGATTTTTATTTTTCTTATTTATATTTATTATTTGCTTATTTATTTTAGAAGATACATAAATTTGGCAGATTAGGGCCACCTTAAGGCAGGGGGTAGAACAAGTATTGGTCTGTAACTTTTTGTCATAGTTACATTTTGTTTCCTGAAATATTATGTAGCTCAAGATACAAAAGGAAGGATTTGCTTTGTTGCCTTTACTGCTCATTTATGTAAACACCTGATGTTAAAAGTGTTTCCTTCTCTCTTCAACATAGGTAAATAGCAAGAAATAAAAAAATGGATGCTCAATTATTTTCCCCATTATTAGGAGCAATTACCAGTACACCACCTGCTCTAGAACCTTCCCGTCCGTATAGTGACTGGTCAGCGTGCGGAGAGGATATTGGCTCAAAAACATCTTGTCAAGACTGCACAAAGAAACGGTATGAGCATTCTTTCAGTTCTGGGCTCCCTGGGATAAAAAAGCCAGGGATCTCCTGGAGAGAGTGCAGAGGGGAGGCTATGGAGATGGTTAAGGACCTGGAGCATCTCCCCTGTAAGGAAAGGCTGGGTGAGCTGGGACTGTTCAGCCTGGAGAGAAGAAGACTAAGGGGGGACCTAATTAATGTTTCTAAATATCTAAAGTATGAGATGCAGGGGGAA
The DNA here is from genome assembly GCA_013400835.1 of Zapornia atra. Taxonomy (NCBI): domain Eukaryota; kingdom Metazoa; phylum Chordata; class Aves; order Gruiformes; family Rallidae; genus Zapornia; species Zapornia atra. Next base: position 25,100 of record VZTU01011204.1, read on the forward strand.
ATGGCCAGTCCCTTTTCAGTGTCTGTGGAGACAGGACAAGGGGCAATGGCTGCAAGTTGGAGCATAGGAAGTTCCACACCAACATGTGGAAGAACTTTTACACAGTGAGGGAGCCCTGGGACAGGCTGCCCAGGGGGGTGGTGGAGTCTCCTTCTCTGGAGATATTCAGGACCCATCTGGATGCCTATCTGTGCAATATGAGCTATGGACCCTGCTTTGGCAGGGGGTTTGGACCCAATGATCTCTGGAGGTCCCTTCCAACCCCTACGATTCTATGATTCTTGGGATGATTTTATGTTGGTGTTCTGGGAGGCTGAAATTGTTATGGAGCAGAACAAATAGGATTCTGGATCTTTTTAGGAAGAATTTATGGGATAACTAGACACTCAATAAATCTTCTTTGCTGTATAACAATTTATTAGAGAGGATGTTAAAAAAGGGACAGGGTCTGTATCTGTATAATGTCTGTGTTTGCTTATATGTAAAGACATTTTAAAATTTGAGAGGAATGCTGCATTAAGGGAATGAAATGAGAAACTCTCATATGTAATTAAAAACTCCACAAAAAAAAAAACCCTCAAGCCCCTAGATCACTCTCCTTCCATGCATCCCACCTCTCTGTACCACAACTTATAACGATCCTGCTTGATAATATAGAGTGTTCCTGGATTGTGAACTACAAAGAGTGTTAGACAAGGTCCAGTATTAGTGGTACACCTCTGCTGCTGAAAGCATAAATATGCCTACAGCTACTCTTGAAAATAAACCAGCCTACTGTCTTATTGTGCCCTTAATAAAAGTCTTAGCTAATGTTAAATTTAAGCTCTGAGAAGCAGTCCACTAATTAAAATATGCACACTCTTCTTAAAAACAGCCTTTAGATTACTGCAAGGTATCAAATGTAATGTAGCTATTGGAATTATTCAACAAGTACCAACTGGTACTTGTCTGTTACTGATAGTCCATGTGTATACCCATTCTGAGACTGCAGATAATGCAGTGATCCTTGAGGTTAAAAAAACCCCAGCTTTGGTCACTAATTGTTTTTTTCCTTGTAATATTTTAGGGTACTTGATGCCCAGCTGTATTAGGTGCAGTATGCCTGTGTCACTTTAGTTCCTCCCTTGAGAGCAGCTGACTCATCACTGGAGATTTCTTTGCAGTGTAACTTTGCTTGTGCTTTTGTCCTTTTAGTTCTCAAACTTTTTGGCCACTGAAATTATTCCACAATAAATTCCAGGAGTACCAGTACCTCAGACCTGTGCATAAGCCTTTCGATAGACCAGTGCTCTGGTGCCATGAACTTCTCCTGAGAAATGCTTCTTCTAAAGTCCATCCTTTGTTCAGCACTAGGTTGGATGAAGTTACTGACACCTCTAATAGCTGCCAACCTTGGACTTGAGAAAACTGCATGCCTGTTATTCTGTGCTTTTTGGTTAACATAGTACATTACCAAGGATTTTAGATCACTGGTAGTGAACAGTACTGGCTTGAGACACAGGGAGCAAAGATTTCTAGTCCCTTGCTAAACAAGTGACTGCATTAAGAAGTAGAATTCATCAAGAATTCAGGTTGTTCTGTCTCAAATTGCATTGTAGTGCTTCTGGGGTAGGTAACAGAAGGAACAGCTACACATTTCATCTTGCTTCTGTCTGGAAAAATTCCTTGGATGATTTTAGACTTGCTGCTGTCCTGTGCTTGGTTTTACCTAGAATTTTTTCTTTTGGAATTCACTCAGCTTCCTGCTGCCCTGTCTGACTTCTAAAATGGCCAGTAATTTTATTTTTAATTTCCATGGCACATTATAGTCTACTCTGATCTCTCCCTTGCTGAAAATTATGTAGATGGAAGCTTTCATCTGTGATCTCCAGTTGGCTGGAGAAATTGGCAGTAAATAAGCCCCCTGTCAGCTTACTGTCTGACAGACACAAACAAGATCCAGCTTTCAAATATCAGTGACAGACCTACATTCATAAATAATTTTCAAGAATATTTGCTCATATATATTAAAAACTATATATAAACATTAATAATTATTACATATAATAATATGTATTTATATAGATATATGAAATACGTCATATATTTCCATATATTCCATTATTTATGGGAAAAAAGGGCCTGGACCAGATCCCTTCCAGAGGAATGGTCAGGAAGTAAATAATAGAGGTAGCTAGAAGTCAAAATGTTATGAGGTCTTAAAAGCTAGTAAGGCATAAGTGGCTAATTTTCTCTGTGGCAAGAGATTAACAAGGTGATAATCTTAATAGTTTACTCTGTGTTTTATAGTTTCTGTTAATTGGCAGATCAGTGTGAGTATAATTATGTGGCAGCATTAGCAGATGATGTAGTTGTTTGGATAGGCTGACACTGGGGAAGGGTGAGAGATCTTCAGGGAAGCTGAAAAGAATCAGCTGAATGAGAATAGGATGAGGAGTGAAATTTATTGAAGCAAAACAGTGCATGTTAGAGGGAACTAGAGCTTAACAGTGTTGTGTTCTCATTATCTTCTGGGTAAGAGTGAGGTGTCATTGCAGGCAGCTCTCTTAAAAGTTCTCATTTTGCACCTAAGCAAAAGGTAAGTTAGGCTTGTGTAAGAAGAGTAATGGTTGAACACATTTGAATTTGTCAGGAATATTCAATAAAATGTTGACCCACTCTAAATCACATCTAAAAGGTGATTAAAAAGTAGTTCACCTGAAATATAACCTTTTTTTTTTTAGATTAAATGAGTAGGTCTTGAACGCCAGGAAGTAAATTAGAATCCTCAAGGTTTTGAGAAGTTTAATCATATTTGCCCTCTAAAGGAGACAGTCAAGATTTGAAGTCCATAGAAGTTACATTCATTGAAAAGAGTGGAGAATCTTTTGCTGCTCTTCTGTCTTCACATACCAGCTTGAGAAGCCTCTTTTGAAGCAAGAAGTTAGGAAAATTATTCTACTTCATCTAGGCTATAGAACTCACAAATGCAGGTAGAGATTGCTGTATGTGGGTGCTAAGAATACATGACATTTAGAACACTTAGCAAGTGCTGCTAAAATAAGTTAAAGGTTTAATGCTTTTTCTCTTTCCTGTTTTGTTTAGGAGACAGACATTTATTTAGGCTTGTGGCTTGTCTTCTTTTTTTCAGGGCACCAATAAATCTTTCTTATTCTGGCAGTGGCCCTGATATGTTTGGGCTAGTGTCAAGCATTTTAGAGGAGCCAAGCAAGCCAGAACCAGTTACAGACTGGTAAGTTTGTTCTGAAAGTTCTTATGTGTTGGATATTGTTTTTATGTCCCTTTTCACACAGATATGATACATATTTTGAATTATTTCAGAGCTGAGTAACAAGTTGTAGAATAAGTTGAACTCTGGAAGTGTTTTTCCTCCATTGCCAATTAAAAAAAAAGGCAACAAACTGTTAGAAATATGTATTTTAAAAAAAGTCTCCCATCAGCTTGCAGCATTTAAAGAAAAGCAAATAAATCTCATGTTTTAAATGTCAGGGAGTTGACTGAATACAGCTGAATCTAAAATATTCAGTAAATCCAAATGAACTCTGCAGTTCAACTCAATGCCAAGTGTGGAGTGCTGCACATGGGACATAACCCCATACAGGCTTGGGGGAGGCTGGCTGGAGAACTGTCAGGCAGAGAAGGACCTGGGGGTGTTGGTTGGCTGCAGATTGAATATGAGCCAGCAGTGTGGCCAGGAAAGCCAATGGCATCTTGGCTTGTATTAAAAACAGTGTGGCCAGTAGGTCTGGGGAGGGGATTGTGCCATTGTACTGGGCATTGGTGAGGCTGCACCTCAAGTGCTGTGTTCAGTTCTGGGCTCCTCACCATAAGAAGGACATGGAGGTCCTGGAGCGAGTCCAGAGAAGGGCAACCAGGCTGGGGAAGGGGCTGGAGGGCAAATCCTCTGAGGAGCAGCTGAGGGAGCTGGGGGTGTTGAGCCTGGAGAAGAGGAGGCTGAGGGGAGACCTTATCACCACCTACACTGACCTGCCAGGAGGGTGCAGAGAGGTGGGTGATGGTCTCTTCAGCCAGGGGCCAGGAGATGGGACAAGGGTCAATGGGCTCAAGCTGCCCCAGGGCAGGGTCAGAGCAGATGTGAGGGAAAAGCTCTTCCCTGAAAGAGTTGTGGGGCTGTGGCACAGGCTGCCCAGGGAGGGGGTTGAGTCACCTTTCCTGGATGTGTTTAACAGACACGTAGATGAGGTGCTCAGAGATCTGGGTCAGCACAGGACAGGGACAGTTGGACTTGATGATCTTAAAGGTCTTTTCCAACCTTGTGATTCTGTGATTCTAAATAGACAGATGATAAACGTGTGGGAACAGCATTGTGGTCAGATTTCACACAGCATTTACTCAACTGCAACAAGAATAATGTGCCCAGGTGGCCAAAAAGCTCAGAGGCATCCTGGCTTCTATCAGGAATAGTGTGGCCAGCAGGACCAAGGAGGTGATCGTCCCCCTGTACTCAGCTCTGGTGAGGGTGCACCTTGAACACTGTGTTCAGTTTTGAGCCCCTCACTTACAAGGACATCAAGGTCCTGGAGCATGTCCAGAGAAGGGCAGTGAAGCTGGTGAGGGATTTGGAACACAAGTGTGATGAGGAGCAGCTGAGGGAACTGGGACTGTTTAGTTTGGAGAAGAGGAGGGCCAGGGAGACCTTATTGCTCTCTACAACTCCCTCCATGGAGGTTGTGGTGAGCTGGAGGTCAGCCTCTTCTCGCAGATAGTGATAGGACAAGAAGGAATGGCTGCACGTGGCACCAGGTGAGGTTCAGGTTAGAAATTAGGAAAAATTGCTTCTCAGAAGGAGTTTTTGGCCACTGGAATGGGTTACCCAGGGAGGTGATAGAGTCACTGTCACTTGCAGTGTTTAAATAAAGCTTGGATGAGGTACTTGGGGACATGGATTAATGAGTAAGATGGGTGGTAGTGGGACAGTTGGACTAGGTGATTATGGAGGTCTTTTCCAACCTTTATCATTTTATGATTCATCTCCCTCTGATATTTTAGAGCAGGTCTTTGTATGGTTAGCCAAGAATGTGATGGGGCAGAGGGAATAACTGTGCTATGCCAACTGTTTTAATGTAAAAAAACCCCAACAAGACTGTTTTGAATCATTACAGGCAGTTTGTTTAACTTTGTTACAGGAATCCTCTTTCAAGGTTGTTCCCACCTATGTGGGCACCTGATCTTGGAAGTAATGGTGAATTCTCAGGGCTCTCATCTAAGCACTCTGAAAATAAGGATTTTTCAAACCTGATGGGCACACAGAATTACTATCAGGAACAACCACAACACTCCCATAATGTGGAGGTGCTACACAAAGGTTTGGAAGATCTTCATCTCATCGAGTCTTGGCTTTCTCCATCTGGCCCTTGCACTCAGCATGATAATATTCTGAAGAACAGTTACCCTGAAAACTCCTCTTTGCAAAGTAATAACACAATTCACCAAGAAGCATTTTCTTTTAAAAATATAGACTATAACCAGCATTTGTGCAGTTATGACAACACAAGGTTAAATGGAGATTATGAAAAAATCAGCTCCAATTTTAGCACTTTTTCTTCTCAGTACAGAGTGAAGGAAGGCTCTGGTGTTCAGAAAGAGTATTGGAAAGCTGAAAGAGCAAGGGGCAAAGCTATGAAAAATGATGCTCAGGAACAAACAAAGTATTCCCCTGGTCTTTCTAATCAGCCTGTTGATGACTCTTGGGCTAAAGTGTCCCAGGACAAGCACTTGTTTTCTAAAAGATATGAAAACTTTACAGCTGCTCATAAGTTGCAGTCATCTGTTCATCCATCTCTCTATTTTTTCAGTCAACCCCCTAAAGAAAGAAGTTTTTCTGGAGGGACAAACAGAAAACCACAGGAAATGCTTGTGCAAAATGATCACTGTAGCTTTACTCTGGGGGATGCTTTTAATAATAAAGAATGTAAGATCCATATTGGTCCTAAAGAATGCTCTCCTAAAGTATCTGAATTTGATTTAGCTGTAAAAAATGTTATGCAGAATGGGAGTTATTCCTCATACCATGGGCGTACGTGGCTGGATGGGAAAACTCAAGGTCCAACAGCTGCATCTGACCTCACGTATGGAAAGCAAGTGATAACCAGCCTGCAGTCAGGGGTTCCAGCCATGTCAGGTGCTTCTCCCATCCATCAGTCTATAAAACAGTCCTCTTACTACTCTCAGATCTCACATGTCCTCCCTTCAAGGAAAGATGGAAGGTTACACATATCGAATGGTGTTTCTAATAATTTGGGAGTTTCCAACTTCATCTCAGAAAACCAGAAGCTAATGAAGCCTTTTGGGCGATCACAGCATGAGTCATTGGCTAATAAGGAGGGGCAATATCATAAATTCCCCATTCATTTGTCATCTGACTGGTTAAAGCAGCAGAATTCCCTAAGTGAAGACCCTGAAAAATACCACAGATTTCCAAAAAAGCAGCCTCAAGAAAATAGTAGTAAAGATGATAGAAGAGGCAGAAGGAACTGGATCCCTCACTTCGGGTATGCGACCCCAAACCCTCATCAGTTCAATATGTTTCCAAAAAAGGCCGAGCAGAATGGTGGTGGCATGTCAGACTTCACCAATCCTTCCTTTATTCCCTCTTTCCCACTGATGTCTGATTTTAAGCAAAATCCCAGCTTTCCTCCATTTAACCACCACCTGTTCTCATCAGCAAACAACTTCAGCTTTCCTCCGCCGCCTTTTCCGCTCTCAGAACTTGTTGATCTGTTTCATTATGATGACTTTAACCACTTGAATCCCTTCATCAACGACCTCCTTTGTGGGGAAATAGCTGCACCTTATTTTGCCTTTCCAACACCATTTAACAAGTACAGACCTCCCAGAAATCGCAGTGGCCCTGCTAACGAGCTTCATATCCGGCTGGAGGAGTGCTACGAGCAGTGGAGAGCTCTGGAGAAAGAGAGAAAGAAGGTAAGACACAACTGACAGAACTTTGATAGGAAGCTGATTGCATTAAACAGTTTTTAGAGTAGATACTCTGTGCTCTCAGTCCTTTTGAAGGTGAGAATTGCTGTGTGGTAGCTTTAAATCCTTGTAGCACCATCTGCATGTTTTGAAGATAACTCTTGTTATCTTCAAAACTGGTTTTAAGGCGTGTGTGGCTTTGACCTTCAGTTTCTAAGGCTCTTGCCCCCTACCTTGAGCTGCTAATATAACATTTCTCTCTATACAGTATTTGCTACAACAGTGTCAGTGGCCAAAGCACTGAGTTATTGTTAGCTTGGATGTTTTTATTTTATATGTTTGTTAATTCAATAGGATTTTGTTCTGACTCTAGAATCACTGGCCTTAACTGGTGATATACCAGGGCCCTCACTGCCACCAGTGATTCTTAAAGTACTGGTGGTTTATTTACATTAATGCTCTAAATATTGGACAGTTTGGTTAGATGGATCTCTGTTCTTTTTCTGTCCATTATTACTTCTCTCCAACCAAGTATTTAACTCCAGTATTATAAACTCAAGCTCTCTTATTTTCCTTGCAGTTGTTTAAGGAGACAGACTTCTGTGGTGTTTTTTGGTGTGGGAATTTTTTGGAGGGAAGTTACTGTCAGTGGTACTGTGGTGTCTTTCCCTTTTGTTTCCTATTTTACTAAATTTTGTGTTTAGCAAAAAGAAATAAAATAATCCTGATCACCCTGTAGAGAAAGCTTAGTGTTTGGAGTGGATGTGACTTCTCCCAAAGGAAGTTTCACTTTATAGTTGTCTTGTTACAGTCACTTTCCTCTCTGAGACTCCCTTGCTAAGAAATGTTGTCTGGAGGGATCTCGCTGCTGATACCTGCGTTACATTTGAGTATGAAAGCTCTGAGCTCAAAAGAAGCAGGAAGTGTTTTCCCAGGAAGAGATAAACCTCTGAAATCCCTGCCAGGTCTTGGAAACTAGGTTCTCAATAATCCATGGTTCTAATGATACGCTGAGTGCTTGTCTACTTATTCCATGTTGGAGAAGACTCCTTGTCATTGGAAAGAGACAGGTATCTGACCAAACTGCATCTCTGGAGAGCACCTTTTTCTTTCCAGATCAACTGTGGGACCTTGCTGATAGATTTTTTTTTGGAAGTGTCAGTATATTATTTGCCCACTGATGCCTTGAAACAAGACTCCTTTCTGCCTATCCAGCCTTCTAGGAATTCTCTACAAGTGAGAAAGGCTGGTGATGGCTCCTGCTGCAGAGTGTCTGAGCAGTCTTTTAGAAAGAAACTCTTCTCTTTTCTGTTGTGGCAAAGAAGGTTGTTCTAAACCTCCTCATGCATGAGGGTCACAAGTCATTTGGGAAGACTACATCATAGTTTTTCCTTATAATATATGGAGCTTTTGTGTTTTCATCATTAGAAGATTTATCCTCATATCATGTTCTTAATAAAGGGGGTTGATGATTGAACTTGATCTGGTCTGTTCAAAGTGATCTGATTTTATCTTGGTGATCTCTCTGGCTATGGACTCTCTCAGTCCTTTCGTGTTTACAGAGGACACCTGCACATAGCTGCATTTATGAGCATAAACTCTTCTCAGTCCCACAAACCAGTTGCTATAGTGTGGCTCACATTCCTACAACCAAAACACTTATTCCTCAACAGAGATTGCATCCCAGCTGCCTGATGGGAGCGTGCCTGGCCTGCATGAATTCCTCTCTGTAGGTACAGTTTGGAAGGGTGCTAGTTGGCAGGGGTTAAAACTCTCAGAAACTGTGTTTGCAGTTCTAACAGCCTGAACTATCCCAGGACAGTGCCAATGCACTGCAGTGTTGTTTAGCTTACCAGTGCACATACATACAGGTGAGCTGTAGGAAAGGACTTTCTTTTGATGCACTCTCCTTTTTGATATCCTTGCCCTATGTGAGCTCCCTAAGAATTTAGACAGAAACTTCCCCCAGCAGGAGTTGAATTTAATTCTATCTTGTCTCATCACTCAGCCCTTTCAGCTCTCAGAAACCTGTTCAGTGCAGTTCCTTTGGAGCTCAAAGGAGCTTACCTGCTTCCTTTTATAAATCCCACTTTTCCAGGGATCTCTCATTTAATAAAAGGTCTACAAGCTGTTTGGAATCTCCTGCAAGATTAAATGTACATATAGATTAGTACTGTGAATTCCGTATTAGTTGTAATTCCTAAGTACCTGGTGTCATTATGTGAATTCACAACCCTTTCTCCATCCATTTTTTTCTGAGTATATTTCAGACTTCTGAGGTGAATACAGGTGGAGTTAGTCAGCTCTTGTAATGCATGTTAGGTGAGGGCAGAGACTAAATAATATGGATCTGTCAGTAAAGCAGAAAGGACTTCAGCATGAATGTGTGTAGTCTGAATGTGAACATAACCTTGCCTTGAACTGCAGTGTGGTAACTAATCTTTCTCTCCTAAATCCACTGAACACTGAAGAAGGAGCTAGATAGAATCAGCTACTAGTTGTGTCTTTTTTTACTCCAAGTGTAAGAAGTTCCTATCCAAAACCAGGTTTAGTGATGTTTATTCACTGCCCTTGTTGTATAGTGGTTTGGCCAGTTCCTTTCTCATGGGGAATCTGGCAGCTGTATTGACAAATCTTTCAGATTCAATACCAGTTTATGTTAAATCAGGCTTAATCCTGATGCATTTCAGGTACAATTTATGGTGGTGTGATGTATTAGGTGTAGGGAGGTGATTGTGCCCCTGTACTGGGCATTGGTGAGGCTGCACCTCGAGTGCTGGGTCCGGTTCTGGGCTCCTCACCATAAGAAGGACATGGAGGTCCTGGAGCGAGTCCAGAGAAGGGCAACCAGGCTGGGGAAGGGGCTGGAGGGCAAATCCTATGAGGAGCAGCTGAGGGAGCTGGGGGTGTTGAGCCTGGAGAAGAGGAGGCCGAGAGGAGACCTTATCACTGCCTACAACTACCTAAAGGGAGGTTATAAAGAGGTGGACAATGGTCTCTTCAGGCAGGGGACAGGAGATGGGACAAGGGGAAATGGGCTCAAGCTGCCCCAGGGCAGGGTCAGAGCAGATGTGAGGGAAAAGCTCTTCCCTGAAAGAGTTGTGGGGCTGTGGCACAGGCTGCCCAGGGAGGGGGTTGAGTCACCTTCCCTGGGTGTGTTTAACAGATGGGTAGATGAGGTACTTTAGCATAGGACAGGAATGGTTGGACTTGATGATCTTAAAGGTCTTTTCCAGCCTTGTGATTCTGTGATTAATTCAGAAACAAAGATCAGAAGCTCACATCTAATGTATTTGATAGTTCTAAACAGCCTGACAAATATTGTTAATATTGTACTCATTTCAAAGCTTTCCAATGTCTGTTTATTCCCTCCCCAGACTGAGGCCGACCTTGCAAGAAACTTCCCAGGAAAGCGCCTGTCTAGCTCCAACAGCACTCCTGTGGCTCGCCTCCCTGCCAACCCATCCCGAGTTGATCGTTTGATTGTCGACCAGTTACGAGAACAAGCCAGGGTAAGCTTGCTTGAAATGCCATCTAGTGAAAGTAATTCCTGTTTCACAGAATCACAGGGGTTGGAAGGGACCTTGAGAGATCATCAGGTCCAACCCCCCTGCCAAAGCAGAGTCCCTAGCTCATATTCCGCAGATAGATGTCCACATGGGTCTTGAATATCTCTGGAGAAGGAGACTCCACACCCCCCTGGGCAGCCTGTCCCAGGGCTCTGTCACCCTCACTGGGAAGAAGTTCTTCCACATATTGGTGCAGAACTTCCCATGCTCCAACTTGCAGCCATTGCCCCTTGTCCTGTCTCCACAGACCACTGGAAAGGGGCTGGCCATTTCCCCCTGTATCCCATACCTAAGGTATTTATAACCATTGATCAGACCCCCTCTCAGGCTTCTTTTCTCCAGGCTGAACAGCCTCAGGTCACTCAGCCTTTCCTCACAGGGGAGATGCTCCAGGCCCTTCATAATCTCTGTAGCCTCTGCTGGACTCTCTCCAGGAGATCCCTGGCTTTTTTTTCCCCCAGCCTGTACTGATTCAAGTGGTTTCTTTGGCTTAATGTTTCTTTCTTTAATGGAGATTTATAAATACTTAGCCATTTTTGGTGTTTTCAATGCATCTGACAGGTGCTCACCTTAATAGGAAAAATGGAAAGGCTTCGTGGTACCCCTGTACACAGTAACATATCCAGGACCTTAGAGCACCAGATGGAAGCCATTCGTGTAACGCAGGCGAGGCGGAAGGATGAGATTGTTAATGCTGCTAACCCCCAGAGACAAGGAGCACCACGTTATAATAATGAGAAAGGTAACTCTTTTCCACTTGTGTCCTTTTAAAAGCAAAATACACCATCTGAAATATGCAGAATTGAAATATGCAGGAATCACTGCAGTTTCAACAAAAATTCTGCAACTCTAAACCTGCCACTTGAAAAAAGACTTTAAGTTACTTTGAGATCTTATCTTTCCTGTTTTTCTGTTACTAATTTAAATACTTTGAAACATTCTCCTCTTGACTAAGAGAACTGTAAGAACTGTTCAGTGGTAATATGTAAGTACTTGCCCTGAAAGTAAACATGTACTTGCTTTAAACAACTAGAATTTCTTTTTAGTGGCATTTCTAGTCTTGCTTTTCAACTTATAAAGTAAAAAAAGAAAAGTTTTGATGATGCTGTGTTAATTGATTGTGTCTGTCTGCCTGATCCAAGACACAAACCCACCAGAAATCACATTTTACAATTCCCAGCTTTTGTTGAAGTAAAGCCAGAGCGATTTGTAGCAGCAGTATGTTCTTTCTGTAGAAAGCACAGGTAGGACAAAGCACATTTTCCCTTTTACTAGCATGCTGTGAGTGATAACTTGCTACTTGGTTTAATGATCACACAGCTGATATGTACAGGAATTTGGGGTTTGGAGGCCAAGATCATATTATTTTTCTTCAGAAAATACCCGTATCTTAGAAAAATTTCCAAAGAGGAGTGCACTTCCTCTGCCTCACCCCCATCCTTTTTTGGGTTCTTGCTCATCACTGTCCTGCATTGTCTGTTTTCCTGCAGTGAAGGTGACAGTGTGTAGTTCTTTTGGCTTCCTAGGATGCGTGTGGGATATTTATACAGGGATAAACTGTAAAGAGTCAAAATGCTTTCATAGATGTCACACACCTTCTTAATGATGTTATACACTGAAAAGTAGTCCTGTAAGCAAACCAACCTCTAAAATTATGCCAAAAATTGTGTAATGTGGCAGCCCCAGGCATAAGTTAGGAAGCAGATAGTCATCTTACAAAAAAATCCCAAAAACCCTCACAAACCATGTTTTGATGAAGATTTATAATAAAAATCTATGGAAGCACTATTAGAACCATCCTTATATTTTGATAATTTGCCATTTATCTTAAGATTAATGGTAACACCTGCAGTGTAGTTATATTTCTGACAAAGAGCTGTGCTTCTGTTGAATGTTATGCTGTAAAAACACAATCTAAATCACATCTAGAAAAGCCTTTTTTCTGTGTTCTGCTGTGCAGTATGCATTGCTTTATGATCACAGACAGTAAAACTCTCATCCAGAAGCTGGCAGGGAGCCTTTGCTCAGTGTGAGGTGGGTGGGTATCAGTGCCACGGCGAGGAAGGCAGGAGGAAGGAATCACAGAATCATAGAATGGTCTGGGTTGGAAGGGACCCCAAGGATCATAGAGCTCCAACCCCCCTGCCACAGGCAGGGCCACCAACCTCCAGGCCTGGAGCTACACAAGGTTGTCCAGGGCCCCATCCAACCTAGCCCTGAACACTTCCAGGGCTGGGGCATCCACCCCCTCTCTGGGCAGCCTGTTCCAGCCCCTCACCACTCTCTCTGTAAAAACTTCCCCCTCATATCTCATCTAACCCTTCCTTCCTTTAGTTTTAATCCATTCCCCTTGTCCTGCCATTATCTGCCCTTTTAAAAAGTTGAATCCCCTTCTGCTTATAAGCTCCCTTCAGGCACTGGAAGGCTGCAATGAGATCCCTCCTCAGCCTTCTCTTCTCCAGGCTGAACCAGCCCAGCTCCCTCAGCCTCTCTTTGTAGGGCAGCCATTGAGTAGGTGGTGTTACTAATCATACTTGTTGAGTATCATTGTAGATAGTCCCATCTGCTGACATTAATTAAATGGGCTTACTTGTTATATCACAGGCCTGATGGCTGTGCCGCTGTATTTAAGATGCAATTATGGCTGCAATTGATGTGAGATTTATAGCTATCACTTCAAGAGAAGAATGTGACTGATGGAATTCAACCAGTGCAGCACCAGTGTATGGCGTTAGCTGGTCCTTGCGCAAACCTGGTGATGGGTCAAACAGACTTACAGCATTTTTTAATGTATTAATGTTAGCAGGTTTGTACACCTGTTTGTATACTGGTTTAACCTGTGGTGTGTTTTTTTTTCTTGTAGATGTTCTGGCTCTGGCAGCTGCCATCAGAGGGTTGGCTGCTTCCACACGCAAGGCTCGTACCGCTTTATGGTGTGCGTTACAGATGACTTTGCCAAAAACCTCTGCAAGCAGCCTGGTAAAAGAAGAAGTTGTTGAAAGGACATTGCAAGAGCTCTGTCCTCCTAACACAAGCACACAAGAAAAAAGCAGCATGGAGCATGAAAACAAAGGAAGCAAAAAAGAAAAGCCTGAGGAACCCACGAGGATTCTGGAATAACAGCTAATAATGATGATGACAAAGGGAGGCTGAGGACTGGAAGGGATGGGCAAAGTGTCCTGCATAGAGCCATGGAAGGTGTTTTTGATAGGCTATCAGAAAGCAAAAAGGTTAAACCAACTGATCAGTGCTGCAATTCTACTACTGTGATTATGGTGTTGAGAGACACATCTTGTCATAGTGTTAATGCAATTTTAATATTGCTGATATTGCAATGTCTGCTATGTAAGAGTTTTCCTATTAAGAGTAACTAAACAATAGCTGAGCATTTCTTTGTGTGCTTATCCAAAGCTGTGTATCAGCTGTGAGTCAAGCCATGACCCTGAGAAACCAGATGTGGTAGAACTTAATTCTCATTTTTTTGTTAATGATACAATTTAGCATACTTAAAAAAAAAAGAAATGAAAAAAAAATTGTTCAGGGTTCTTTTTGCACCATTATATAGTTCTTTTAAGTGCCAAAGTGATCACTAAGTAGCTTGTGTCCTGTCACTCTGTACAGAGCAATCCACACTCCTGTATTGTTTGTGTGACAGAGTCAGGTCATTCTGGTTATCACTAACAGTTTGACAAGAGTCATCAGTGTTTAATGTTGGTTGTGTGAAATGCTTCAGCAGTTGTGCTGCCAATTCAGTTTCTAGCTAAACCTTTCTATAGCTTAATCCATTTACAATTTTCCATTAAAAACAAACAGAAAAAATCAGATTTTTGTAGATTTGCAGTAAGCACTGCACTGAAGTACACGTTAGCAGGTGATAGAAACTTGTCACTCAGGATTAGAAATTAGATTTATTGATTCCTCAGTTTAAAAAAAAGTAACTATATAACAGTATGCACTTAATTAAAAATTATTGTTTGTTATTAATGTAAGTTCACGGTACTTTAATTTTCAGAAACATTCCATATTTATTTTAATGTCTTTATTGAATGTTTATTTAAAATTCTATTTTAGTAATATAAAGTCAGATATTTTGCCAAATCTTCCAAATAATCAGATTTAACGATTTACTCAGGAAATATGTATATTATTATATAAATATACACGTGGTATATAGGGATTTTTTGTTTGTGGGAAGGGATGTTTGCAAAATATTTACACAAAGCTAACTATATACTAGGTTACCAAAGCTGTTTAACAGATTAATTTTTCGCATGGAAGATTTAAATCTATTTAATTGCTGTTAATTAGTCTCCATCCTGTGGCTTAGACAATCAGAAGTGTTACGTGTTGGTGTGAATGTTCAGGGTGAGAATTAGAAAAAGGATGAGTTATTGCAGTTTTGTTCTTAGGGCACATATCAATATTTTAATGCTTTAACAACTGTCTGTTGCACAGTCTCTTAACATGTACTAATAGCCAATTAAGGTTCTTGGGTACTAATAACCAGCTAAGGTTCTTGGGTGTCTGTGTATTAATGGATGGCTTTGGAGAGTGGTTCTTATTTTAAAACTGAAAGAAGTTTGGGATACTTAAAATGAAGATTTTTATGTTCTGTAGTGTTCAATGTTGAATTTGACACTTTGTGGATAAATATATAATTGTTTCCATGTATATATGTACTTGCAAAAGCTATTCCAGGTGCAGTCCTGTAGTTTTGGATCTGTGGATGTCTCTAGAGCAGGTGTAGTCTCAGTAGTGCAATTGTTAACTGGTGATGGGCCAGTAGCTGCATACCTTTGGAGGCAAAAGGTACACAAGCCTCATTATGATCCACTGAGTAAAGTTTAAAAGCTAGAGTTAGTGGAAACAAGAATCTGAGGATAGCAAGATTGAGTATTTTTTCCCACTAAATTCAACTTGAAAGAATATTTTCATCCTTAGTGTTAAAAACAGGTAGGGAGAGAGTTCTTTTAGTGTGTTTTCAGTGTTTGCATGTGCAATTTGTTTGCACAACCTAATTTAATAAGGTTCAACTTGGCATTTGTGAAACTAATTAGCTATCCCCCCTGGTTTAAAAAGTGGAATCGGTGGTATTTTGATTACTGGATAATTTTGGGGTTGAATTATGATTACTGTGCTGATAGGAAATCAGAATTGGAAAGTCTTGATCAGCTTTTCTGTTTACAGACCAGTTGTAGTCCTGTGGGGTTGGTTTTGTAGTGGTGAATGTACAGGGCATAGTAGGTCCTCACCGTATCGCTCGTGTGGTGTGTGTGTGTGTGTGTGTGTCTGTGAAAGAACGTGGTCTTAATCAGTTCATAACATAGTTAATGTGCCTTTAACAGCCTCACTTTTCAAAGCTGGGTAATAGCTGTATGCTCACTTCTGTCTTCAACTGCATCTTCAGCAAAAAGGGGTTTAGAAAGAGTTACAGTGTGGCTGCCTCTGACTGGCTCCTGAACACGCTTAAAGCACCATAGCTGCAGAGAGTCCCCACGGCTCGAGTGTCTTAGCACCAGACTTTCCTTGTCCTGCCCCACAAATAGGAGTGGCACGCAGCCCTGTTGCATTTCACCTTGCTCTCTTTTCTTCCTAAAAACTCTGGCTCCTCATATCAAAATGATTTTGTCCCTATTTCTTTAAATTATTTGATTGTGCTTGCTTTAGATCTGAAAAGACAGAAGTCCTTTCAGAGTGCTTCAGCTCCCTTATGTTGCACACCTTTTTATATTGCAGGGGGGAAAAAAAAAAATCACTGTTTTGTAAAATTACCACCTGGAGTTACAGCAGCTCTGTTACACATAGAATATTTTTATCTGCCTAGTGTTTAATTTGGCAACAATGTACACATTCTGGAAGTATTGCACTGAGGTTTTGGTATGGCTGAGTATTAAGTATCATGCTTCTGGGTTTAGGGACTAATTCTGTTGCTGTTTTACTGACTTCAGTGGAAGCAGAGTTACGGTATTAGATCATACTTGGGCCTGAGATGTGTGTTTGGGTTTGATTTCTTTATCAAATCTCCCTCTGTGCCAGTGCCCACCTCCTCCCAGCTGTTATCTTTTGCTTGGTTGGTTAGATTTTTGTTTTGATTTATGCAGTTTAAATTTTTGACTGAATTGAAGGGTTGTGTCTCGTCATGGCAGCAGTGACACTGCAGTGTGCCAGGTTAAGAGAACAGGTCATGTAAGAGTACATCTCAAGATTTATCACCAGGGTGTGTGTTTTGATACTTGGTAGTGAACCTTTAATGCTTTAAAGTCTCAAAATGATAGTCCAATACTACACAGATTTGAGAACTACAATTATTTTTGTATTCTGTATAAATAACTGGAGATTCAACCCTCTTGATTCCCAGAAGAGAGTCAAGCATCAGAGTAAGAACTTGTTTATTTTGTGGTTATATGTTCAGTATCTCTGCTTTTCTTCTCTGCCTACAGGGTCCCTCTGGCAATTCAGTCAGTCTGATGGTATCTGTTTAAACTAAAACTAAGAAATTTCTGTTAGTTTGTCATTATGTTTCTTCCAACAGTAAGCAGGGAGATTGGCTAGGATCGTGGTGCTTGTCTTGCTGTGGCCTTTTCAGCAGTGTGTTTAAGACTCTTAGCTCCCAAACTACTGCTGCTGTTTTGTTTGGGTTGTTTTTTTTTTTTCTTTCTGGAGTGAATATTCTTCTTTGCACTTGGTGTTTACCACTGCTACTGATCTTTTTGTGTGTACCTAGGTAGGTAATAATTTCAACATGATTTGCCTTATAGCTTAGAAACTGATGCTCTCATCTTCTTAATAACTCTCTTATTCCTGGTAGCTTTTCTCTTTGTAAATAAGTAGCAGGAGATGAAGATTATGCAAGTGGGAGGCTTGCAGTAACTCTCTGGCCATTCAGCCTTTACTACCTTTTCGGGGAAGTGTGGAAATACCCCAGAGTTGTGTGGGAAGCCTCCTAGCTTTAGGCCTATGCACTTTCCAGAAGTGACCATCAGCAGTTTCCTGGGATTGTTTTTTCTGCTACCCAGCCCTTCTCCCATTCTCTTTGGGGAAATAAAGGAGGAAAAGGGAGCTACAAAAAAAGGAAGGAAATCCTAAGCCACAGGAAACTCGTCTTCCAGTGGAGAGGGTGATGATTCTTTGTGGCTCATGTGGCCAGAAGGGTGTGAGCCTGAGGAGCCAGGAGTCTTTCCTCCTTAAAATGTTTCACTTTTCCCATTCTGCTGCTCACATGTGCTGTCAGGGTTCAACTGCCCAGACTTGTGGCAGAATTGGCTTGTTCTTGTCCTCCTCTGGTCTGTCCTGCCTCCTTTCACCCTTGTGTGTTTTAATCATGTCAAATGGAGCTGTGAACCAGCTTGAGGAGCTAGAACAGGGCTTGGGAACAGCTGGTTTGAACTAACAGGGTACAGTCACCACCTCTCACCTCTCAACTGCTGCCTGTGAGGGAAGAGGATGAAGTAGGATTTAAGCTCAGCTTGTTGAGTCTTAGAAAAGACTCAAATTGCAAATGGCAAGGAGCCCTTAGCCTAAAACTCCCTTTGAGCTTGTTTGGGTTTTAAATCTGCTCTTCCTCAAGTGACAGCTTTCAGCTTTGCTCACTATGATATTCTCAGATACACAACTTACATTAGGTCATAACTCTAATTCCACAGGAGGTTGGAGAGTCTTTTATTTAAACGCTGTAAAAGTTATGCAACAAGCAGACCTTAAGCCTATAGTATTTTTCTAAAAGTTATATTGTTACCTGCTCCAAAAAGTGATTGCCCCTCACCCCCAATTCTCTGCTTGGGAGCTGGGATGTCATAATGCTGCAGATTGAAGCAAACCCAAAGCAGTAGGGTGGAGGTGAGGAAGGGTGTTTGTTCTTTGTATCTTTATTACTTTGACTGTGTATATGAACTGAATTTAAAACTTAGTTTTACAGCTCTCTGGCAACAGGCTTCTATAGAATTTCTTTCTTCTGATAGTCATTGAAGTGGAAAGACTGGAGATCCCCATTATGTGTCTCTTCAAGGTTGTAGGTTAGATTGAACAAGAACAGAGAGTACTGCACATCAGAGAATACACAGGAGCAACTGACTGTCAAATAGTTCATCATTATTATCTTTATTATTATTTTTAAATAGATGCATTTCCAATTAGGCTACTGAAGAGATTAGTGTGGTCCTGCTTCCATTGAAGCCAGCAGCTTTAACAGATGTGTCTTTATCTGGCTGCTTTGATTTGCTGGCATGGTATCTGGAGTGAAGCAGGCTCTTTGTAACCAGCTTAGTAATTCATCTTGAACACTTGGTACCAAGGAACTCCAGAAGGATGTGTTCCCAACCTTTCTCCTAAGGTCTCTCACTACACTGACAACTTGGAGATTAGCATGATAATTTTGCTTCCTTTTGAAGCTGAGGAATGTACCTACTGCAGAAACTTTGGCCAAAATTTGTGGGTTTCTGAGAATTTTGCACCTTGTTTTAGCCTTAACTGTACTAAGTGCTTGACTCATTTCCTGGGCAGTTTATCCCTGTCAGTCACCAGCACTTTTGTGTTTTGTAGAACATTATAACATACAAATCAGACATCTCTTATTTTTTTGGTTTAGCTACTGCTTTCTAATTTGTTATATATAGAATGGAAGGTCCTTATTTTTCCTCATTAGCAATACTGTGATCAAAGGTGCAGGAAAAAATAAGATGCATTTAATGTATGTAACATATACTGTTAGAGATTGAAAGTGTATTATGTTAGGAGCAACTTAAAAATACAAATCAAGGAACTGGAGCTATAAATCCTCTTTGCCTGTTTGCCAAATGAGCTATAAAAAAGGAAACTGTTTGCATATAGTGTGTCCAAAGCTTGCTAGAGAGAGAGAAAATAAATCAGAGTCAACTTCAAATCATTGCCAGACCAAGATTGCTTTACATTTTTTTTTACTGTATAAAGTGCAACCAATTTAAAACTTGTTTATGCACAGTTAATAACTTGGCAAAACATAGGGTTTTTTTCAGGCTATTTCCAATATAAATGGGAAAAAATAAGTTTCCTTTTATTTTTTATGACAGGAATACAAAGATTAAATAGATCTCTATTTTAATAGACTATTTGGTGTCTGGAGTATCTTTTACATGTTTCTTGGTCAAACTTAGTTAAACCAGCAAATTTTATGCTGCTAGTGAAATATTACTGAAGGAGCAGTTTGTGAGTTGATCAGTAGGCCCAACAGAAATACCTGAGAGTATAATTTAGCTTAAAACACAGAGTTAGTTGTTGCTATGTACAAGATTTTAATCATTAATCATTGAATCATTAAGCAGTTGAGGCTTATTTTTCTGTAAAGCAACTATGGATGTTGAAACGCTGCCAGAATCTTACTTCTACCTCTTATGTCATGTTCTGAAAATGATATTTCACAGATCTTTGGGATGCACTTTGATGTCCCAGCTTAATTTGTAGATTTCATGTGCTTTTCCTTTTTTATTTCTTATTTTTTTCTCTCCCGTTAGCTGTTTTCACCAGGATGCCTTGTGGCTGGGGCTGGATTATGGATTATATTCACTTTGTGTAAAGTAGCTTCAGGCAAACTCTGTGCTCTGACATGTGGTTTCTACTAAGCAAAAGGTACAACAGTCAGAAGAGATTATAAGGTTTGTGTTACATTTATGAAAGTCTCAGAAATAGGTGGGAATTCTGTAATAAAATCATGGCCAGTGTAATTTTTTAGTATTTCTATGTATGTGCTTTGATTCCTTTTATTTAAATAACCAACTATGTTGTATGTATGTCCCTACTGAATAGTTGCAGCTTCTTGTTTTGTTTAGTTCAACTCACACTACTTACCTGCTGCTGTTCTCCATGTGAGATGAGTTTGGTTGGGGTAATTCTGCCTTGAAAAGACATGAGATGTGTCCTGCTTTAACACCAATTAAAAATTCTTCATGTTTTATGTGAGTGGTTTTATCACTTCAGCAAATTCTGTGTAAGAGGAGTGGGCAGTTGGCATTTGTTATGCTAGGGAGCCTGCTTTGGCAGGGGGGTTGGACCTGATGATCTCTTGAGGTCCCTACCAACCCCTGTGATCCTGTCACTATCTTGTGATCTGGATTCAGTGCCACACACAGACCTGATCTCTGAAAATGCAGAATTGCATCAAGTGGTTGGAAATGAAGGACCATCATTAGCAATTTAATGAAGCTGTGCCCATCACTTCACCCAGCTTTACTGGGGGGGAAAGTCCTGACAGATGTGGCATGTTTCTCTGTCACAGAGCTGGGTTTGCTCACATAGAGCATGGAAGCTATAGGCAGGAACAGAACTGCTTTATGCTCAGTGCCCTAAAAGCCCTTGGAAGACTTTGTGCTTTGCCTCAGAAAGCTGGAATCAAAACTCACTAGCCTTGGTGACTATGAAGCAGGGATCCTTTATTGCAGCGCTGGGCACACAGGGGATTGATGACTCCTCCAAATGTGTGGGATTGATGACTCCTCCAAATGTGTGCGCCCGTTAAAGCCAAATCTCTCATATTGATACAGATTAATTACACATTCATTATAATTTCTAAGAAAAGGCAAGGTTATGCAAATTATTTCCAGGAAGTCCTTTACATTAACTCCTCCCAGATAGAGCATGCTCACTGACACTCAGGGGCTCTTCAGGGCTGAAGGCTGGACGTCTTCCTCTCTCTCAGCGCATGCTCTTTATGGGTTTCTCCATGCTTATCTGGGCTCCCAACACCTGCACTGAGTAGTTAGTATTTCACTGAAAACAAGATAGACTCTGTCTTTTAATTGGTCTTTAGTCTCATTATTTATGACTCCTCCATCTCCTCCTTCCTCTGGTTTCAAGGCTGTTGCACTATTATGGCTAAGTTTTGTAGCCACTTTCATGAAACAGCTGATGTGATTACAGCCAAATTCTGCTAAAATTCAAAACTAATCTATTCCTAAAACCACACCAATTCTACTTCTTTATCAGCAAGGCTGTTACTGTTGCATTGTTATGGTTAAGTTTTGCTCTGCTCTCACAAGCAGCTTACACAGTTACAGCTTTCTCTTAAACTAGCCTTTTCTTAGAACTATGAAAATTCTTATATTAAAGTTGTATTAATTGTCTCTTAAGTTCCACCTATATCAATCTATTCAGCATGATTACTTTTCACTGAATCAGCTTTGTGAATGGGTGATCTTGATTCTCCTCTCTCCCCCCTCAGGGAGAGCAATGTAGGTAGATTTAGTATATGGAAACTGTATTCTGGAACTGCACGTCGTGTGTCGATAGGTGTGCAGCAGTCAGGTTCAGGCAATCAAACATTGAGATGTATAGCTGATATATTGTGAACCTTTGCTTTTTTATTGGCACTTTTATGGGCTTCTGAGGATCTCATTTTCTCTGTGTGTAACAGCCTGTACTTCATACACCTCAGGCATCAAGGGAGATTCCTCTTGGCAACGTGTAGCTCTGTAGAGCCAGGGCTGGAACTGCCCTGATATTTTTCCACAAGCTTAAGGTGGAGCATGAGCTGAGTATCCCTGTTACATTGTCAGTGGTGTTAACCCTGCCCTGCATGGTCTGGGAAGGTAGAGCTGATTGCCAGTTAAGCACTGTCCAGCATATTCAGCTTGCTTGTCCTGGAGTCTAGTGTGAAATTTCAAACCTCACTGAGGAGCGAAAACGTTCCTCAGTTTAGAGCTTCCCATTTCTGAGGGCTTTCTTTGCTGGTGACGTGCAGGAAAAAAACCCTAAAAGATCTAGAATTGTTTTTCCTTAGTGGAAAATGTTATAAATTTTGGTGCTTTGGATAATTGAAGCATGTAATGTGCCAGCAGTCATTTCAACTGGCCTAGCTATGTCAGGTATCTCAATACCTGGCTTTTTGCATTTCCTGTATCATAGAATGTGCTAGGTGGGAAAGGAACTTTAAAGCCCATCTGTCCCCTGCAGTGAGCAGGGACATCTTCACTAGATCAGGTTGCTCAGAGCCCCATCAAGCCTGACTTTGAATATCTCAGGGGATGGGGCCTCCACCACCTCTATGGGCAACCTATGCCGGTGACCCACCACCCTCACAGTGAAGAACTTCCTAATGAACATTTACACCTGCCCTAGTTTAAAACCATTGCCCTTCATCGCATCACTCCATGCCCTCACAAACAGCCCTCCCCAGCTTTCCTGTCGGTCCCTTCAGGCCATTAATCATGTAGGTGCCAGAGGAAGAACGTACCAAAGTTTGTGTGGCACCCAAGAGAGAGGTGTCTGTCTGGAGTGCTTCAAGAGAGGAGGATGCAGGGGCTCCCCGAGGCACCTATCCCACAGCTCCTCTCTGGCCCAGCTTGTCTGCCCTTTGGTTTGGGAATGAGCAAGGGCTGTCACTTGACAAGCCACAGGGATTTTGGGCAGCAACCCAGTGCCACGGCAGCCCTGAAATGTGACATGGTAACCACCAAACTCCAAGTCTGTCTCTAGAAATGCCGCACACGGATAACGGAAGCAGCCGGGATTTCTCTGTTTGCTTCTGGACTGGAGCTGTTGTCATCTACTCTTGGTGGGTTTCTGTTGCCATTACTGTTCTGGACTGGTGTTTATAAGTTAAGTTTATAATTTATAAGTTCTTTCCCTTTTTCTTTCCCTTTTTCTTTCCCTTTTTCTTTCCCTTTTTCTTTCCCTTTTTCTTTCCCTTTTTCTTTCCCTTTTTCTTTCCCTTTTTCTTTCCCTTTTTCTTTCCCTTTTTCTTTCCCTTTTTCTTTCCCTTTTTCTTTCCCTTTTTCTTTCCCTTTTTCTTTCCCTTTTTCTTTCCCTTTTTCTTTCCCTTTTTCTTTCCCTTTTTCTTTCCCTTTTTCTTTCCCTTTTTCTTTCCCTTTTTCTTTCCCTTTTTCTTTCCCTTTTTCTTTCCCTTTTTCTTTCCCTTTTTCTTTCCCTTTTTCTTTCCCTTTTTCTTTCCCTTTTTCTTTCCCTTTTTCTTTCCCTTTTTCTTTCCCTTTTTCTTTCCCTTTTTCTTTCCCTTTTTCTTTCCCTTTTTCTTTCCCTTTTTCTTTCCCTTTTTCTTTCCCTTTTTCTTTCCCTTTTTCTTTCCCTTTTTCTTTCCCTTTTTCTTTCCCTTTTTCTTTCCCTTTTTCTTTCCCTTTTTCTTTCCCTTTTTCTTTCCCTTTTTCTTTCCCTTTTTCTTTCCCTTTTTCTTTCCCTTTTTCTTTCCCTTTTTCTTTCCCTTTTTCTTTCCCTTTTTCTTTCCCTTTTTCTTTCCCTTTTTCTTTCCCTTTTTCTTTCCCTTTTTACTGTTATCACACAGATCATTAGAAAAGCATCCCTTCACTGACATACCCCTGCTTCTACCCAAATACAGCTTGGTTGCTTTGATACTGCTTCCAAAACACCTGTAATGGAACAGTTGCAACTATTTTAGTATAACCCTGCTGGCAGCTTGCCTGCAAAGACACTCTGGAAAACGGTGGCAGCAAAACGTTTTCCTCCCAGCATGTTGGCCCTGAATTAGTCTGATAAAATTTGGTCTCCTGTGTTCATTTTTAATTAATGCTAATTGAAAGTGTTTGAAATGCATACTTGTTTGACAGGCTGACCTTTGTGAAGCTGTGTGAATTGCTTGTGCTCTTCTGATTTGAATAATAGCTGCATATAAAACTGAAGACACTGTCTCCACGGTGCTAACTCAGCTTGCTGTGAGGAGACCTTTGATTTCTACCTAACGAATCATGCTCTGAATATATATGTATATATATATATATATTTTAAGAGTGTTGGGTTGCAAAAGATGCAGAGCCTCAGTAAGTATTGAATTAGGTTAAAATACTCTTGAAGAATTAGGAAACATAAAAAGCAATAGGGGGTTTTTTTTGCCCTGTAAACAAATTTTTCTGTGTTGCATTTGTCTGAAAAATCAGTGTTTTGCAGCAAATGGCTTATAAGCAAATGTAAAACAGAATGTTTGCTTGGTTTGTTGAAGATTGTTGGGTGGAATCCAGAAGCTGGACATCTGAAGTGGAGAAAGGAGACTCAATTAAAGGGGGGGGAATGATCAGCTCCAGTGATGAGTGTTGGTAGAACAAGGGGGAATGGATTACAGCTGAAGGAGGGAAGAGTTAGATGAGATTTTAGGGGGAAGTTCTTTACAGAGAGAGTGGTGAGGGGCTGGAACAGGCTGCCCAGAGAGGGGGATCAAGGCATCACAAGGCTGGAGAAGACCTTTAAGATAGAGTCCAACTGTTCCTGTCCTTTGCTAAACCATATCCTAAGTACCTGAGCTACCCTTTTTTTAAACACATCCAGGGATGGTGACTCAAAACCCTCTCTGGGCAGCCTGTTCTGGGTCCCTCACAACTCATCCGACATGGTGCATGGACAGCTCTTGGGAATGGTGTTCTTCTATCAGTTGTGCTACGATTGCTGTCTGAGCAGGAGGTAGAGTCGGTGTAGCTTAACTGAGACCACTCCTAAACTGAGACTGTTTGTTAGCCACAGCTTGCTCAGCAGAGCTGGTATTATCAGTAAGTGAAGTTATATTCCATTTTAATCAGAATCATTTCAAAATTCAGTCCAACTGTTCAAATTAGATTTTTGAAGCAGCAATGGTGAAAATCTGGTCTTTGGATTTCTAAGTATATGAGTGAAGGCTTTCCTGGATGGAATCAGAATCACAGGAGTTGGAAGGGACCTTGAGAGATCATTGGGTCCCACCCCCCTGCCAAAGCAGAGTCCCTAGGACAGGGCTCACAGGTCAGTATTCAGATGGGGCTGGAATCTCTCCAGAGAAGGAGACTCCACACCCCCCTGGGCAGCCGGTCCCAGGGCTCTGCCACCCTCACTGTGAAAAAGTTCTTCCACTTGTTAGTGTGGAACTCCCTGTGCTCCAACTTGAGGCCATCACCCCTTGTCCTGTCCCCACAGACACTGAAAATGGGCTGGCCATTTCCCCCTGCATCCCATACTTAAGGTATTTATAAACATTAATAAGGTCCCCCCTTAGTCTTCTTTTCTCTGCTTAATCATCTTTTAAATGATTGACCTGGGTTCCAGACAAGGGCAATTTAAGGCCTGAATTCTGCTGTGGCATGGAAAGAAATTGCCTTACAAGGGTTATAAATCCTTTATACAAATTATTATTATTTTTAAAGTGTGGATGTGCATCCTGTTGGGACAGAACTGCACCACAGTTCTCTTGCATACCGCTGCCTACAACCAAGGGTTGTATAAATAATGGTGCAAATATCTATCAGATATTTACTATATCAGGTAGTATATCTCAGATAACTTGCAGAAATCTTACCTCAAAGCTTACAGAAGGACTTAAAGTACAAGAGCCACACTTGCTCTGCTGTGTGGACAAAGGATACAGAGTAAGAACGTGGTGCTTGCTCCTTCCTTCTTTCCTGAGGGACCTATGCTTGTCTTCCAAAGGATGATAGGGGAAAAAACCCTAATCAAATTATTTATCATTCCAAATAGCTTTCAGCAATAATTTAAGGTAATTTTAAATGCAATTAAAATAATTAAGGTAGCTTTAAAAAGAAAGCCAACACGTGATCGTCACCCTCTGATCTAAATCCCCCCTTACCTATCAACTGGTATGTTCACAACCACTTAACTCAGAGCTGAGAATGCCACATCTTCCCAACTGAGCTTTGATGCAGGTGTTGGTCACAACTGGATTACAGTCAGATAGCTTGTCAAGAGGGGTGTTGGCAGAAATTAGAGGTTAAACATCAGTATTGGCTTCTCCAGCACATCCAAACTGAGTAATAAATAGGGGATGTGCTCAGATAACCCCTGGAAAGCAGAACTTGCTTCATCCAATAATAATGTAGTCATGGAAGTGTTCTTTTTGGGTAAAGCATAGATTGAGCTGTGGGCATTGGGATGAGCTGAGTCATTGGGCAAGGTCTGGAGGAGGCTTGGGATGAGGAAATGAGACTGTTCTATGGATGCTGACACCCCTTCCTTAACTGAAACCACCACCAAGGAAGAGATTTATGCATATGACAAGCTTAGAGCATCTGCTTAATCCCTCTGACATCACTGGTGCTGACCAAGCACTTAAAAATAGACATTGCTTTTAGGGTTCTTTGAAATAGATTAAACTCATGGTGTAAAAGGCATTCCAAAAGGCAAAGCAGCTTCTAAGTTCTTCTGATCTCCTGCCATTGTCTGAACGTTGATGTACAAAAGCTTCTGACCTGCTTCTCCCTGGTCCCCAGCTGACTGTGTGTGTCACCCAAGGTATTTGCATATTAAGATTTTTCCCCCCACTCAGCAAAGATGTTAGGAAGGAAAGACTACTTCAGCCAGGATGAAACCCATATGTACCCACTCCAGCACCTCCTAACCTTGCTAAAAAAGCCTTGCTGGGTAGGGAGGCAGCAGCTAGCCAACCACTGATGTGCAACGACACATGGGGAGAGCTTAAAAGAGGTGGAAGAGTTTGTGAGAAACAGGTCCAGTAAAAGAAAATGACTGACTTGGTACAAAGTCTTTTACTTAGCTATGTGTCCTCAGTGGAAAAGAAGTAGTAAGCCCAGTGCCTGTTTCTACCAGCATGATTTATTTCTTCATGGCTTCTTCATGGTGGAAGGTGAATAGTTGGATTAGATGATCCTCAAGGTCTTCTCCAACCAGAGCAATTCTGTGATGCTTTGTAGAGAAAAAATCCATGGAGAAATGAGTGAAGATTAATCCTTGGGTGGGTGAGTGGGGGGTGTTCCCTTTACATCAAAGATGGCCCACAAAATATTCAAGGGGTTTTAGACAGCTTTTATGGATGGTTTAAAAAAGCAAATCTCCAAGAAACACGTGCTGCAAGAAGAGCTGGTAATGGTTTTAAACTGAAAGAGGGTGGTTTCAGACCAGGCATGAGGAAGTTGTTAGTGCTGGGGGTGGTGAAACACTGGCACTGGTTGCCCTGAGAGGTGGTAGATCCCTGGAGACATTCAAGGTCAGGTTGGATGGGGCTCTGAGCAACCTGATCTAGTTGGAGATGTCCCTGCTCGTTGCTAAGGGACTGTGTCCCTCCCAGCCCAAACCCCTCTACGATAACTGATCAGCTGGTAGGAACATAACTAAGATTGTAAAGGGCTCCTGGAGTATCCACAGCTACTCCTGCTCAAAGCAGGGCCTGTTTCACCTTCTCCTCTCAGCTTCTGCATACCCTGAGCTCGAGATCCCTCTGGGGGTATGTGTTCCAGTGCTGTGCTGCCCTCACAAGGAACTCTTACTGCTTGGGGGGTGGGGTTCTCCTCTTTAAATTAATTTCATGTGCAGGTGAACTTGAGTTCGCTGAGGGAAATGCCCTTGCTGAGAGCAGAGCTTGGGGTAATTGTGGCTGACACACAGGAACACTGCAGTGCCATCCAGGGAGACCTGGCCAGGCTGGAGAGCTGGGCTGGGAGAAACCTAATGAAATTCAACAAGTGCAAGTGTAAAGTCTTGCACCTGGGGAGGAATAACCCACTGTATCAGTACAGGCTGGGGGATGACCTGCTGGAGAAGAGCTCTGTGGAGAAGGACCTGGGGGTCCTGGTTGATGACAGGTTGGCCATGAGCCAGCAGTGTGCCCTGGGGGCTGAGAGAGACAATGGGATCCTGGGGGGCATCAAGAGGAGTGTGGCCAGCAGGTCAAAGGAGGGGATCCTACCCCTCTGCTCTGCCCTGGTCAGGCCCCACCTGGAGTGTTGTGTCCAGTGCTGGGCTCCCTGGGATAAAAGGGACAGGGATCTCCTGGAGAGAGTCCAGAGGAGGTTACAGAGATGATGAAGGGCCTGGAGCATCTCCCCTGTGAGGAAAGGCTGAGTGAGCTGGGGCTGTTCAGCCTGGAGAAAAGAAGCCTGAGAGGGGATCTGATCAATGGTGATCAATATCTGAAGGGTGGGACACAGGGGGAAATGGGCAGCCTCTTCTCAGTGTCTGTGGGGACAGGACAAGGGGTGATGGCCTCTAGTTGGAGCACAGGAAGTTCCACACCAATATGTGGAAGAACTTTTTCACAGTGAGGGTGACAGAGCCCTGGGACAGGCTGCCCAGGGGGGTGTGGAGTCTCCTTCTCTGGAGATATTCAAGCCCCATCTGGACACCGACCTCTGCTCCCTGTCCTAGGGACCCTGCTTTGGCAGGGGGGTTGGACCTGATGATCTCTTGAGGTCCCTTCCAACCCCTGTGATTCTGTGATTGAGGGAGGTTTGTGGACTATTGAGAATGGTGTGGCTGTAGTGTCCTTGTTCGAGCTGTGGGGGTCAGATGTGTGTGCCAGAGCAGAGCTGAGCACAGACACTCAAGTGAAAACAGGGCTGGAAATAAATCACATGCTGGTTGCATTTTAAGAAGAACAAAAATAATTTCACAAATACATATTCCTATATGGGAAAACTGGTAACAACTGGTTGAATGTCTGGTAAAGCAGGAGAGTTGTTTTAAAAAAAAGTCTTCTTGGTTTTTACTTCTTCTTGTCTTTTTATATGCTACAAAGGAGGCTGCAGCCAGGTGAGTGTTGCAGCTGATGCCTGTAAGGAAGGGGTAAATAACTGTCTCTGACAGGTAAGAGATGGGCTTGAAAGTGCATAAAAGGGAAAGATGCTTTAAAACGGGCTGCACCTCACAAACTTTTGTTGTAGAGTCCTTGTGATATGTCAGATGCTGAGGAGATCTGAAGTTTTGTTAATAATAAAACCCCTGACAGTGGCCAGCATGCCAGCAAACCACGTGTGCTTCTGTCTTCAAAGGCATGTGCACTTAGTCATTGAATCCTAGAATGGTCTGGG
>VZTU01011205.1:0-10154 GCA_013400835.1 Zapornia atra
TTCTCCACAGAGCTCCTCTCCATGCAAGAAAACCTGCTGGAAGCCAAGGCTCAGCATTACATCAACCAGGGGACCAGGACTCCTGCCAGGAGGCGTTTGGCCCTTTCCTGGCCCAAGGAAAGTCTCCCCAGATCCGAGCTGACCCGTTGTTGCGTTTGGGGACCACCTGCACACAAATGCTTGCAGTGGGGGTGCCAGTGGCAGGTGTAGGTGTAAGATGAGGTTTCTGATCACCGTTACTGCTCACCACAGCGCCTGCCTGTTGCTGCATCATGGCCTCTCTCAATCCCAGCCACGCTCAGCAACACCCTGCAACCCACTCCTGAGCATCCCAGGAAAGGATTTTTGCCTGCTGTAACCTCTAAATCGCTTCCTCCTCCATCTCCCATGTCCTGGGTCAGGTCCCACAGGCTTACTGCTGCCCCTTGAGCTGGGGAGACAAACCCCCTTCCACCCATCTGCACCCATGCTCATGCTCCCCTGCACTGCTTTGCATCCCAAGGTCACCTCCAAAACTGACTTCCAGTCGTTGCAGATGTTTAGCTCCCATCCAGTTTTGCAGGTAATTCCCCAGTGACTCTGCTGCCTACAAATTACAGGGTCACCTAACTGGGGAGGAAGTTATCCTCTGTGCTCCCAAAAGAAACAGCTTCTTGGCCAGAGGAGCTCCTGTTCCTCTCCCTTCCCTCCCGCTCCTGACGTGACCAGGGCTCCTGCATTCCAGCTCTGCCACTCTCCACCATTCCCAGTCTGTCGCCATCCCATCGCTGCTGCGCTGTGCTGCTCCCCATGACTCACTGCCCAGCACCTTTGGGTGCTGTGGGCATACCTGATAGAATCATGGAATGCTCAGGGCTGGAAGGGACCTTAAAGGTGGTTGAGTCCCAACCCCCTGCCATGGGCAGGGACACCTCTCTCACCAGACCAGGCTGCTCAAGGCCCCAACCAACCCGGCCTTGAACACCTTCAGGGATGGGGCAGCAAATACTTCCCTGGGCCCTGTCAGGCTGTCCTCTGATTTAAGGTGAGGGTAATTACAGCCCTACACGGGATTTTTAGGAAGGCTGGGAAAACCAGTTTGGTGATCCCTGGGACCAGGGTCACCTCCCCATGCTGCCTGAGAGCAACAGGGGAAGAGGAACTCAGTTACTTGGGGAGTAAATGGCAGGTCCAGGGTGGGTCGCTGGGGTGCAGCATCGTCCCTTATCCCCGCTGCCGGGGTGGGGTGTACTGCCCGGCCAGGGTGGCAGAAAGGGGGCTCAGGCTCTGTCCCTGCTGGGGCTGGATAAGGGGGCAGCACCGGGAGCTTCCTCAGTCTCCTGCCACCCTCCAGCACCCTGCATCCTCCCACTTCCAGGAGCAAGTCCTCACCCCGTAGCCTCCAGAATGGAGATCCACATTGATCCATGTGCATACATGTTTATATGCACAGGCAAACACATACGTACACACAGAACCACACACATGTATATACCCCACCACACACAAACACCTCCAGACACACAGGCACACATATGTGTGCACGTAGATTTAACACATAGGTACACACATGTACCTACACATATATACACATATAAGTACACACACAAGCACACAGACACACCCTACATACCCGTACACATACATATGCTCACACTCACATGTGAATACACACATACATATGCACACACACGTGCACACATCATGCACACACACACACACACATGTGCATACACACCTAGAGACACGTGCACTCACACACACACACACAGCCACAGCAAGAAGCCACCAGCTCTGCTGGAGCCTGGGGGGACAGGGGTGCTGAGCAGCAGTTAGGGGGACTGGGGAGACTGGGGCAGGTGGGCTGCTGGACGTGCCAGCCCTGGAGGTGCAGCCAGGCAGCCCTGCAGCAGGGAGCAGGACCAGCGACACCTTTCCCGGAACAGGTTACTTAGTGGAGTATTGCAGCACCTAGTGAGTCATTAATTACAGCTCATCCTACAATGCTAATGCTAATAATAAAGAAATATTTTACAGCATTCCACGCCCTCTGCCCACCCTCGCAGGCATCATGCACCTCCCACCACCCCACCTTGCCCAAAGACCGGCTGCTGGGCTCCCACTTCCAGTCACACTAACCAAATACCTTTTGCTCAGTCCTACAGCCAACCCCAAGCCCCAGCAGGCCCATGACCACCAACCACAACCCATTCCTTTGCTCTACGCAGAGGGAGGTCACGTGTGGGCACACAGCCAGCTGCCCTGCACTGGGCTGGGCCAGTGTGACAGTCAGTACCCAGAGTATATCCCATGAGATAACAGCACGGATGGGACCAATGGGCTGGGGCTAAGTTTTTTCCACTCCCCATTGGGTTATTTCTGTTTCCTTCTGTTCCTCTCTTGGGCCACCCATGCTGGTGGAGCAGGGCTGTCCTTCCCCCTAGGACACAAGGAGGGCCAGTGGCAGTGTGGAACCACTGGTGGGGATCACTGGCGTCCCAAACAGGGGGAGGTGGAGAAGAGAAACTAGGTTGCTGTTCCCCACCATCCCTTTATACTTGGCACAATGAATAGCTTGGTGGTGGTGACTTGCAGACGTGGTTTCTGTAGATTTCTTTTCCAGTGGATCCAAGTGTCTTTGGTGTGAAAAAACCTGTTTTCAAACAGGGTGCTAGATCCCAGCCCAGCAACCTCCTACCTGCAGCCTTCGAAGCTGCTGAGCTGGCGGAGCGGCCATCGGAAGCGTGGGCAAACACAAGGCTGCTCTGTGCCCCTTCCTGGGAGCATCTCTCAAAAACCCAAGCACCTCCAAACCTCAGCCCACCACAGCGCTGATGACCTCAGCCCCATGGCTCGAGCTGCTGCGCATGAGTGCACACGTGCATGCACACCCAAACCCACACCCACACACACGCATCCTTGCTCCCTCTGCTCCGGCCTCAGGAATGCTGCTGGCATCACGCACAGCAGCCCGCGGGAAGGGGCTGCGGTCAGACCGGGCTGCCAAGCAGGTTTAGCAGTCACACTGACCCCAGCTTGTGCTGTGTCTGCCCTCCCTCCACACTGCCTCAGCCCACCCCCAGGCTTTCCTGCAACCGCCACTGCTGCGGAAATGCTCTGGTCCCAGGGTGGCTGCAGGGACATAAACACTGAGCTAAAACTTCTGCAGGTCCCCAGGCTCAGCGTCACCCTGCCCTGGGGCAGCTTTGTGCCATTTCCACTTGTCCCATCTCCTGTCACCTGGCTGAAGAGACCATCGCCCACCTCTCTGCACCCTCCTGTCAGGTAGTTGTAGGCAGTGTTAAGGCCTCCCCTCAGCCTCCTCTTCTCCAGGCTGAACATCCCCAGCTCCCTCAGCCGCTCCTCATAGGATTTGCCCTCCAGCCCCTTCCCCAGCCTGCTTGCCCTTCTCTGAAAGTGCTCCAGGACCTCAATGTCCTTCTTATGAGGAGCAGCCCACAACTGGACACAGCACTCAAGGAGCGGCCTCTCCAAATCTGAGTACAGGGGCACGATGTGGTTTCTTGTTTCTCCTGGGGAAGAGTGGGTTCTGTCCTACCCAGCGGAGTCTGCATTTCATTGTAAGATTAAATAACTCCTCCCTTTGCTTTCTAAAATACTTTCAAGCATTTCAAATTCTCAAGTATTAGCACATGACAGCGTCATTTGTACCTCCCAGGCAAAACTAATGTGTCATGCAGGGTAATGACACAAGAAAGCACTGCAGTAATGTTTGACTGTCCTTCCCAAGTATGGCCTTACCACAGAAACACATACCCAATGAGCAGTCTCCAAAATGGCCAAGAGGTTGGGGGGGGGGAGGCCCATCAGGGCAATGAAGCCCTGATAAACTAGAAATTCTTAGACATTGAAGCTTTAAACAAAATTCCAAGGGTTTCACCCCTGGATTCAGGCAGGCACCCAGCACATTTCTGGCAGCCACTGAAAGAAAAAAGGTCCCAGGAGAGCTGGAGCCCAGCTCCTTACTCAGAGTCCCACCAGCTCCCTGCCCATGGGATAGGATCAGAGGGATGCCAAAGTTGTTCCCAGCACCTGGAGACCACCCAGGCAACACAGCACCAGGTTGATTAAAACAAGCCTCAATCATCATGCCTTGGTTGGATGGGCCCTAGGTCATTAAGCCTCACCTGCCTGCGAGGGGATGGAGCAGCCACTTTGCATCCCCCTGCCAGCAGCTCCAGGGCTTTGTGAGGGTAAAGCCAGGGTTCATGGGATGCTAGGGGAGCCAGAGCCCTCCTCAGTGGGTCATACACTGGGAGGGTGTGCTATACACTCCTCCTTGGGCAAAAACAAACACAAACTAAAAGGTCAAACTTCAGAGAGGACTAAACCAACCCATACATATAGGTCAGGGGTGGAGAGGGAGAGTCTGATAATGACCATCCAAAACCAAGTGGCTCTGGTAGCTTTATCTCTAAACTGGTGACCTGAATCACACAGAGAACTAATAGGAAATTCATACACTTTGTAAAGTGCAGCAGTGTTTTGCCTCCTTTTAAATCACCAATTTGCTTCCTGCACAGATTTTTTTTGTGCCCTTGTTTTTATTTTCTGGTTGCTTTTGTTTGCTTTCTGTGACAGACAAGAGAGCAAATTTATCTGATTCCCTCGCTGTTGCTGTGGGCTTTACACATAGCAACAAGGATAAAAAAAACCCAAAACCTTTTCTTTTTTTTTCTGGTAGTAAGAAACAACCTGCAGCCTCCAAAAAATAATCACATTGGAGACACTGAGGGATTGGGGAAATCTCTGCCCCTTTCCTCTTGCAGTCGTGCCATGTTTTGTCAGTGATGGTTGGCTTGCCTCGTCTGTCCCACCAAAGCAGCCCTCAGCAATCTCACTGCAGCAGAAGAGTGTCCCTACTGCTTGGATCCCTCCCCCCCAAAAAAATTAAATCTCCAGGACAGCTCCTGGGACTAGAGGGAATGTAGACAGCCAGGAACATGGAACATGAAAATGGAGCCTTTATTTATTCATGGTTTAAATCTCTGAGTGCCAAACTGCCTGGCAATGGAGCGCCCATCTTCCTTTCCTTTCACCCTAACCCAAACCATGTGGCACTGGGCCAATGTCAGCAGAGGTGATGGTGATGATGATGATGACTTAATTAATTTAAAACTTCAAGCATACCTGGCTCAGATTTAACAGCTCTGGCCCCTTTTTTTCCCTTGGCCCAGAACCCCTATCCCCATGACTCTTCAAGACAGCTATAGTTGATCCTCATTCACCCAATGGGGAAACTGAGGCAGGGCCACGGTGGGGTTTGCCAAGGCACAAGAAAGAGCTGAGTCAGAGCTGATAACAGCCATTTGGGAAACTCCCTCACAGTTCTCCATATTGCTCTTGCTTCCCTCGAAAACAGAGATTATGCAATTGTGTTGTCTGCACCTCTGCCACATCCTTCCTCCCTCGTGGTTTTTAACCCACATGGGAAGCTTCACCCCCAGGTGTAGGTGTTTCAGGGATGTTTTGTGGAATTAGGCAGCTCAGCTGGGAGGAGGAGAAAGACCAAAGTTTTCCTCCACTGGGAGGAAGACAGCAGGGCATGCTGAATTGCATTACTAGCCATCCAAGACTCTACACAAGAGGGTGCTACCACAAACCAGCTGCAGAGCTCCGCCGATCTAGCAGCGCTTTGCAGAAATCTTACCCAGTGGGTGGTGAGGCTGGTCTCGGCCTTCTCCACAGAGATGAATCCCAAGCATGTGGCCACACCCCATGGGGTGCTTTGGGGCTGGAAGGACGGAGAGGAACACTCTGGCTTTGGACTGGGATGAGCCCCTCTTCCCCAGCTCCTACAGCCCCTGCAAGGCCGCTATGTGAGCCTGAGCAGTCATTTTCTGAGGTGGCTTCCCCGTCAGGGAAGACCCCTTGGAGGTCTACATAAGGGTCCTTCATCCAGAATGAAAACTAGGGACCAGCACTGGGTAATATGGACCAATCTGCTTTGATGCCCTGTAGACTGGTTTGACCTCACAGGTTAGGAGTTACCTGCCCTTGCTTAGACACCCAGGAGGAACATGCCCCAAGATGAGTCAAGGGAACATAGGGTAAGGCCAGCTGCCTCATGAAGGCCCTGAAGGTTGCAAAGGCAGCTGAGGGCTTTGTGCTTTCTAATATCCAGGGGGATCCAAAACCCCCAAATTCCCAGACCCAAGGGTGACAGGCACGCTTGAAACTCCCAGCTGGATGTTCTGTATTTGGATACCTGATCCTGCCCTGCTGTGGGTCACCAAGCCATGAAACAGGCTGGTTATGGCACCCAGTTTTATACTAGAGAGGAATGACTCTGGAAACCTCATTGGAGGTTTCCTTTGCCTCCCCTGTGCCTGCTGTAGGAGGAAACACAGAGACAGATCCTCCAGGCAACAGGTCTTGCAGCCTGAATGAGAACAGCAGCATAAGCCAGAGGAGAAAATACAGGCACAGGATAATCTGAAGTCACCTGGGAGATGGCAGGACAGGGGAGAATGGATTAAAATTAAAGGAAGGAAGGTTTAGATTAGATATTAGGGGGAAGTTTTTTACAGAGAGAGTGGTGAGGTGCTGGAACAGGCTGCCCAGAGAGGTGGTGGATGCCCCGTCCCTGGAAGTGTTCAAGGCCAGGTTGGATGGGGCCCTGGGCAACCTTGTGTAGCTCCAGGCCTGGAGGTTGGTGTCCCTGACTGTGGCAGGGGGGTTGGAGCTCTATGATCCTTGGGGTCCCTTCCAACCCAGGCCATTCTATGATTCTATGGCGGACATCTCACCTGGGGACATTTTCTTTTGGTCTGTCTTTTAAACAGCCAGTGGAGGGGTGCACCCAAGACTTTTGGTGCTTATTATAAAAGGGATGGAGACAAAAAGGAAATAATTTTCAGATAGTTATAACTCTATAAGGTCTGTGTCCATAAGAGGAACAGCTGTTCACACTGGGACTCTTCTGTCCCCAAAAGACATCCACAGAAAAGGTTATGGCAGAGCCTGTAAGATTACAAGGGCCATAGGGTGGCTGGATAGAAAAGGACCACTCATTGTCTTCTCCACAGTGAGGATGAGGGCATGAAAAAAACCCCTAACTAGCAGGCAGCAGGATCAAACAAACCAAAGGAAATGATTTTGCACCCAAACAGGTCGTCGGATTGGGCAGTTGCTTGCCACAGGATGTTGCAAATACTTAAAATTTACACAGCTTCAAAAATAACTAAACAAATTCATGGGAGAAAAATCTACTGAGGACTATTAAATACAAGGACACCTCTGACTCGGGGAGTCTGAGTCACAAAGAAAAAGTAGGAGGTCAAGGAAATATTCTGGGGAAGTATCACTTGTTCTTACACTCTTCTAAGGGTGGACTTCCATGATGAGGGGTGCATGGCTAGCTAGACCTCTGGGAGCCATTTCTGTATTCAAGAATATAGAACCCCCAGCACAGAAGCATGCCATCAGGCATGATAAGCTTGTTACCCACCTGCATGACTCTACCCCACGGTCTTGCTGCTGTGCCGTGCAAAGCATCTCCTGGAGGCATGTGTTGGGAGGGGTATGGGGGATGGGGAGGAGAAAGATGGGGGACATGTGGCACCCAGCAGGTGGGGAAAGGAGATAGCACGCAGTGGGACCTGTGCAGGCAGGTCCCTGGAGATAGGACAACAGTGGAGGAATCACTTGGTGCAGCACCCTGATAGAGCACCAGCTGCCAGCTCTTGAGCTGAGAGACTGAGCCTGAAGGAGATGAGATAAGGCAAGGGCAGAAGGCAACAAGACTGTGACTTGGCAGTGAGAATTTCCAAATCTTCTTTTTTGTTCCTGTGATGCAGGAAAACAAGATCAGAAAGGAAAATATTGAAAGCAATTAATATACAACCCAAGCTGGCACAGCCCAGCCCGGCTGCCCCAGACCCAGCTGCAGGGTCAGGCTCTGAAGTGCTGAACAGGGCACTACTTGTGCAATATCTTCATGGTTTTCATGACCAACATACCTTTAGGGTTGGATGATGAAAGCACCAGTAGGAGTAGGATTCAGTGTTATCCCAGTGGATGGTAGCACCTTTCCATCTTTTGGGCTGCTTTCATGTCTGTGTCTATAAAAGAGACATGTTAATTGCCCCCTAAAACAGCCTCCTGGTCTTCGTGTCTTCCATTACCCCCATAGTACTGTCCATCCATTGAATGGAAAGAATACTGACTTCACACCAAGGGCTTTGCAAAGTGTTACCATCCCTGTGTGTGCAAAGGTGCCTCCTGTGAAGCCAGTGTCAGCGCCAGCACAGAGCCTCTAAGTCTTGGGCCTCACTCTGCAGCCATCTCTGATGTCAATAAAAAGCTACCGGCCACATCGCCAATCAGACACCCATGAAATACAGTCAATCAGCAAGAAACCTCTTGCTTTCTTCCATTTTGCCAAGCCTTTGGAAATATCTTCAAGGATGAGAGCAGCCCTGAGTGTCACATGTTGTATATGTTCCCGTGCTCGGTGTTCTGAAAGCCCCAGATAAAATACGACTGATTATCTTTTGTTATTTATTAACCACCAGAATTTTAAGAGTAGCAGCCACTCCTTCAACAGATTTGCAGGTTTTTTTAGACAGGTAGATGTGAAAGAAGCATGTGTGCATATGTATTTAACATCTATGGGTGAAGGATGTGATGTTGATGAGTGTAAACAGAAAGGGTAGGGCAGCAGAGTCAATGGGATGGTATTTTCAGATACGTGAAAATAAAACCAGAAGAACGTCCTATGATCAAGTGAAGCCTAACTGGAGATTGCTCTGAAAGGAACAGCCTTATACTGTTAGAGGACAAGTTAGGCACGATGTTATTAAACCCTCCTAATTTATTTTGCTCCTAAGTGATCAGGTAAATTAAAGTGTGTCTCTATCTAGGGAAAACCTTTGCATTTCTGAAGCTGAGCGCACGTTCTGCTGCCAAGGGAAGGATCTGAGTGCCCTGGCAATGCTCACCAGTGCTGCTCTTAAAAAAAAAAAGACATGTATTAAAAATGGATGCTGAGGTGGAGAAAAATGGATGCTGAGGTGGAGAAAAATGGATGCTGAGGTGGAGAAAAGCTTTTTCCCAGGTTCTGTAGCCTTCATGGTATTTTGGCTTCTTGTTTGCAAAGGGAAGGATTTTTCTCCCTGTAAGGTGCTCTCTGCTTCCTCCAGTTCCTGTTTTGCAGCTCCAGCTCCATACATTTTCTCTGTCAAGGGAGGTGCTTTCAGGCCTACTCCATGAGGCTTCCCTGCTTTGCCCCAACTCACAAGCACCCCTCACACCAGGGGGGCAACTGGAAGAGGGAAACAGCTGAAACTTGCCCTTTGTGAGCCTTTCAGCAAGCTGGCAAATATGTTCAGGGTTTTTTTGGGGTTTGGTTTATTTTTTAGTTCCCTCAGGCAAGAGCAGAAAGGGTCCTTTGATTATCTCAGAGATACCTGAGTGCACAGACCAGGCAGG
Source organism: Zapornia atra (assembly GCA_013400835.1). Classification (NCBI taxonomy): domain Eukaryota; kingdom Metazoa; phylum Chordata; class Aves; order Gruiformes; family Rallidae; genus Zapornia; species Zapornia atra. The sequence goes on from VZTU01011205.1 coordinate 9,433, forward strand.
ACTGGGCTGCAGCCAGCTCACCAAGCTGAACACCTCCCCTGCAGCCCCGGTGAATGCATCAGCCTCTCCCATCCATTTCCCACCCAGCACCAGAGACAAGAACACAGGCATTTTAATTTGAAGCACCGTGGAAATGAGGCTCTGAATGCAAAGGCCTGTGTTGGCTTTTAAACTCCCTCCCTCCTCCCCTTCCAGACCCATGGGGCATCCACGCAGACAAAACAAACCCATTTGAGATAAAATCCACAGCTGTTGGTTTGGGCAGCATCTGAGCCTTCTCTGCCTTTAAAACTGGGATGCTCCTGCAGAGGTGGGTGGTCCTGATACACACCCAGAGGCAAGTGTGCAGCCTGGTGCTGGCTCCCTTTGTGCTCTTCCAGCCCCGTGTATCAACAGACAAAGCTCAGAGGAATAACCCATCCTTCAGGCCAGGCAGAGGATGCTGAGATGTGCTAGATGGCACAAGGACATGGGATGTGCCAAACCCACCATGCATTGAGAGTTTCTGCATCCAAGGGGTTTCCTGCAGGATGGAGAAGCATCTGGGTAGTTAATGGAAATCTCCCAGCAGGTAAACAAGTCGGTAGAAGACTTACCTGACCCTGCAGGCAGCTGTAGATGGGGACTGAGATGGTGGCACAAGAAAGCACTGAGGCACAGCACCTACAGGGCACAGCCACGCTCTGCCCTGTCTACAGCTACCCCCCCCCCCCCACGACGCC
>VZTU01011208.1:0-30704 GCA_013400835.1 Zapornia atra
CTGAGCAATCCCACAGCTCCCAAAAATCTCCCAAACCACAGAGCTCAGACCTTTGCAGGCTGCAGCTTGACTGCTAAGGAAGGGCCAACTGCAGGAGATGAAGCCTGATGTGCAATTCAGTGGTTGCATAACTCAGGCTTTAGCTTAGGAAGCTACTGCAGCTCTCTTGTGTTTCTGGTAATCAACTTAGAGCTAAATCCTGCAGCCCAAGCTCCATCTGTGGGTCCCACTTCAACTCTGGGGAGAGAGAAAAGCTCTGAGTCAAGGAGTTGCAGACAGTGTGTACATTCAGACCCACCACCAGTGCCAGCGCTGGGCAAAGGCGGCTTTTGGCTCTTTCATTCTATTCTCCTTTCAGCATGGAAGAAGAAAACCTGGGTTTCCAAACACTCTGCTGCAAAACAAACTATTTTCAGGCTCAGAAAGAAAGCAGCATTCATCAGGCCTTGTGCTGCATATCAGAGAAACCCCAGAGCTGCCCTGACGACATCTGGCCCCGCGCCACCGGCTCGCACACACCGCTGCCAACCTCTGCAGGACTGCCTGGGACTCTGAGTGCCTGTTTATTCAGGAGGCTGCTCTGGGCCATGCTATACCTTAAGGTTCCATTTATAGATATTTTACAAAGTGTTAATAAATTTACAGAGTGTTAATAATTGTTTGTTAGTGTTTGTGATGGAATCCAACAGGGCACCAAGTCCCTATAAACCATCTCCAGTGCTGCTCTCTGCAGAGCACAGAAAGCATGGCCAGCACAGGCATGCCTCTAATGTGGTCAGAGCATCTTTTAATCATTAACTCTTTATAACCCATTTAAAAACAAGACTTGAATATAAAACATCTCCTGAATCTGATTAGCTTGCTGTTCACTAGGTATTGGCACTCTGGGAAAATCAAGTCTCTCAGGAGGTTATAGGACCCCCAGTGTAGTAAGAGGGGCTACAGGAGTCACAGGGGACTGCTGGGGCTTTGTTAGGAAACACCCAAGGATAGTACTTGGACATCTTTGCTCTACTTACAGTATGCCCAGGTTTAATAAAAGCAAGTGGAGAGTCTGGCACCTGGGGAGGAATAACTGCTGGAATCAGGACAGGCTGGGGGGGACCTGCTGGAGAGGAGCTCTGGGGAGAAGGACCTGGGGGTGCTGGTGGGGGACAGGGTGGCCATGAGCCAGCAGTGTGCCCTGGGGCTGAGAGAGACAATGGGATCCTGGGGGCATCAGGAGGAGTGTGGGCAGCAGGTCACAGGAGGGGATCCTCCCCCTCTGCTCTGCCCTGGGCAGGCCCCACCTGGAGTGTTGTGTCCAGTGCTGGGCTCCCTGGGATCAAACAGACAGGGATCTCCTGGAGAGAGTCCAGAGGAGCTATGGAGATGCTGAAGGGCCTGGAGCATCTCCCCTGTGAGGAAAGGCTGGGTGAGCTGGGGCTGTTCAGCCTGGAGAGAAGCAGACTCAGGGGGGACCTTATTAATGTCTATCAATCTCTGAAGGATGGGATGCAGGGGGAATGGCCAGCCCCTTCTCAGTGTCTGGGGGGACCGGACAAGGGGCAATGGCTGCAAGTCAGAGCAGAGGAAGTTCCCCAGCAACCTGGGGAAGAACTTTTCCCCAGTGAGGGTGAGGGAGCCCTGGGCCAGGCTGCCCAGGGGGTGTGGAGTCTCCTTCTCTGGAGAGATTCCAGCCCCGTCTGGACACCGCCCTGTGTGCCCTGTCCTAGGGACCCTGCTTTGGCAGGGGGCTGGACCCCAGGGGCTCTGGAGGGCCCTGCCAACCCCTGTGACTCTGGGATTCTGTGGGGCTGCATCCCTCCTGCTGCTTCTGTCCAGATAACTCCATCTCCTGCTTTCACTCACATGTACCAGGACCCCTTCCCAAGGGATAGCTGACCTTCCTTTCAGCATTTCCAGAAGTGTGGCTCTCTATTTTGTACTCTGCATTTGGGAAGAATTTGATTAAGGAATCTTGTCTTTTTTTCTGACTTTGGAAGATGAATGGTCTTCACTGTCCCACAGGGACTCATTCCTGCCAGAGCCATGGAATGCCTTCCCATAAATGCAAGTGACATCCCGTTTGGAATGGGAGAGGTTTTGGCTTCAGTGCATCCCTGTGTCTTGTGATGGTTGTGCACAGCCCAGTGCATCTCCTCTGCGGTAAATCACAGGCAGACAAGAGACATCACTAACATTTTCCTGCCCAAAATCCACATGGCTTTGGGAAAGGTGGTGACACAGTTTCTCCATGATGAATGGGACCTCAGAAATTCCTCAGGAGCAGCAGGCATTTCACAGCTAGGAGCTGGCAGCTGAAGGGCTGGATGTCAGATAGCTCTGCCCTGCCCAGCTCGTGGCATCTCCCATGCTACACCCAAACCAGCAGCTCTGCTTGTGCAGCAGGAGGTAGAAAAGCATTTAGCAGGTACCCCCTATGCCTTTTTCTTGGGACAAGTGCAATCTTAGTCCCACCTAAGTATTTTCTGCCAATTTTTTGCTGTGTGATCTAAAAATTGACACTGAGGTCCCTGTGCAGCATTCCTGAGGCCCCTCTCTAGCAAGCAAGAATGTAATTAATTACTGGAACAGGGCAATGTGTTTAACTAGATTTAGGAACTAGAGCTGGCCAGCTCACATCTCCAGCCCTGCACTGAGTGCATCAATCCTGCACATGCCAGAAGAGGACCTTGGAGACCAGCTATTCTCTTGCTGCAGGAAAAGCACCATATTTCTTCCTCTGGGAGCAGAGACCTGACAGTGCAGAGACTGATTCCCAACCCATCAGCTCTGCACCTCCCTGAACACCCTGGGTGGCAGAGGGGTGGGCAGAGCCTCTCCTCAGCCTGGGGGAAGCTGCAAATCTCCCATGAGACTGATGGAAACCCACTGGGGCTCTGAACTCTTTCACCTGCAGCAGAGAGGCGACTGCACAACCTCTTTGGGTGAAATCTGGGCCCCTGTGGAAAAAAAGAGGAAACTCCCTGGGATTTACTTGGGGTTTGGCTTGCTGCCCTCAGCCCTGAGCCCCTCTGGGGGAAGAAAATCTTCCCAGGGGAAGGGCAGGGAAGGGAAGGGAAGGGAAGGGAAGGGCAGGGAGGGGAGNGAGGCGACTGCACAACCTCTTTGGGTGAAATCTGGGCCCCTGTGGAAAAAAAGAGGAAACTCCCTGGGATTTACTTGGGGTTTGGCTTGCTGCCCTCAGCCCTGAGCCCCTCTGGGGGAAGAAAATCTTCCCAGGGGAAGGGAAGGGAAGGGAAGGGAAGGGAAGGAAGGGACTTTTACAATTGAAAGCACAATAGTGACCTAAGAGAGCAGCTCCTCAGTGCAAACAAACTGAAGATTTCAGCATGTATCCATGAAAAAAACCCAGTCCAAAGCCTTTTCCCTGCTCACATGACTTTTTAAGGCAATCCTCAGCTCCCATAGAGCTGGCATTCGGGAGGGCTGGGGCTGTGCCCTGTGATGCCAGCCCTGCTGCACACAGGAGGAGGGTGGGCAGAGTGTCTGATTTCAGACTGGTCCCAAGCTGCTGCTGGGAAGTCCTGATAGGTCCCAAGCTGCACACAGCTCCAGCAGCCTGTGGGCAGAGCCCGGCTGCTCGGGCACCACAGCCCAGCTGGCACTGGGAGCAGTGAGGGGACCTCTGCCCTGGAGAAACATGACCCCAGACAAAAACCAAGACAATAAAAGAAAAAAAGGGGGTGAGGACAGCAGTGAGGACAGCCAGAGTTCAAGAAATCCCCACGGGGTCTGTGCTGCTGCTGGTCTGTGCTGCTGCGGGTCGTGGCACGCACTCGGCTCAGGGTGCCAGCAGCAGGGCTGCTGCTTGTGCTGACACAAAGCAGCGGGGTGCTGCCCTGCTGCCAGCTGCCTGTGCCTGCCCCAGAAGGGAAGGAAAGCCAGCAGGCTCTGTCTGCACCCCAAGGGGTGTTAGAAAGGACAAAAGGTCCTAAAAAATAAAGGACTCAAGGTAGAGAGGTTAGTGCAGCAGTGATGTTTTGTTAGAAATGACTTGGTCCCAAACAGGATTTGAACCAAATTGAACCATTTATTAAAGGAATAAAGGCAGCACAGGGTGCTGGGGGGCACAGGCAGCACCGGGTGCGCCGGGGGTCTCCGCCCCACCACGACGCACCCCGAACAGTCCCAGTCCCTGGCTCATAGACCTTCCAGGGGTAACACAGCCCACAGGCTTCAACTGACAGGCTGGAGTGCTGCCAGGTGACCCCCACAAGACATAACCATATACATCTTCAACTGACATGCTGGGGTGCCAGGCAACCCCCACAAGACACCCTGTAGCTTTGGTCTTGCTAAGATCAGGCAGCTGGTTCTGCAGACCCAGGCACCTCCCTCTGCTTCTTCCCTTCTTCTTGTTGATCACCTCCTTCTCAGAGACAAGTTGTTTCTCCTGAGCTATCACAATGCACACCATGTGCTACACTGTGGTCCTTGAGGCAAAGCTTTGCACATCCTTGGTATAGTTTGTTGCTGCTTCACCATCCTTCAGGACATGCAAAATCCCAAACTGTCCCTCCCAGACCTGTGACCATACAAGGGTCTGTCACTGTGCACCCCCAACATTACTGCATATTCACATGAATCACAGAATCCCAGACTGGCATGGGTTGGAAGGGACCCCAAGGGTCACAGAGCTCCAACCCCCTGCCACAGGCAGGGCCACCAACCTCCAGGCCTGGAGCTACACAAGGTTGCCCAGGGCCCCAGCCAACCTGGCCTTGAACACCCCCAGGGATGGGGCACCCACCCCCTCTCTGGGCAGCCTGTTCCAGTCTGTCATTATGCACCCCCAATATTACTCCATATTAACAGGAATCACAGAATCACAGGGGTTGGAAGGGACCTCGAGAGGGTCCAGCCCCCTGCCAAAGCAGGGTCCCTATCTCATATTACATGGATGTATATCACAACCCTCAACGCAGAGGCATCATTAAATGTCATGCTGGCTGTTCACTGCTTGCTTTTTCACCCTCACTGCCTGGTTAATAATTCCTATGTAATTGGCTAGTTCATGTTCCAGCCCCTCACCACTCTCTCTGCACAGAACTTCCCCCCAATCTCTCCTCTAACCCTTCCCTCCTCCAGCTTCACTCCATCCCCCTTGTCCTGCCAGTCTCTGCCCTTTAACAAGCTGATTCCCCTCCTGTTCCTCTGCTCCCTTCAGGCACTGGCAGGCTGCAGTGAGGTCCCCCACAGGCCCTTCCAAGCCCTGTGATTCTGTGAGTCTGTGAGTCTTTGGGATGCTGCATGTTGTGGCTGGCCCTGTGACCATACTGTGCCATCCACAGCTTAGTGCCTGCATGTACCTAGGCAGGCTGCCTGCCAGCCAGCGCAGAGCTGATGCTCCCATCCTCACTGAGTGCAGAGCTTCAACACCCAACAGGAGAGAGTGGGGTGGGTTGTTCTGTGCTTAGGTGACTAATTGGATTAGAAGGAACTAATGTAATGGTTTGGAAGTAATGAGTTCCTGGATGGCTGATTCCAGCACAAAGTCCAAGGGTGGCGTTGTGCCAGCGAGAGCACACGCTGCAAGCAGATCTCACTGCCAGCCTGACAGCCAGCCAGGGCTGGGTCTTGGGCATGGGAAAAAGCTCCAGGGCTCGTTCTGATCTCATTTCATGCCTTCATAGCTCCACAGCTCTGATTTATACTGATGTCACTGAGGCTCTGGTCAGGCCTTGGAAATTTAATTGTATATGGAACTTAAAGTTGAGGAGCACTTCTGTGGGCTGTGCTGGTGGCACCCATGAGGGTGGGTGAGATTTCTAGGCACTGACAGCATCTTCTGGCTGTCTTGATGGGTGCTTTGTGTAAAATGTATCCTGAGGTCTTTTTGAACCAAGGGTCCTAAGTTTGATGGGTTACACTGAAGTGTGAAGACTTCTGGGGGCTGTAAAGGGGACGTCTAGTCTATGCTGCTGAGCGAGGGACTTGGAAGCCTCACCTGATTCTTTCTCTGCTACATTGTGGGTGCCTTGCTACTGCTCTGCAGTGAGCACCAGCGTTTCTTGGCATGTGAGGGTCTCCTGCTCATTTCTCTGTGGTCCTGCATCTGCTGCTCAGGGGTCTTGAGGTGCTGTAAAGATAGTAATTCCTGGTGTGAATGGATGTCCCTTTTTGCACAGCAAGAGGTGCCCCAGCTTGAGGAAATGTCTGTGTGGCTGAGGTCACACAGCAGAAAAACAAAGCATGTCAAGGCCAAGAATGGGGGATGATGCTGGAGGCTTTACCTGCAGCTCCTGTACGGGAGGATGTGGAGAACCAGGGAGGAAACCAGCATCCTCAGTCTGGGGTCGTGCCTGAATCAGCGAATGCAGACAGGCTCTGAGCCCCTTGTGCTCCTTGGGACAAGGTGTGTCACAAAGGTGTGTTGTTATACACCAAACAAGGAAAAAGAGCAAACAATTCTCTCCAGTGCTATTGCTAAGCATGTTCTTTGAGGTTTGCCAGAGACAGGGATCAATAAGACAACTAAAGAAAGTAAACCTGATGAAGATCTTGAAATGTCTCTCAGAGGAGGGCTCATCTACCTGTTTCTGAGAGAACTTTGTCTATGCTGTCCTCCAAAATCCTTGGTGATGGGGCTTTCACAGCTTTCCCTTCCCTTCCCTTCCCTTCCCTTCCCTTCCCTTCCCTTCCCCAGCTATTAAGAACAACAGCAAGCAGTGCTGAGCTGCTCCAGTAATACCAGTCTGGCACTGAGCCCTGAATCTCTCCCCCCAGTATGGTTTTACAACCAATTGTGTACCTTTCAGTATTTATCCTTAGACCTTGTTTCCAGAGCTGTCTTAGGAAAATGCCATATAAGGCAATACAAAAGCCTTCCTAAGTTCAAGATAAATGACTTTTTCCTGCCCTCCCTTATCTCTTTACTCTCTCTTGCACTGTCAAAGAGGAAATTAGATCAGTTTGCTATGATCTAAACTAATTTGTGGCAGCTGTGATTCACTGCCCATCTCAGGACCATCCTTCCTTATCAGAGCAGTAGTTACACCACAGCCAAGGTTAATGTCTTCACAGAATGCTGTTTATTACTCAGAAAATTAGCAAATCTCAGAGAAAGCTAGAGATTCCTCAGGGTTCAGAGTGGCCTTGTACAAGCCCTCAGACCCCAGACATCCTGAGCTGTGAGCTTGGTCTCTCCAATCAGAGCTGTCTGTGAGCCCATTGTAGAATGGAAGTTGGTGGTTGCTAATTTACCAGTCACACAATCAGCTCTAATTGCTATGCTTCCCCTGGGGAACAAAGAGACTGAGAAAAAAATGGGCAAAAAAAAGAAATAAATCCTTGAGGAGAACAGTGGATAATTCCCAGATTTCTGTTATTAGCATTTTCCTTATTTGGAAATGTAAATGGCCCCAAAATACATTCTGATCAGAAGAGTATGAACCAGAAATGTTGAGGTCCTCTAGTTCCTTGTGTGCCTTTAACTGGGATGTAAGTGAATACAGATATACACAGCTCAGTAATTTTTCACCAGGTAATAAAATTCATCTGACTACATGGGATGGACTTATTTTTTGTTTAACTCATGGAGAAGCTACACTGTGGGGAGGTATTTTTGTATCTCATGGGATCTAGTTACACATGTATTCATGCAAGTAAAACATTTCCCACAAACTTCTGGTGGCCATTTAAGACCAGTAAGCAGAAGATGTTGCTTTGAGTCAGCAACCCTCATAAAGGAAGGTCTTTGAGCTTTTGAATGTTGGCAAAGAATCCCTGCCAAGACCTCACATAAAATGAACATGAAAGACCTTGAAAGTTGGGTGTCTCTGCACTCTGCTCCTTGGCACTCCAAAGGAGTTGTCATGGCAGAAAGCTTGGTGTTTGGAGCAGGTGTGGTGACCCTCAGGTTCCATTTCTAAAGGTTCAAGGTTGAAATGCCTTCTTTTGTTGTTTGGGTTGTTTTTTTAAAGCTGTGGTTTAATGTAATGAAAAACAATGTCTTTTTTCACCCATTTTGAGTGCTTTTCCTGCTCCATGGAAGTTTCACCATAAGTGTTGGTCAAGCTGAATCACCATCCACATCAAACCACCAACGTGGGTTTTGGCAGCTCTGGTTTCTTCTCTTAGGGAGCCTCCTGCCCATGGATGTGTTGAACTGTTGTTCAGAACTGGATTTCCATCCACCACAGATTGTTTACAGGCTCGTACATTCCCAGTGTCATTCATCAGGTCCCAGTAAGCTGAAACAACTGAGTGGACAAAACATTGGGACATGTCCTTTGCTGGCTAATCACAGACAGGTCTGAGATGCTGCCCTGCCAGCTGTCAAGTTCTCTTTCCTTTCCTAGATGCATGCAGAAAAAGGCAAGAGTGTTTAGCTTTGGGAGCTGAGGGAAGGCTTGGGAGCATCTTCACCCAGTGCATCAATAGCCCCACCCAGCGATTCGTGTCTGGCTTTATGACACTAAGCTCATTTTTGAGATCTCATGGTCAAGGTGCCTGAAAATCACAGAGTCACAGAATTACAGGGGTGGGAAGGGGCCTCCAGAGCCCATGGGGTCCAACCCCCTGCCAAAGCAGGGTCCCTAGGACAGGGCACACAGGGCGGTGTCCAGACGGGGCTGGAATCTCTCCAGAGAAGGAGACTCCACACCCCCTGGGCAGCCTGTCCCAGGGCTCCCTCACCCTCACTGGGGAAAAGTTCTTCCCCAGGTTGCTGGGGAACTTCCTATGCTCTGACTTGCAGCCATTGCCCCTTGTCCTGTCCCCACAGACACTGAGAAGGGGCTGCCCATTCCCCCTGCATCCCATCCTTCAGATATTGATAGACATTAATAAGGTCCCCCCTGAGTCTTCTTCTCTCCAGGCTGAACAGCCCCAGCTCACCCAGCCTTTCCTCACAGGGGAGATGCTCCAGGTCCTTCAGCATCCCCATAGCTCCTCTGGACTCTCTCCAGGAGATCCCTGTCTGTTTGATCCCAGGGAGCCCAGCACTGGACACAACACTCCAGGTGGGGCCTGCCCAGGGCAGAGCAGAGGGGGAGGATCCCCTCCTGTGACCTGCTGCCCACACTCCTCCTGATGCCCCCAGGATCCCATTGTCTCTCTCAGCCCCCAGGGCACACTGCTGGCTCATGGCCACCCTGTCCCCCACCAGCACCCCCAGGTCCTTCTCTGAATTCAGTCACCCTGGGAAACCAACCCTCCCTTTGCTGGGGCACTCCAGGTAGAGACTTTCTGGCCTGGAGAACAGAGAGTTGTCACTTGAGCATCCGTGTGTCTGCAGCTTCCTCCTTGTAACTGGAAGAAAATCAAAGGCTATGGCCTTTGAAGAAATAACACAGGGATCAGCTTTCTGTGCTCTCATTTTCCTAAGAATGAGAACAGCTGAATTTTGAAACTTTCTTGCATTGTCAGCATTGCCATATTAAATCCAGTCATCTTCACTCATGGTTTAAAAATATCTCTAAGGAACTGCAGGCAAACTGCAGAGGAGTTAGAAAGCCAAGTTCTCTTAGATGTACTTTCTCCCAAGTGAGAGCCTTGAGCCTGGCTCATTCCTGAGTCAATCCTTCCCATAACCACCACTCTGGATGTGTTTCAGAGCCAAATAGAAGGTAACAATGTCAGCAGATAAATTAAGAGGTGCAATGAGGGAGAAATTGTTATGAGATTGAGAAAGGCATCCTGCTGAGTCAGAATGAGAGTCACAGAGAGGGTGACCCATGAAGCAAAGGCTGGGTATGAGAATGATCTCAGGAGAGCATCAATGGGAGAGAAAAGATGTAGGAAATAGAGGCAGGAGGAAGAGGAGGAGGGAGGGAAACGTGGTGGAACAGAACACTGCATCTTTACAGTGACAAGCTGTTTGTAAACAGGTAACCAGAAAAAAATGCATCATCCTCTCTGTCAGAAGATAAATCATTCATCCTGCTGGATGAAGGTCTGTTGCAAATCCAGGGGTATAAAGAAAGCAGAGTTTCCCTTGCTGCAGCCCCCGTTCCATTCACCAGTGAGTGCTCGTTCCTTCACCAGGGCTGTTCTGCTTCACACCAGCACAGACTGTGGCCTCGTGTGAGGAAAGCCCTTCTCCTCCTGCCAGGCTGTTGGTTTGGGTCCAGGTCTCAGGGAACAAGCCTGGCACCTTTGTCTGGTCCTCACCTGAAAAAGCAGTGTGTTTGTGTGGCCCTGCAGCAGCCGGGCACACGGGGAGGTGTAGCTTCCCTCCAGGAACACAGGGAACATGGGTGTGCAGAGCTGTGCTCCTGAAGCACATGCCCACAGCCTTTCCAAGAGGAGTGCCCAAGCACATTTCCTTTTCCCAAGTTAGAGGCTGAGCATGCAGCACTGTGACTTGGAACAGGTGTCTGCATCATCCCAGCCAGGGGCTGCCCTCCTGGGACTCAGCATGGCAGGGCAAGCAAATTACTCCTCATTAATTCTTGCACTGGGAAGTTCCACCATGATGTGCACAAGGCCATGGAGGAGGTCCAGCAGGAGCAGAGCTCCTGACTCTGCTTCCTTCCCTGGAAATCACAACAGTTAAGGAAAAGTGAAGAAGAAGTCCTTCCACTCCTTTGCAACCAATGGAAGAGGAACTGGAGTCTTGGCAGAACGAGAAGGGGGTTGTGGAGTCACAGGAAGTTTGTTTGCCAGCTTGGAAGTGGCATTCCCAAAAGATAAACCAGGAGGGCATGGAGTTCTGGCAGTGTCCTCTACCAACCCCCAGCCTCAGGCTCCTGCCTCACCAGTGCCTGGGCCTGAGGACACATCCTTTCATTCAGTGTCTTTGCACTCTTTTCTCCCACCATGATTCCCCTCCGTTCCTTTTCCTTTGGACAGGTTTGCTTGGCTTCTCTACACATTGGGTGTGCAGGGCCATTATACATTAGTTTATTACTTAATTACCTAAATTGGTCTGTCCTGCCTGGCTCACTCCAAACAGATCTCATGCAAGTTCAGCAGTGTTTGGCTGGTCTGTGGCTCTCACTGTTATCCCATGCCTGTGTTCAGCCAGGGCACACACTGGTGCAGCAGAGCTTCACCTTCTCTGGCTCCAATGACCTTATCAGCCAGAGTGGTGTGTAAACTGTACCAACTAAAAGCCTCATGGAAATCAGTACAAAGAGACAAACACTGCACACCACACACCAGGGCATGGACTTAACACCCCTGGGGCATCCCTGAGGACTTTGATGCTCCTCATGTAGCCAAAGGCATATCAGTCTCCCCAGCACCAGGGCAGGTCTGAGCACTCTGCAGCAGTTGCAGATCCAGGTCTTCCAAGCAACTCCAAAGCAACTTCTCCAGAACAACTAATGATTTCCTTCCAGGAAAAGATTTCCAGGACACCCCAGCAGCTGCATTTCTCCAAGGAGGGATAGAGTTCAATTACATGCTTTCCTTCTTTCCTATGACTGCTGCAAATTTTGTTCACAATTGAGATTACTTGGAATTAGCAGCCCTAGAAAAACAATAGCTTGGTGACCACCTTCTTCACAGGACATCATCTCTTTCTCTTTCTGCTTGGTAGCTTTTGGCTTGAGCTTCACTGTGCAATCTCAGTGTACACAGGACCCAAGCTGCCATCCAAAAAAGCACAGCTCCAGCTCCAGACAGGCATCCAGAAAATAATGCTATGGAGGCAACAACTTACATTCCTGGGGCCAAAAGCAACCCTGGAGTAAAGGCCACTGAGTCAAATGAAGCCCTGCTGCTTCCACTGAGGGTGGCTTTGGCCCTGTGTGGCAGCAGATGTCAGAGGTAACTCTGATGTGCAGTGTCACACGGGCGCCGCAGACTCACGTTACAGGGGTCAAGCTAATACCAGTGTGCTTGTGGTTGGAGCTGAGTCTCTGCCTGCTCCTGACTTCACACTGAATGTCAAATTCAGATAGACTTGGGTGGTCTGGCAGCAGAGCCCCAGCAGCCCCTGGGGATGGGCTCTCCAATAATTTGGAGGTCTAGCCTCCTCCTGCTCACTGGAGAAGCTCTGGGCTCCCCCTGCTACTTCTGATGGGGAATTTGGGGCAGAAGAAGATTTAGCAGCTTGCAAGGACCCTGGAAATAAGTTGTTTGGAGTGGAACTGAGAGCCACTCAGCCTCTCTGCACCTTGAGCAAGACCCTCCCTCTCCAGAGAGGACCCAGATGAAGAGCTGTCATACTGCTGAGCTTCAGATGGGGGGCTCCTTGGAAGCTTTCCCCTGTGTTTTTCTCCTACATGACTGGGGTTTGTTCCTGTCCTGGGGAGAGGGATTTCCATACCTGAACTCTTCTCCCCCCAGCCACACCAGTACCAGTGTGTGGAGCCATGGAACAGGGAAGAGCCCAGAACCCACCATCATTTCCTGCATCTATTGCCCTGCCAAGGATGTCCCCTGCTGACACAGCTCCCTGCTAAGGGATGCCCAGGCCTTCAGCCATCAGATGGGCTGCATGATGGGGATACCAGAGCTGAAGGGACAGGCCACATTGCTGAGATGCAGGGGTCCCCACTCTGTTGCAGTGTCACAGAGAAAGCACAACTGAAAATACCCTCTGGATCAAATTGCACCAGTGGAAACAACCCCTTCCTCCCCCATGGGATGTGAGGGATCTGGAGGCACTGCCACAGCAAGGACCATGGTGCCACATGCCACCCAATATGCTCCAAGAGCCACCCCTTGTTTCACAGCCTGTGCTTGCCTCCATGCCTCCACTCAGGGCAGTTCAGCCAGGTCCTGGTGAGCACCACCTCCATCCTCAGTGGGTTTTGTGGTCTCAGCTCAGAGGGGAACATGTGGCCACCCAGATGACATAATACACCTCAGCAAAACTGCCTTCCCAAGGCTGTCACAGTGCTCCTGCACCTCTAGCACTGGGAGGCATCATGAGAGACACAGGCAAGGAAAGCATGCTCTTGTTTTGTCCACCTGGATTCATATTGACTCCCTTCTCCTCCCTCCACAATGAGTGGGATGCTGCAGTGCATCTCAGAGAAGACAAGCTCTCCATCACCTTGAAATGTGAAGTTTCCTCATTAGAATTTAATTTGCACCAATACAGAGGAAATTATCATGTCAGTGCAGAGAAAAGAATCTGTGATTCAGGAGAGAAGCTTTGTGACAAATTGCACCAGGCACTTTTATCACCACGGGCTTAAATGAAGATTTGGCTGGGGGAGGTTGGTGCCTGGCTTCATGATGACCCTCCCTGGAAGGGACAGATGTCCCCAGCAGCACTGTTGAGCCCTTCCTATCTATTTTTTTTTCTGAGTAGCTGTAGCAGTTTCCATGGCAACCCTCATTACAACAAAACCCCACAAATTCAATGAATTCCTGAAAAATCGGAGTGGCAGGACACATCCCTCACAGCAGAGAGACACCTGCCTGGTGTGTGTGGTGGGGGTGTTGTCCTGCCAGGCGCTCACGTGCAGCGGGTGGAAGCTGCCCTAGCTCACACATATGTCAGAAATGGGGAATTTATCAGCTGGGAGTGATGTTAACCCTCTTCCAGCCCTCCCAGTAAGGCTATCAAGGAGGTGTTGAGAGACCCATTAGGCAGTGCATGAGCACCCCGAATCATAGACTGCTCTGGGCTGGGAGGGACCCCAGGGGTCACAGAGCTCCAACCCCCTGCCACAGGCAGGGACACCAACCTCCAGGCCTGGAGCTACACAAGGTTGCCCAGGGCCCCAGCCAACCTGGCCTGGAACACCCCCAGGGATGGGGCACCCACCCCCTCTCTGGGCAGCCTGTTCCAGCCCCTCACCACTCTCTCTGCACAGAACTTCCCCCCAATCTCTCCTCTAACCCTTCCCTCCTCCAGCTTCACTCCATCCCCCTTGTCCTGCCAGTCTCTGCCCTTTAACAAGCTGATTCCCCTCCTGTTCCTCTGCTCCCTTCAGGGACTGGCAGGCTGCAGTGAGGTCCCCCCACAGCCTTCTCTTCTCCAGGCTGACCCAGCCCAGCTCCCTCAGCCTCTCTCCCTAGGGGAGCTGCTCCAGCCCTCTGAGCATCTCCGTGGCTCCTCTGACCCCTCTCCAACAGCCCCACATCTCTCTTGTGTTGGGCCCCAGCTCTGGACACAGGACTCCAGCTGGGGCCTCAGGAGGGCAGAGCAGAGAGGGACAATCCCCTCCCTGTCCCTGCTGCCACCCCTCTGCTGATAGAGCCCAGGATCCCATTGGCCTTCCAAAGCAGAAAGTCTTCATCCCCATCCCTCCTCCGTGGGGGATGGGGGCAGCACTTTCTTTGCAGAGGTGCCAAGACCCAGTGAGATTAAACCCCAAACCAAGAAGGTATTTGGGCACCTCTTTCCCCTCTGACAGCACTGGAGCTGCACAGCAAAACACTGGCTCAAAGCCAGAGGGAAGGCCACCTCTGCAGGCAGCCCAAACTGGGGCTGGAGCCTTCAGTTACTCTCCAGACTGTGGGAAACCATCTCCCCTAAGCTGTCCTTCCCACCTTGCTTGCTGCAGTAGCATGTCCAGACCTGATCTTCTAGCTCAGTGCAGCTGCTTTTTCAGCTGTTGTTTCCAGTCACTTCTCTTTCTCACATCATCTGTCATCTTCAAACATCTGATTCCTCATTCAGAAGAGCAGATATTTCATAACTGCTCCACATGTCCCCAAAGTTTTCCTCCCCTCCCATGGCTCATGTTGCCACATCTTTCTAGGGCAGGAATTCTTCTGGTTGTCTCCAAGCCTGCCTCACTCCTGAACTGCAGAGCTCCATCATTGTGACTTCTCAGGGCTTTGGGCTAAGTTTCCCATTCCCCCATTGCCTGTTACACTGGGAAAGGATTGTCTCATTCAAGGCATGGGTATACAGAGACCTGGGAAAGGGATGTAGGAGTCCTTGAAGGAAAAGAATGCATTTATGGCAAGACACCTCTCCCTGGGGTGAGTCAGAGCACTTTGATGCTCTTGGCTGTCCACAGAGGCCAGCTTCTCAGCTTCTGGCATCGGATGCTCAGCTGCCCACATCCTGACTGCACGCTGGGACAGGACCAAGGCACGTCCCACTCACATCTCCATGGGCCAGGAGGAGCCACAACTTGCCTTGAGCCTCAGGCAACCTGGGGGATCCAGCCCTGGGAAGGGGATAGTGCAGGCAGCTCAAAGATGCTCCAGCTGGCCACCAAGGAGCAGCTTAGGGCCACCACTCCTGAAGGACTTGGAGCCCTGGGGCCAAGGCAGCTAGCAGGTCAGCTAAAGACCTTCCAGAAGGCTAGCACTGCTTATGCTAAACTACCCCAGCTCCATAATTAACCCCTAAAACACTTCCCAGGGAGGCTATGTATATGAGGATGGTTTTGTGGGCAAGTCTGATAGGTGAGAAGCTCAGCCCTGAGAGAGAGTGAATGGCAGAAGGCTGAAGGAGGCAGGAGAGGCTCGTGGCAGGGTGAGAGTGGCACAACCTCTACCAGTGCTCTGCAGCTGAAGGTCCTCTGCTTTCAGAGATGGTCCAGGCCCACTGGCTCAAAGCTCTACTTGCCACCACCTTCCAGCCATCATTTCAAAGCCCTTTCCTCTCTCACTCATTTTTCTTAATAACAACATATTAAAAGAATCCCACACAGGAAAGAAATTGTTCACCCTGCTCAGGCCTACTCCTTCCCAATGGTTTTGTCCCAGGATAAACACAGACATGGTTTGAAGCTCGTTGTGAAAGGAGATTAACTCTAAAATCTGCTTCCTGGCTTTGAAGGCTGCAGACCAGCGTGGCTTTTATTGTTAACTAGTCATTAGACTGAGTGACATATAGCAGGAATAATTGCTTGGTGTGTCTGAGGGTTGAAGGATGTTAATTAAGAAGTAAAATGTTTGTTTTCTCTCCCTCTGAACGAAGCAATCTGAGGGTTTGTGTTGTGCTGGTGTTCCCCTCCCCAGAGCTCTGAGCTCATGCTCCAAGGGGCTTGGGAATGTGAGTGTCTGCAGCAGCTCCACTCCCAGTGCTGTGGCTGCATCCCCCAGGTGAGCTGCTGCCCCCCCATGCTGGGAAGTGGTGTGAGTCAGGGGGGAATGCTCGGGGGGCAGCCAGTGCTTGGGGCTGGGTCAGCTCAGAGCCGTGCATGGACAGCCTGGAGAAGAGTGAGCAGCTCCAGACAGGAGGACAACCCTCCCCTAGCATCAGGCCAAGGTCCCAGAGAGGACCCCCCTCCCCCAGCATCAGGCCAAGGTCCCAGGGAGGACCCACCTCCCCCAGCATCAGGACAAGGTCCTGCTGAAGACAGAGAGAGGGGCAGTGCTGAGGATGGGCTGCAAACACACGGGACAAGTTTCTGTGCTGCCTGCCCTGCAGTGCTGGGACCTTTCTCCACCTGGTTCTTCCAGGCACAGTCATCTCCTCCAACCCATCTGGCTGGTCTGATTTCTAAAGCCACAGGGAGCATCACTGCTTTCACAGGCTGCTCTGGAAGGAAAGACAGCAGGTCCCTGACTTTAGGGTAAAATTGTCAACTGTGCAAATCAACACAATTATGTCAGGAATAAATTTAATCTCCTCCCACCCCCCTCAGTCCAGCTTTTGTTTGTGGTATGGATGAAAGTCCCTGTTCTGGGAGCTTGGAGGGGGAAGACTCTGCCATGAAGTGGATGGGGAGAAGAACGTGCTGGGTAGCTCAGAAGATCAGGATGAGACCAAAGGCAGGTGTGACATGATGAACATGAGGGGAGCAATGGCAGCGTATGATGGAGCCACGTCCTGCGGTGTGACACACTCCCACCTCTGTGCCTGTCACCCTGGGGAACTTCAGGCACTGAGCTCAGCACATCAGTTCCTTCCCTGGGCTGTTCCCTGAAGGCTTTGCAGCACCACGACCAGATGGTGCTGTATTGCCTATCCTTAGTTATCTGCTGGCTCCCCACTCTGCCACCATGCAGCCTCTCCTGGCATGCCCAGCTCTTCTTTTGTCACCTCTCCAGGTTCAAGGTTGGATGTTGACAGCCATCAGAGAAGGAAAACAAAGGAGAGAGGGTCAGCCTTGTGGGAGCATGGCAGCAGCAGCAGAGCTGGGGAGAAGATGGAGAGCGATCAAGCAGCAGCAGCATCTCCAGGGTGGGCTCAGCTCCACGCCAGCCCCGTGGCACAAAGGGTGCTGCAAAGCCCCCAGGCTGCTTGTTTGCAGGAAATCATACCTGGGGGTATGGCTGCCCTGCCAAGCACAAGGAGATCCTGCCCAGGCTGGTTATATAAACCACCTGCTCCCCAGTCGCCGTGCCAGCAGGGTAAGGGGAGATGCGGTGACCTTTCGGCGGTGACACGTTGGGAGAGCTCTGTGACTAAATCCAGCTCTGCTCTGCTCCTGCCTGGCAGTGTCACACATGAGAAACGCTGCGTCTGGAGCTTGCAGATTGCTTGGGAAACGTGTCCTGTGGAAGGGGACGTGAGCAGCACGCTGCTGCCTGCTGGGCAGGCTGTCCCCACGCGCCGCCTGCGCGGGAAGGTGTGCTGCCCAGGGAGCTCAGCATGGCTTGGGAGGCAAAGCCACTTGGCTCAGTACCTCACTGCTCCTCACCAGCCACCTCCTGGTCCAGGCACTGGAGAAGATCCACATGTCATGTAGTCAGTGTTGCTGTGCTCATGGAACTGGGGGGTTGGTTTGGGTGGGGAGGTCCTGCTCTGTGCTGCACCATGCAGGAGGAGGCAAGGGTGATGCCTCAGATCTGCCCTTCTCAATGCATCCCTCCTCTCCCATCCTGGCTCCATCCAGTGCTGGGCAAGGAGAAGCACAGAGACCAAAATGGAGCAGGAAGGACCAGCACCCTCATTCAGGGTATGGGACAAGAGGAGCATCACGAGTATCATTGCAGCGCTTGGATCATCGCTTTGGGGGCACACGTGGCAAGGCAGCGTAGGTGTGTCACCAGCAACACACATGGATAGCACAGGCACAGCCCTTGGGAGTGGGGCATCACCCTTCTGCAATGCAGTGACCCTGGAGCTCCTCTGCTGCTCTATGAGCACAGCATGCTGACCTGAGTTCTGGATGGTTATTGTGCATCCAAGGTGGAAAGCAAAGAGGGAGGGAGAGAAGAGGACAAGGTGCCCTGCAGCAAAGCTTGGTGGGTACCACAGGACAACAGGGAATCCTTTGACCTGCAGGCACCCCACTGGGTGGGTTGCAGAGCCAAATGACCCCCTGGCCCAGGAGATCAAAGTGCTCTAGCTGGGTGCAGTGTGGCTGTTTCTCCCTTGAAGGGGAATGCAAGGGGAAGGAAAAAGAAGCAGCTACAGGGTGGTTGCTGCTGTGAAGCTGTTCCAGTTGGCACACCCAGGAACCCACTTGTGTGCTTGAAGAAATTAGACTGTCATGAGGATGGTGAGCTCCCAGGTAAGACAGACTTGAACATCCATGACTTGCTACTTGCTCTTGTACTGAGCCTTGGCCTTATTGTTAAGATTCAGCCACAGTTAGAGGCAAGAAACCATCAGTCTGATCTGTTCCACCTTAGGAGACTCGAGGAAAGACCAAACCTTGCAGGATGCTCTAAGGAAGTCACTTCCAGGATGGACCAGGGCTCTAGAAACCCCAGCACCCCAAATACTGCACAAAAATGTAGCAACCCAACCTGGCAAAGCTCTGCTGAGTCAGACAAAGCAGACACATGGGACGGAGGTGTGACATCTTTGCACCACCACACAGCAAGCTCATACCAGAGGCAGAGCTGCACTACGTGCCCCAAACCCCAGGTCCCTGGGGGTCCACCTGTGTGCAGAGGCATCAGAGATAGCATTTCTCCTTCCTCCTCCTCTTCTGAATCTGCTGGGAGAGATAAATAACAAATATCTGGTCCTGAGCCATGTCTGAACTTTGGATTCCTGTTCAGCTCAGCCTGGGGCTGCGTTCACACAGAGCTTTTCATGTACATCACCCAGAACACGTGGGTGGTGGGGCAGGCTCTGCCCTTGGACAGTGAGCACCCATCTGGCCAGGCAGTGCAGGCACATGCTCTGGCTGCTCACAAGCCACATCAGGGATTCGTGCTGGCAAAATAAAAGGTCAGTGGTGATCCTCAAAACAAACTTGTTGGATGATACCTTCCAACTCATAAAACCTTCCTCTGTGGCTGCGCTGCTGCCCTACAGCTTGTGGGCTGTGATTAGAGCAATGGAGGGCTTATACACCAAGTTATTTTGCTGTTTCCATTCACAGTTAGTTTTCAGGTCCAGATATTTAAGGCATTTCACCTCTGTGACCCTTGCAATAAGGAGGCAGGAGAGAAGGTTTTGGCATTTCCTGTGCATGCTGACCACTCCTCACTCCCCCAGCAGAGGAGATGAGGTGGAGAGAAGTGAGTGGAAGAAGCAGTGCTTGGGGGCAGCTGGAAACAGCCCCAAACCTCAGCACCCAAACAATCTGCAGGAGCAATGTGCCTCCATGCAAGCAGCATCCCCATGACGATCCCCACCCTGCCAGCCTGTTCTCTGCACAGGGAGGACAGAGCAGCCGTGCTCACTGTCACACTCCAGGCTCTGCTCACTGAGCCCATGAGATCTGAGCATCTGGGACATGGCATCCCCAAAAATTTCAGTGGGACAGGGGAGTGGGGAAACCAGTTGGTGAGGAAAGAACCTGCAGCCAGTGCTGCTGGTGGGTGTTTATGGGTGCTGTAAGATTAATGTGGAAAATTAAGCTTCAGACTGAAGCCATTCTCCACACATACAGTAGAAATAGCCTTAAAATAAGACAAGCAGGAGGGAATAACAAATAAACTAGTCTTAAGATGGACCTAATTCTTTTCTGGAGGGAACTGTACACCACCTCTCCCCCTGAGAATACGGAATGGGATGTGAAAAGCAAAGAGAGCCATTTCCAGGCCGGTGAGTTACTTTCCCAGGCTGCAGCACGTGCCTGGCCAGAGCTTTAACCCTGCACACTCCTGCCTGTCTTTTCTTTTTAACCCACCTAAAGATGCCTCCCTGGACTGCAGGTTCAGCAGCAGTTGTTACACTCCTCCCTGAGAAAAGATTCCCAAAGGGAAGCCAAGGCATAACATTTACCCACCTCACCAAACCAAGCACTCACACTATGCAGATGGGCTGGGAAAATAGTCAGGAGCAGGTCTGGCTCCTGCCCCCTGTGATGCAAATTTCATGGAGGGACACCTGTTTCCCCTTCAGCCAGGGCTGTTGAGCAATCAGTAGCTGTTTCTGAGACCCTTATGGCCATGTTCATGGCTACTGGTGTATCTCCCAGGTGCTGCATGACTCTAAATTCGTGAAGGTGTTTGAATATGTAGGAATTTGAGATCTTTTTAGTATGTCAAAATGCCTAAGGGAGGTGAGGTAAAGGTCAGGGCATGATCCTGGAGCTAATCTCAGCCAGGCAGCTGTACCCCAAGCAGGCTGGGCATGGATTAGTCAGCAGTGGAAACTCTGAGCCTACTGCCTGATTTATCCAGGGAGGAATTTGCTGCACTTGGGGTAGTTGCCTTCTCTAACTACACCATGCATTAGGAGCTTCCATGCTCAAATCAGCTTGCAGCAATCCAGGGAAAAAAAAAAATCAGCCAGGAAGAGACCTGGAGGAGATTCCTGGTGTAGGTTCCTTCCTGATAATTTGTTTGGTCAATCTGCTTGCTGTTTGTGTTTGTCCTAAAGTGGGTCTGAATTTGCTGGCTGCAGTTGGAGTTCATCTCAGTGCTCTGCACCGTGGGCTGCAGGCTGCTCCCCCCTCCCTCCCCCCGACAGACACTTGATGTGTCAGGAGGCTGCTGTGCATCCCATCTGCGCTGCAGCATCAGCAGCTCCAGTGCCCCACTCCCTCCCTGTAGGTCACAGTCTCTACACTCCTGTTTTTCTCCTCTCTGGTGTATTTTTCTCTCGAATCACATTGCCACTTGTGTTCAGCTTAGTCCTCCACCAGCTCCCAGCTTCCTTTTCCCTTTCCCTCCCCCCATTTGCAGTTCAAACAGTTCTTTCTATGCCTTCCTGGTGCAACCACACACCCACGGTGCCTGGCACCTCCCCCTGCTGAACTGAGGTCCAGCTCTTTCAGACCACTTCTCCAACTTGTCCAGATCATTTCACATTCAAATCCTGTGCTCTGATAGGTTTGTGGTTTCTCCCAGTGGGTGCCATCTCCAGATGTAGTGAACAAAAACTCCTCTGTCATGCTGGAGAGGCCAACCTGTCAGTGCAGGCATGGCCTGTAGCTGTGACACAGTCACACACTTGAACAGGACCATGTCCTCAGCACAGTGTGGCAATGTTCTTATTCATACCATCATAGAATCATGGAATGATTAGGGTTGGAAGGGACCTCAAAGATCATCAAGTTCCAACCCCCTCTGCCATGGGCAGGGATACCTCTCACTAGACCAGGCTGCTCAGGGCCTCATCCAACCTGGCCCTGAACACCTCCATGCATCCACCATCTCCCTGGGTAAGCTGTTCAAGCCCCTCACCACCCTTGTGATGCAGAATTTTTTCCTAATATCCAACCTAAATCTTCCCCCTTCCAATATAAACCCATTCCCCCTCGTCCTATCACTCCCTGCCCTTCTAAAAGTCCCTCCCCACCTTTCTTGTAGGTCCCTTTCAGGGACTGGAAGGCTGCTATAAGGTCTCCCCAGAGCCTTCTCTCCTCCAGGCTGAACAACCCCCAGCTCTCTCAGCCTGTCTTCTTACTACCCAGTTGCAGATAGATGCTCAGCCAAACAGTATGGAATTGTAAATCATTCTGTGGTTTCTGAAGTCAGTTCTTGGACACACCACAGATGCTTGCAGCTCATTGTACACCTACATCTGTGGAAGCAGAGAGGGTTTCTATTTGTAGGAATACAACTGTCCTTTGCACAAAGCAAATACTGGAGAGCTGGGCAGGGAGAGACCAGATGAGGGTCAACAAGAGCAAGTGGAGAGTCTGGCACATGGGAAGGAATAACTGCTGGAATCAGGACAGGCTGGGGGTGACCTGCTGGAGAGGAGCTCTGTGGAGAAGGACCTGGGGGTGCTGGTGGATGACAGGGTGGCCATGAGCCAGCAGTGTGCCCTGGGGGCTGAGAGAGACAATGGGATCCTGGGGGCATCAGGAGGAGTGTGGGCAGCAGGTCACAGGAGGGGATCCTCCCCCTCTGCTCTGCCCTGGGCAGGCCCCACCTGGAGTGTTGTGTCCTGTGCTGGGCTCCCTGGGATCAAACAGACAGGGATCTCCTGGAGAGAGTCCAGAGGAGCTATGGAGATGCTGAAGGGCCTGGAGCATCTCCCCTGTGAGGAAAGGCTGGGTGAGCTGGGGCTGTTCAGCCTGGAGAGAAGAAGACTCAGGGGGGACCTTATTAATGTCTATCAATATCTGAAGGGTGGGATGCAGGGGGAATGGCCAGCCCCTTCTCAGTGTCTGTGGGGACAGGACAAGGGGCAATGGCTGCAAGTCAGAGCAGAGGAAGTTCCACAGCAACCTGGGGAAGAACTTTTCCCCAGTGAGGGTGAGGGAGCCCTGGGACAGGCTGCCCAGGGGGTGTGGAGTCTCCTTCTCTGGAGAGATTCCAGCCCCGTCTGGACACCGCCCTGTGTGCCCTGTCCTAGGGACCCTGCTTTGGCAGGGGGTTGGACCCCAGGGGCTCTGGAGGCCCCTTCCCACCCCTATGATTCTCTGATTCTGTGATTCTATGATACTTCCAGAAGGGTGTCAAAGCATCATGCCAAAAACACCAGTACAGCTGATTTTGGGATGCTAGCCAAACCCCAGAAAGGGTGTCATTGACTCCAGCAGAGCAGCTCCACATCTCAGCTGACACACACCTGGGAAAGAACTGTGGAAGAATGTTGTGGGTGACACCATAACCAAGTTGTGTTTGCACTTGCCAAATAAATGAAGAATGAGGAAAGTCCCTCAAACTGCTCTGTGTCTGCAGCAGGGAAAGAGGAAAAAAAAACCTATTTCAGTTTTGTAACAAGCTGCACGTAGCAAATTATTTGCCTGAGCAGCACACATGGAGTAGAAATGTGTGGGGGCCAGTGATGGTCTGGAAGAATGGCAAAGCCCTTCACTCAGCAGAGGGGTTGCTGTAGCTGCATTTCAGATCATAGAAAGGAAATACATGGTGATAGCCATGAAACTCATGGGAAGGCAAGTCAGTTCTTTTCATAGACTCATAGAATGGCATGGGTTGGAAGGGACCCCAAGGGTCACAGAGCTCCAACCCCCTGCCACAGGCAGGGCCACCAACCTCCAGGCCTGGAGCTACACAAGGTTGCCCAGGGCCCCATCCAACCTGGCCTTGAACACCCCCAGGGATGGGGCACCCACCCCCTCTCTGGGCAGCCTCTTCCAGCCCCTCACCACTCTCTCTGTAAAAAACTTTTATTGCCTTTTAAGACTTCTTTTGGTCCTCCATTCAGTTCACATTCAAACAAGCTCTGTGAGTTTTTCTCTAACATCCTTGTAGAGTTCCCAAGGCCCAGCACAAATTCTCATTTGCCTAGATTCATCCCAAGGAGTTTGACCACCACAAACCATCCAAACCAGTGTTCTCCCTTCCAGGTACTTAGCCAGCATCTCCACCTGACAGACAGTGTGCTGTCCCTTACCTGAGACCCTCTGTAAATCCCAAGCACATGTAGTCCTGTTAGCCTCCTTCACAAAGCTGCCTCTCAAAAAAATCCCAGGAGGAATTTGCTCCAATTTATCAGCATCACTTGGATAATGAAGTGTCTATAAACAGATCCACAACCTTCTCTGCAACCAGTGTGATCTGCAAAGCAACATAAACATTGCAGCTCAGAGCTCTGGCTCAGATGCTGAGGTTGTCTCTTGCCATTCAGATACCAATGTAACTCCTCCTGGTCAAAGGTTCAGTCTACCCACCCTCTCAGACTGACAGGGGTTCCCAGGTGCTTTCTATGCTCACAGGGATGGGCTGCAAATGGTGTCACATGTGGTCATCTATTGCTTGCCTGTCCCCTGGATGGGACACGAGCTCTCACCAGGCTCCTTTGGCTTCATGGGGTGACACCTGAGGCCCTACCTGTTCTGCAACATGCATCCTGACACTGAATGACACTGATATGGTTGCCACGACAGCTTGCTCTCCATCCAAGGGTGGCACATTGACCAGACCCTTTCGTTTCTCCCATAGCAGCCTCTAAATCACGGTAGTGGACTACACTGGGGGGTCCCATCACTGCAATGCACGGGTGCACCCATCCTAAATCTGGTGGGCATATCCTCCTTGAAGAACCATGGCACAACTATTTAGGTGATAGGGCTGGTCAAAACCCCAACATCTACCACTGGAAAGCTGCCCCTTTCCTGTGGCCACAGGCAGAGAGCAGCAGGCAATTCGATAGGAATTTGAGGTGAAGCCATTTACTGGGTGCAATCCCCCCGATTTTAGACCTTTAGTACTGCAAACCTGGCCAGCTAAACCACTGCTCATTGGTTACACACACTGTTCACACTGTATTGATTGGGTAGTGATTATAATAAGTTCTGATAAGCATATCTTACAGCTAAATATCCTTAGTTTACCTTTAATGCCTAAAAGCATCCTCACACCTGCTGTTCTGAGCCTCTTGTTATGGCTGGTTCCTAACATGTTCCATTACTCCCAAATCCCTTCCCATCACTGCTGCTTGGTTCAGGGCAGCCTGTACCCCATCAACAAGGCCGCTGTGTTTTGAGAATGTGATTATTAGGATCCTCTCAGCATGAGGAACTCTTCCTGTCTCATGGGAACAGAAGAACATTGTCAGGGCCTAAATCTTGGGAGAATCATAGAACCCCAGACTGGTCTGGGTTGGAAGGGACCCCAAGGATCACAGAGCTCCAACCCCCTGCCACAGGCAGGGCCACCAACCTCCTCCAGGCCTGGAGCTACACAAGGTTGCCCAGGGCCCCGTCCAACCTGGCCTTGAACACCCCCAGACACGGGGCACCCACCCCCTCTACGGGCAGCCTGTTCCAGCCCCTCACCACTCTCTCTGTAAAACACTTCCCCCTAAGATCTAATCTAACCCTTCCCTCCTCCAGCTTCACCCCATCCCCCTTGTCCTGCCAGTCTCTGCCCTTTAACAAGCTGATTCCCCTCCTGTGTCTCTGCTCCCTTCAGGGACTGGCAGGCTGCAGTGAGGTCCCCCCACAGCCTTCTCTTCTCCAGGCTGACCCAGCCCAGCTCCCTCAGCCTCTCTCCCTAGGGGAGCTGCTCCAGCCCTCTGAGCATCTCCATGGCTCCTCTGACCCCTCTCCAACAGCCCCACATCTCCCTTGTGCTGGGCCCCAGCTCTGGACACAGGACTCCAGCTGGGGCCTCAGGAGGGCAGAGCAGAGAGGGACAATCCCCTCCCTGTCCCTGCTGCCACCCCTCTGCTGATGGAACCCAGGATCCCATTGGCCTTATGAGCTGCAGGAGCCACTGCTGGCTCATGTTCAGTTTCTCATCCAGCAGAACCCCCAGGTCCCTCTCAGCAGGAGGAAGGAGCTAGGCCGCGAGCAGGCCTGCGGGCTTCCCCAACACTTTCCCACCGAGTGCTGCCATGGTTTGCTTTGGAGGGAGAAGGCAGCAGCCTGCCCTGGCCCTTGATTGCAGTGTGCTGCATTGCTACCTGGTGCTGTTTCACTGCAATGATGTAATGCTGTAGAGAGCACATGTACTGACAGAGACATCTGCATCTGCATCACAGGAACACGTGCGGCGGCAGCGGGGGGTGAACTGCCTTGTAAAGCACTTATTGCTCAGACACCTTCACCTCGCCTGCTCCTGCAGCCCCCATCCCCAGGGACTGCAGATCTCTCAGCCTGTAACACACTCTAATCAGTAGGACTTGGAAACCAGTCAAAATGGGGGGTTTTTGAAACTCGACAGAGCCGGAGCAGGGTCTGATGTAGGGGAAGCTGGTTAAACGCTCACACCACGGTCTGGCCACCTGCATTCACCCTGTGTGACAGGCATTCCCTCCACACCCTGCCGCTGCTCTCCCTCCCTCCCTTCCTCCCTCCCCAGTTCATCTCCAGCTGACCCAGGATGAGTTGTGGGGCCTGGGCTGGGGCTGCAGGAGGGACAGCTTCCCCCACCCACCCTTGGGGTGTCAGCCCACCATGGGCTGAGGGAGGTCTGCTCTTCCTTCACTGTGATTTTTGGTGCCCATTCTCTGCTGTTCCCTCTTCTCCCCTCTCAAGCTCTGGTCCCCACCATGCCTTACAACCCTTCTTTACCTTCCTCTTCCTCAGTGCTTTGGTGTTTCTCCCTGTCTCACACCCCCTGCATCCTGTTCAGATATTACCTTGACCCTCTGCAGCATACCTTGCCTCTCTTCCCATCCTTTTCATCACCTTCCCTCCACTGTAAGGCTGCTCCTCAGGGACATCCACCACCCATTTCATCCCTTCTCACCCATCCTGCCTCTCTCCTGCACTGTGTAGGAATGCTGGCACGGCAGAACAGGTGGAAGGGGAGGGCTCAAGGATGGGTCAACCTCAACCCCAGCGACAGGGGACTAGCAGGCAGGCAGGCATTTCTGTAGCACCCTTCAAATCTCTCCTGCAAACAGGCAGTTGCTTTATGTCAAGAGGGACTGTGTGCCTGGTAGTATCTGAGCTGCATGAATACAGCCTGCAAGAGATGGAGCCAGGAGTTTTGCTGCCACTCCAGTAAATAAAAAGCAGGCCCTTTTATCATTTTAAGTAGCTTGTTTTTCATCCAGACATATGTAGAATTCAAGCAGGGCAATAAACTTCAGCCTCTCCTTTTTACTGGGCTTTGCCCTGCAAAACGCAGCTGGACTTAGCATGGCAAAGCTCAGGAGATGTGAGGGTCAGGCAGTCACCACTCCTCATTAGCAGCAGTAAAAGCCAGCCCTGCCTCTCTCTTCCAGGCAATTCCTGGCTCTGGTGCAGACACAGGGAGACCATTAACTGGGAAGGCATGGTCCTAGCCTGGGGTGAGACACAGAGGGAAAATGCATCTCCATGCATCCCCCAGTGCTGGTTTGAACTCACTCTTCAATGTTTCCATCACCCAAATGCTGCCCAGCCTTTGGGGTGTGTTTAAACCCACACACCAAACTTCCTTGAGCTGCTGGGACACAGACACTGTGTCATAGAACCATAGAGTGGCAAGGGTTGGGAGGGACCCCAAGGGTCCCAGAGCTCCAACCCCCTGCCACAGGCAGGGACACCAACCTCCAGGCCTGGAGCTACACAAGGTTGCCCAGGGCCCCATCCAACCTGGCCTTGAACACCCCCAGGGATGGGGCACCCACCCCCTCTCTGGGCAGCCTGTTCCAGCCCCTCACCACTCTCTCTGCAAAGAACTTCCCCCCAATCTCTCCTCTAACCCTTCCCTCCTCCAGCTTCACCCCATCCCCCTTGTCCTGCCAGTCTCTGCCCTTTAACAAGCTGATTCCCCTCCTGTGTCTCTGCTCCCTTCAGGGACTGGCAGGCTGCAGTGAGGTCCCCCCACAGCCTTCTCTTCTCCAGGCTGACCCAGCCCAGCTCCCTCAGCCTCTCTCCCTAGGGGAGCTGCTCCAGCCCTCTGAGCATCTCCGTGGCTCCTCTGACCCCTCTCCCACAGTGTCCCCACCAGACACCCCTGCTAGAGGTGGTGAAACCCAACATCAGGCCAGAGGGCATCGCAGAGGTTGTGAATGACTGGGCTGCTGGATCTGCTGGGGCTTGCTTGGGTTTTTTAGGCAAGTGTTAGGGAGACTGTGGGCCAGACCCAGCTTGCTCTGCAAGATGCTTTTTGCAGACATCAGTGAGAGAAGGAGCCATCCCACTCAGAAACCACTCCACATGCCATTGGCACAGCAGGGCTTCACAGACTCAGCTGCAGGAGCAGACTGCAGCCTGTCCCATCTCATTCTGGGCGTGATTTATTCTCCACTACAGCTTTGAACCCAAAGTCTGCTGTGATTTCAAGAGGAGAACCCATTAAACCAATTTAAAGCTGGAGGAGGGCGCTGTTAATTGGAGGTGTGTTTATTTATAGTTTGCTATCAGCAGTTCTAAGGCGTGTGGGCAGAGGCAGAGCAGTCAGGGGTGTTCCTCAGCAGGGGTTGGAGCTGGGATCACCCTGCCCCAGCACCACCACGACTGGTCCCTTGGGAACTGGTGCAGGGTGGGAGCTCTGACACAGTGCATCCATGTGGCAAAGCCACCGCTTTCAGCTGCAAACAGGAAGGTGACAGTGTCCCTCCCTGTAGCCCTCTGCTGTGAGCTGCTCCCTCACTGTGTTTCTCTGCTTTTACTTCTTGGCTCACGTATGAATGGTGCTGTGAAGCCAGGTTCCTGCTTTAGCCTGTTGTCATTAACCACCGTGGCTTTTTAAGCTATTAATTTATAATTGAAAACTAAGAATAGCTTACACTGGGGTTTGCCTGTTATTTTGGATCAGGCCCTTTAGCTAGCAGGGGGTTGAGAGAGTAAAACAGGATCACCTCCTAGTCCCAGGCAGCTCACTGTCATCCCAGGCACCCCTGAGGATGCTGGCTGTGCTGTGGATGCTGGGGCAAAAGCCCCCTGTGAATGGCAGGACTGATCCCTCCCACGGTCAAGGGCAGCTTGTAGGGTACAGGTTTAGGACCCTTAATTAGAGAAAGCCTATTCACCCAGCTCCAAGGGCTTTAACGAACTGTTTCTTCATTTAGCTTCCTGATATCAGAGTCAGACAATTCCACATTAGCTGAGAGGGGAAGGAGAGATACTCAGCATGGGGAGGAGAGGATGTGTGTGCTGGAGAAGCTCCAGGAGAAAGAAAGAAAGACCACATCAAGGCTGTCTGCCTCCCTCATCCCAAATTACAGGACCAGAGAAGAACAGGCCAGGGGTTGGGTAAGAGGAAGCCACCTCATGTTGGAGTGTTGCTCTTTGCCTCTGGTGAATAAACGGATATGGATTTAGAGACACTGTCTTGCACAGAGGCTGTGGGAGGAAAGCCCTGCAGCTTTACTGGGACAGACACAGGGACACAGTCACTGAGCTCAGCTTCAAGGAGGGTCAGAGGTTAGAAGTGCTCCTGGAGATGGAGAACTTGTGGGAACGGGGAGCAGGGGCACCTCCAAGGGACCTCCCAGCCACGTGGTTCGGATCGCAGACCCCAGGGACCTGCTGAGGGTTCTTCATCTGATGGGAATGGTGGCAGGCAGAGGTTTGCTGGAGCATTCTCATCATGCAGAGCCTATCTCAGGTGGGCACATCGCTCACCTTGGTCTCCATCCACCGACACTGCCATGTCCATTGTACATGAAGGAGCAAACCTGTGGCTGATGTGAAGACATGCCAGCACCCACCAGAAGAGATAGTGCCATTGCTGGTAGAGACCTCACACATGGACACACTCATACAGGGGCAGCTCTGAGTGAAGAGGAAGTAAAAGACTGACTTTAGGGGTTAACAAGGACAGTTAATGAGAATAATGACCTGAAACTGCATCCATGGCATGTGTGGTTTTCTGGATGTGGCACAAACTGTGCTGAGGAAGGTGAAATCCTGTGGGAACTGAAAGGTGCACAGCAGGAGTGCAGGACAGGATTGCAATATTCATTTTAGACATCTCAGAGCTGAATGCTTCCACCGTAGCTAGCCCCCACCCCCAGCTCCTTCCATGTCAAGGTAAAAGCCTGAGTGATCCCATGCTTTGGGTGGGAGGAAAGGCTCCCTGGGAGTTCCTGTTCCTCTCCCTTGGCTACAGGTAGAGTCTGAGGATGAGGCACCCAAGGTGGGTGCTGCATTTCTGCTTGTCCCCTCACAGCACAAACCCTCATCCAACAAGGTCCATTTGCAGCCACAGCCCAGCTGACATTTGAATGTGGATGAGCCAAGAGCACATGAGAACCTGAGCATGTGTCCAGGGGCTTCTTGGGCTTCAAAGGACAGGAGATACAGGCTACCCTCCCTCCAGCAAAGAAAGCTCTCCAAACAGCTGTAGAGCAGAGAGAGGCCAAACTGGAACCCCTGCCAGTCCCTGAAAATATGTGATCTGTGTGCATTTTAATGCTTGAGGGCTGATGTCAGAAAGAACTCAGCTAAAGGCAGGAAGAGAAACAGGAGTAGCCATGCAGGGAACCAGCTGTATGACTAATGCTGCCTTCTGAGTAACGCTGAGACAATAAATCCAGCTCTACTCCATCCGGGCGGCAGAGTGGAGACCACTTTACTTGGCCAAACAGTTCTCAGTGTTTAACCACAAGAAAATCCTCCCCAAGTTTTATTACATACTGTAAGGACTGTAAAAGCCCCTTGGTTAGGAAATACAGCTTCCAGTGGCTTTACAGCATGAACACTCGGACAGATGGCTTCCCGCTCGGCTGCGCTTCGGGAGGTGGGACAAGGTGAATCACAGAGTCCCTGTCCTGTGCTAAACCAGATCCCTGAGCACCTCATCTCCCCTCTGTTAAACACATCACAGACTCACAGAGTCACAGGGGTTGGAAGGGGCCTCCAGAGCCCATGGGGTCCAACCCCCTGCCAAAGCAGGGTCCCTAGGACAGGGCACACAGGGCGGTGTCCAGACGGGGCTGGAATCTCTCCAGAGAAGGAGACTCCACACCCCCTGGGCAGCCTGTCCCAGGGCTCCCTCACCCTCTCTGGGGAAAAGTTCTTCCCCAGGTTGCTGGGGAACTTCCTATGCTCTGACTTGCAGCCAATGCCCCTTGTCCTGTCCCCACAGACACTGAGAAGGGGCTGGCCATTCCCCCTGCATCCCATCCTTCAGATATTGATAGACATTAATAAGGTCCCCCCTGAGTCTTCTTCTCTCCAGGCTGAACAGCCCCAGCTCACCCAGCCTTTCCTCACAGGGGAGATGCTCCAGGCCCTTCA
>VZTU01011208.1:30883-47160 GCA_013400835.1 Zapornia atra
CCAGGACCCCCAGGTCCTTCTCCACAGAGCTCCTCTCCAGCAGGTCCCCCCCAGCCTGTACTGATACAAATGGTTGTTCCTCCCCAGGTGCCAGACTCTCCACTTGCTCTTGTTGACCCTCATCTGGTCTCTCCCTGCCCAGCTCTCCAGCCTGCCCAGGTCTCTCTGGATGGCAGTGCAGTGTCCTGCCTGTCAGCCACCCCACCCAGCTCTGGATAATCACCAGGGATGGTGACTCAGCCCCTCCCTGGGCAGCCTGTGCCAGTGCTCAATAACTCTTTTGGGGAAGAAGTTTTCCCTCCCATCTGAGCTGACCCTGCCCTGGCACAGCTTGAGCCCATTCCCCTCTTCCCATCACCTGTTGCTAGGGCAAACAGACCAACACCCACCTCTCTGCACCCTTCTGTGAGGTCATTGTAGTCAGTGGGAAGGTCTCCCCTCACCCTCCTCTTCTCCAGGCTGAACACCCCCAGCCACCCCTTGTAAGATGTGATGCTGGTTAGCCTTTGTGTGATGTGCTTTGTCCTGTCCCACCAGCCTTCCCTGAAGCTTTTCCAGGCAGTGACAAACTTGAGACCCCCAGTCCTTGTGTCATTTTAAGCTCCCAAGCCAGGGCCCAAACAGCAGATCATTCAACTCATGCTGCTTTGCTGCTGGACACAGGTCTGGATGGGGATGCTCTTCTCCCACCTTTGCACCTGCTGCTTCATGAAGCCTGGACTTCCCTGTGATTTGGCTCCAGGTTTGGCACATCAGCCTCAATTTGTGAGACCTGCTGCAGAAAAACCCACTCTGTGCATCTGGCTGAGCGTTGCACCTCCTGTGGTGTGTTCATTGGCTTCTTTGGGACACTCTGGGGTTTTTTGGATCACAGATTGCTTTATCTGTTTAAAAAAGGAGGACTTTTTTCCCAAAGAATAACATCTCTGATGGCTCAGGGTAGATGGAGACTCCTCCATGGTGGAACAAGGTGGTCAGCCAAAGGCAGACAGTGGAGTGTGCTGGGGGATGGGATTTGGCCAGGGAATGGAGAGCAAGGCCCAGAAAGATGCACAAGACACTGCAGAGTGTTTCTGGAATTAAAAAAAAAAAAAAAGAGAAAAAAAAAGGGAAAAAAGAGAAAAAGAAGAAAAAAGAAAAAAAGAGAAGAAAAAAGGAGAAAAAACAAAAAAGAGGAAAAAAATAGAAAAAAGAGAAAAAAGAAAAGAGAAAAAAATAGAGAAAAAAAGAGGAAAAAAGAAAAAACAGCAAAAAGAGAAAAAAAGATAAAAAAGAGGAATAAAGAAAAAAAGAGAAAAACAGGGAAAAAAGAGAAAAAGAAGGAAAAAGAAAAAAGAGAAGAAAAAAGGAGAAAAAAACAAAAAAGAGGAAAAAAGGGAAAAAAGAGAAAAAAGAGAAAAGAAGAGAAAAAAAGAGAAAAACAGGGAAAAAAGAGAAAAAAGAGAAAAGAAGAGAAAAAAAGAGAAAAACAGGGAAAAAAGAGAAAAAAGAGAAAAGAAGAGAAAAAAAGAGAAAAACAGGGAAAAAAGAGAAAAAAGAGAAAAGAAGAGAAAAAAAGAGAAAAAAAAGAAAAAAAAAGAAAAGAGAGAAAGAAGAGGGGGGAAAAAAAGAAAGAAAAAATGGTACTGGTTTTCCACCCAGGATTCTCATAATTTTGCTTTTCTATGAGAAAAACATTCAGTTTCTCCTGATCTTGTCCCAGGGTGTGGGAGTTGTGTATTTTTTTTCCCTGCCTACCTCTATTACCTGTCCATTGGTAGCCTCTCAGCACTGTGCTGGGGTAGATCATGGGGCTTCCAGCCTTCCCAGGTGCAGGGAACACCAGAACAGGTCAACCCAGTGGTTCCTGAGACACCAGAACTAGGAAGAAAACACCCCAAACCATATGTCTTGTGATTCTTGCATACTGGGAGCCCGACTTGTGAGGCAGCATGATAAAGGGGTGATTAGTATTGCTGCTAAGGAGAGGTTGGCTTTCCACCCTCTCCCCTTCCCCTGGGAGGTATAAATCACACCGCTGTCCCTAAGAAATGCAAAATAACCATTCTTCTGCCTATCTGTAAGCCAGAGGACCAGATCCAGCGGGCACCACCTTTAAAGGGAGATGATGATCAGCAGGATGGAGTCCAGCCCCGATCAGAGAACGTGATCAGAAGTCCTGGAAACATGACCTGTGGGAAAAGGCAGTGAGAACTGGGCTTGTTTAGTCTGGGAGAGATGGAGGGGAGACGTGATAGCAGCCCTCAGCTATGCAGGAGGTTGCTGCAGAGGGAAGGGAATGAATTGTTCTCCATGTTGCTGGGAGGGTGATTGAGAATCCTTTAGGAGGAACACCCTGATGGGAGAGTAGTCCCAGGTTTGGCAGGGGAGGAGGTTGAGGTTTTATCTGTGGCTGGGGCCACAGTCTGGTGCCCAGCAGGGACATGGGACAGCATGGTCTGTCAGGGGAGGGCTGATGCCACCTCCTGGGGTCCCTCCAGCCCTGTGCTCTGGGATGGAGATCTTTCAGCCTGCAGTTCCTCTTCAGCAAGGTTGGCAGTTGAACCCCACTGGGCACCACCACGTGCCCATGAACACCAGACCACCGGCACAGAACACTGAGCTCCTCCTCTGAAGGGATTTATAGGAACCTAGAGGAGGAGCAGGGACTGGGGGCCAGCAGGAACAGAGGGGGACTGCTGAGCCCCAGCCTCACCACGTGCCCCCCCGGGGCGAAGGCATCAGGAGCTGCAGAGGAGCATGTCACGATGCACGTCCCAGCTGAAACCAGCAACACCAGCTAGAAAAGCCCTCAGAGTCTCTGGAAAGGGCAGAGGCTGGCGTTTCTGATTCCTGCCCCATCTCTCCCAGTCTCAGTCCCAGTCCTAGCCAGCAGAAAGCATCAGTGTCTGGAGCCAGCACAGAGAACCCGTGCTCAGAGGCCTGGGGACAGTGTGTGGTTTTGATGCAGAGGCCAAGTGTTCTGGAAGGAAATGCTGTAACTGGGTGGTCCTTAAACAAACCCATAAAGCAGAGGGAGAGCAAGAGATAACGGATGCAGTTGGAGCACAAGCTGTGGTTACACAACTGCCGTCCCGCTGCGCGGGGGCTCCGCTGCCTGTCACAGCCACCCCAGCTCTCTGGGTGACAGAGGGAGCTGGGTCACCAGCAGCTTTGTGGCATCTTGGTTTCAGAGCTGTCACCCTGGCTGGATCAGAGGAGCCTTGCTGTGAGAGGGGCATCCAGCACAGTGCAGCCTGGGTATCCACCGCCGAGCTCTGGGTATCCACCGCCGAGCCCTGGGTATCCACCGCTGAGCCCTGGGTATCCACCCCCGAGTCCTGGGTCCTGCTCCTTTCTCTGAGCTTTTGTTCCCAACCCCGTGACTCCAAGCAGCAAGTCAGCGTGTGTCTCTTCCAGCTCTGTGTCAGTGCTTTTCCCAGCAGCTTGGCAAGCAGCACAGGCATCCATCTGCAGTGTCACTGGTAGCAGCGCACATCAGCTGAAGAGGAACTGGCTGCTCACAGACATCCAATCACAAAAGCAGCAAACAGTTGCTTTATTTCTGAGTGGGGCTACACAAACCATTAGGCACTTCATTAATCTTGTGTTTAATTCTCTGTGTGAGGCTCACTGGCAGCAGGAGTAAACTCTATGTTTTAATTATTGGGGGAATAACTAGGGTAACCTTCCTAACTCCTTTGCACAAACAGGAAAGATGGCATCCTGGTTTCAAAGCTGTCCCTGCTGTCCCTCAGTGTCTCCAAGTGCTGCACAGGCTTTCCTGGGCTCTGTCCCAGCTTCTGACCCTTCCTAGACCTGCCAGCATGCTCAAAGTCGGCTCTGGATAGAGTCAAACTGTCCCAACACAGCTCTGGCCCTTGCCATGTTCTGCCCAGCGTGCCCAGCCCTGGGGCTGCAGGCATCCCAGACCTGCTGGGACAGCATGGGGGCCTGCCTGGGCAGTGATCACATCTCAGGTCCATCATGGGGAGTTCTCCCTCCAAGGGCTTTATTTCCCTTCCTCTCCTTGTCTCTTCCTCCAAGAGCGTCCCCCAGTGATGGGAACAGGCTGCTGGAGACAGCAACCGGGATGGCGATGGAGATGCCAAAAAGGAAAGAGATCAAAAGAAAAAACCCAGTCTACTCCCCCTGCTGCTGCAGGATGTGGAGAGTTTGGGCTGAGCTCTCTACCCCTGGGGCAGCTGCCATCTGACCTCCCACCACAGTGCTGGTCTGGCTTCGGAGGTCCCACCTGGCTCACTCCCCTTCCTCCCGCTTCTCCAAGGTAGACAAGGTCTCCCCAGCAGCCCTGTGCCAAAAAGACCCCCATGACCACCTTGTCCAGCCTCCTGTGGGAAGACCCTCCCTCATCTTACAATGCCTGAAGCTCAGTTTAATGGGGAACCCTCTGAACAGCTGCCCCAGGCCACCTGTTTCTTCTTCCAGCGGCCTCTTTATCCACCCTCCCGTCCATCCTGCGTGCACCCTCCGTGAGTGTGTGTGAGCACGTGTGGGATGATCTGCAGGGCTTCACCTGTGTTTTATAGGAAAAAGCAGCAGAGGAATCTCCCAGCATCTGTGCCTGATAAAGGGGAGCCCCTCCCCAGGCAGCAGCTGCCGCTGCTTGATGCTCCCAGCGCCTCTGAGATGAAAGGAGACAACACAGCACCCCAACATGCCAGCATCTCCCAGGGAGAGGAATTTACTACCAGTGAACAGCAAGGCTGGCTTTTTTCCCCCCTCTCACCATGAGGCTTTCAGCCACACATGATGTTTTCCAAGGCAGCATTTTGTGTGGACATCCCCCCTTCAGATGTGAACAGGAGCATCACCGAGGCACAGCACTGAAATCACCAGGGTGTGCTTCCCCTCCTGCAGCACAGGAGATGCTCAAGCCAGAGGTGTAACAAAAGGCATATGTTCTGGCATGCAAAGAGAAAACATTTGAATTTACTTAGTGTGTTGTTGGGGTTGTTTGTTTTTTTTTCCAGGGGCTTTTTTATTTCTCTGGATCCACTACATTAATTATGAGGAGATATGGCAAGGCTCCATAATTGCAAGTCTCAGGAGAGAGAGAGAGAGAGAGGGTGGAGGTTCACTGGTTCTCACACATGTCTAGAAATGAGGAGGATGGAGTTTTCCTCCTCTATGAGTCCAGAGGCACCTCATTTCTGAGCACTGCTGGGTTTTCTGGCCACGCTGGGGATCGTGCCATTGCCTCCAAGCCTCACCTCTAGGCAGCAGGTGATGATGTGATAATCTCAAGCTTCACTGAAAGAGCCAATTCTTTGTTTTTTGGAGAGAACGTGGAAAACTGGAGCCCTACAGACTCAAATCCCAACGGGCAAACAAAAGGAGAAAATAACACAGATGGCTGGTTTTGCCATATTTCCTTGCATAATTACTGCTTTCTCCCAGATTGTGCTTGCAAAACTTGGTTGCTGCTGTTGTACATGCTGCTTCTGAACTTCCTGATGATCCAAGACGTGGTGGTGGTTGGCAGTGTGCTCTGAGCAAAGACCAGCACTTCATTAGCTATTTTTAACAGCAACAAAGACCTTGACTTCTAAGTTGATCCTTCTATATTTAGGGAAGAGGAGGAGGGGGTGTTCACTCATTATTTCTGATTTTTTTTGGCATTAAAAGTTGAATTTTTGCTTCTTTCTGCCTCAAAAAAAAAATAAAAAGGCAAGAGGAGGATAATCTTCATAACTTCTGTCCTGGTGTGAATTTACTGCAGGTTTGAATGCTTCAACGCTTTGTAGAGGGCTCTGAGAAAGCCAGCATGAGAGCCAAGCACTGTATTTCATGAGGATATTATGTGCTGTGAGGAAAAGGAGGGGATGATGCTGGGCTTGCAACTGCCAGCCTGGCTGTGGACATGGGCAGAGCCTGGCACTGCTGTCTGACAGCGTGGCTGTGCCATAGCTGCAGCGGTCCTGCAAGGGGCCACAGCCACACCAGCCTCCCCAGATGGGTCCAGATGTGGCCCCTTTCATAGAGTCATAGAATTCCAGACTGGTCTGGGTTGGAAGGGACCCCAAGGGTCACAGAGCTCCAACCCCCTGCCACAGGCAGGGCCACCAACCTCCAGTGAGGGGCTGAGTCACCTTCCCTGGGTGTGTTTAAAAAGGGGAGATGAGGTGCTCAGGGATCTGGTTTAGCTTAGGATGGGAATGGTTGGACTGGATGAGCTTACAGGTCTTTTCCAGCCTGGTGACTCTGTGATTCTCTTCTCCATGGGATCCTTCTCACCTGCCTCTCCACGTGTGACGTGGGTCCTTCCCTTCCCAGAGCTGACAGGCTGCAGTCAGCACAGGATACCTGTTGGCTGAAGCAAAACCCCCACTTTTAAACTCCCCAATATTTTGTCCTTCTATTTCTTTCTCAAAATATACAAGGAGGAGAAAAGGTCTTGGAGCACACTTGTCATAATAGCTCATACAATTAGGAGAAAACCCAAGGAAACCAGGCATGTTGCTAAGAAGAAATCCCTCCCAAACTGGGAGACAGCAGCAGCCACCCCAGGGCTGCCTTGGTTTTCAGCTGCGGTGGGGAAGAGGTTCCTTTGTCTCCCTGGTTGGGGTTAAACTAACTCTGCCCTTGGCTCTTCAAGAGAAACAAGAAAGACAAAGGCAAGAGGAGGGTGGCAGGCAATCGCTGGTGCCTGGAGCAGAGCTCAGCTGGTGTAACTCTGCTTAGGCCCCTTGGTTTGTGTGCTGGACCAATTAGTGCTGGCTGAGGATCTGGCCCAGAGTTTACACCCTGCCTGATTTTTACTTTAATTGCTGTTTCTGGATATAATGGTGCAAAGAGGCCTATTAATATTACCCAGCAAAAAGCAGTGGTTCACTAGCCCCATCTATAGCATCACTGCCTGTTAAGGCTGCCTGAACCCCCCCTGTCAGGCTCTGCTTGGAGCTGTAATTGGGATTGAAGGCGTTTGTGCTGCAGTTTCCTAGGATGGAGCATCCACCTCAGGCTGATTCTCTTTCCAAGGGGTGAGGGGAGGGAGTGAACTTCAGCCAAAACCATTCAGCAGTTTCTAAGAACAAAACTGGGGGGGGGGGGGATCCCCACCCTGTTTCCCCCCAGCCTGCTAATTCCAGCCTGAGCTGACCTGAGCACGATGACCAGAGCAGCGTGAGGAAGGGGCACACACCTCCTACCAAGGTTTGGAGGGAGAAGCAAGCTGCCAGCAGCTCCATGCTGACACTGGCTTGTGTTCTAACACCAAACCTCAGCTGTACATCAAAGGGATACAGCCCCTGTAGCTCCCTGCACAGCAGCCAGGGCTGGTCCACGTGTGAGTGGGACCCTCTGTGTTTGCATCTCTCTGCTCCCATGGTGGTCGCTGGAGCTGCAGCCAACAGCAAAGCTGTGGCTTCCCCCTGCCCTCAGGGATTCACCAGTTTGAGGCCCAGCAAAGCTGTGGCTTCCCCCTGCCCTCAGGGATTCACCAGTTTGAGGTCTTGCAGGTGAATAACTTCCTGAGTCAGATCCAGGAGGGACAAGAGCCAGGGGTAAGGGTAGGCTGGAGCTTGGGAACTGGAAACAGAGCTAAAAACATAGGAAAAGCCAATGGGATTTGAAACTGGGGAAGGCAAGCCAGGTGACTTCACCCAGAGATTCACAGGATGCCCAGGATCAGCTTCACAAGGAGGTGGGGAGAGACATGGTGATGTGCTGGGAGAAGCTCTGGGAGCAGGAGCCACAGCCCCAGGAGGGAGCCTGCTGGAAACCAGACTGCCTGGAAGGGTGCAAACGCTGCCAGGGGGGATAGGGGCTGCTCCAGCATCAGGGGGAGAGGACAGGGCAGGCATCACACTGCAGAGGTGGGCAGGAGGGGCTGTAGCTTCTTGGGGTCATGTAGAGAGAAACTGTGTGGATTTCCCCAAGGGATGCTACAGGGAACCAAGCCTGGACCAAGAAAGTTCTGAGCCCTACCACCCCTTTCTCTGTCCAAGGGCAGTGGAAGCTGTCACCACACAGCCTTTCCCTTCTTGTTAGGGCAGTGCTGCCCCAGCACAGTGCAGGGAGAAAGGCTGGATGCTGCTTCTGTGATCCCATGATCCATGGGCTGCATTTTCCTTTGTTTGCTATCAGTGATGATGAACCCCACTGTTAACAGTGGGGGCATGTTGGGGAACAGAACCTCTTCAAAGGAAGAAAAAAATAACCATGGGAAAAAAAAACCCTCCTCTCATCTGAAGCAATATTTGACAATTCCCAACTCAAATAGGAAGGCTTTCCAACAACAAATATGCTCTAAAAGGATTTTTCCACAAGATGTTGCAATCTGTATCTTGGCATTAACAGAAGTGTTCCAGCAACAAAGTCTGTGTGAGCTCCAGCCAATATCATCCTCGTGTTATAAGTGGGAAACTGAGGCCCAGGGATGGGGAGTTTCCCATTAGGAAATAAGTGATGGAGACCAGAAAGCCCTTCTGGGAACCCAGTGGCCCTGGGTAAGACTGTCCAGCAGAGGTGTGCACTGCCTTTAATTTTCCATCAGCTGTTAAATGTCCTCTCTTGGTTTAGATTGGTACCTCACCCAATTCATTCCATGCTCTTATTTCCTTTGAGGAGATAGGGGAATTCTCACTGATCTCAGAGAAAATTGCTTTTCCCTTTTTGTTTAGGAATAATTAGGAATGCAATTTATCTCCCCTTAATTAAAAGTGCAGGAGGATAAATTTGCCTGGTTAAATATTTATTGTTCAAAACCAGGTAGGGAGATGCAAAGGCCTGGCACTGCAGCCTAGGAAATCCATCCCCTGGATTCCAGTGGAACAGTTTCATCTGCTGTTCTGCTCCTCAGGTCAGTTTGCCAATTCAATGTGCAGGACAAATTCACCAGGGATAACATAAACTTTTACTGCTACTGGCTGTGGGGCTAAGAGAACCTCCAGTTTCAGTCTCTTGGCTTGGGGATCAATCCTGAGGCTTAAGTGGCTAACATCCCCATACAAGGCTAGAATGCCTTTTCTGTGGTTGTCTATAAATCAGTGACAATGTCCTGTCCCTTCTGCTCCTGCCTGCCTGTAGTTTATGGTGAGCAGCCATCCAGAATTTGACTAATATGTGAAACTATTTCTGTCCATCTGGTCCAACAGGCCAGGCAGGCATGTCAGAGCAGAGCAGCTCTTCCAAGAGCTGCCTTTGTTCCTCATAAATCTCTGATTAAAACCAAACAGATGTGGAGAGTGGCTGCTCCATGCAGACCTTGGGCTGCACCCTGCATTGCTAGCCCAGGACCAAGACGTTGAATTCGACTCCACGGAAGATTCCTGACATTCTTGGGTGGCTTCACATCAAAGCCTACTGAGAAAACATCTCTGCACTCTCAGGCTGTGTGACCCATTGGGTTGTGAATATAAACATCTGAAGGGAAGGCAGGTTCCTGTGAAATGACCATTTGCAGAAGGGAAGGGCTGCAGCCCCTCTGCTCGGGGGCTCTCACTCACAGGGTGGCCAGTGCCCGTGGCATGGTCCATCTGTGCCAGAGGCATGGCCCTGGAGACTGGACAGCTGGTGATGTTTTGGGCAATTCCTGGTCCTCAGCAAGAGGAGCTCCAGGGGAGAGAGATGCCAGTGATGTTAGGAGTAAGAAGAAAGAGGGAGTTGCAGAGATAAAGGACTGATTTCTGCTGCTGCAGGACACTGGGCCTGTACCTGCTCACAAACCCAGCTACTTCTGCAGGGCTAGTTTGGATTTCATAGAATCATGGAATGGCATGGGTTGGAAGGGACCCCAAGGGTCCCAGAGCTCCAACCCCCTGCCACAGGCAGGGCCACCAACCTCCAGGCCTGGAGCTACACAAGGTTGCCCAGGGCCCCATCCAACCTGGCCTTGAACACCCCCAGGGATGGGGCACCCACCCCCTCTCTGGGCAGCCTGTTCCAGCCCCTCACCACTCTCTCTGCAAAGAACTTCCCCCTAAGATCTAATCTAACCCTTCCTTCCTCCAGCTTCACCCCATCCCCCTTGTCCTGCCAGTCTGTGTCGATAGATCTGTTGGACAGGTCTGCAGAGCAGAGGGACTCTGCACCACCATCCCCAGAGCATCCCGCTGCCCAGCCGAGGGCTCTCTGCTTGCCTGGCTAAACTCAAAGCACAGAGGGATCTTCCCTGCAGATTGCTTCCAAATTGCCCTCACCCCCACCTCTGGCAGTGGTGGTTAATTGCCAGTAAACTCCAGGTGCCAGGAGCTCCTTGTGCACACAGCATGGAACAGGCATTTGAAGGTGATTGTCAGCGGGACCCAGGGACAAACATCACTGATGGAGAAGGGGCTGGCTGAGATGGTGCTGTGCTCCCTGGTTACACACTAAGGGAAAGGCAGGGTCCCTCCAGATGTGTCACACCAGATGCTTGTGTGCAAACAGGGTCTCTTTGGACACACACAGCTGGTGTCTGGATCTCCATCCACTGTGGGTCAAGGCTGGATGCTGAGCATGATACCACCCTGGAGGGGTGAACTTCAAGGGCAGAGGGGAACGTGTGTAGCTCATCTCATCTGGCCTCAGGCAGAGAACAGAGGATGTAACCTTTCACCCAGTGACCTCTGTTTGACTAAAGCATCTTGACCAGCAAAATCCTGACCTGGAGACTGTGAGGAACAAGGACTCAGCTCCACATGGTCACTGACCCAAACATTCACCAGTCACAGGGTCAGAAGCAGGGGCTGTGTGCCCAGGAGACCAATGCCTGGTCCTGAGACCACCTGGGGAGGGCTGAGGGAGCACTGCAGAGCAGCTGTTCCTTTCTCTGCTCCCTCATCAGTCCCGAGGGAGCACTATGCCATGACAGGAGCACAGCCCACAGCTGGCTTAAACGTTTGAATTGCAGGAGCATCTGGGAGCTTCGTCATAGGGACAAACCCAGACTGGTTTGGGTGGGAAGGGACCCCAAAGCCCCCTGTGCCCCCCTGCCATGGGGGACAATCCTTGTCCTGCCAGTCTCTGCCCTTTAACAAGCTGATTCCCCTCCTGTGTCTCTGCTCCCTTCAGGGACTGGCAGGCTGCAGTGAGGTCCCCCCACAGCCTTCGTGGGTCCCCACTCCTTCAGATGGAGCAGAACTTGCTATCCAGCATCACATTGCCTGTGAGACTCCAGTTATGGGCAGGATCATAACTCCTCTGCACGGAGCCAGCACACTGTGTGTGTTGGTGCAGCACAGGGCTGACGTGCCACACTTCAGAGGTGTCACCCTTGCTCTGTGCCACCTCCCCAGGCAACGTTTCCCTGTTGAGCTGAGGGTTTAACACAGAGGTTAGAAACTTCTGTTAGCTTTGCTGGCTACCAGTGATCTGTGTCCATGGAGGCTGCTTGCCAGCTCAGCTCTCCTCACCACTGATGGTGTAGGCTGCTGTGTGGCCATTTGGCCGAGACCGTGAGGCTGAGAATCACTAGGGAGGATGGTTGCCTTGGAACTGCTCTAACAGCCTGATGTGGGCTGCCTGGAAAAAAAGTGAAAGAACAAGTTTGCCTTTCTGCTTCCATTTGAGAAAAAAGGGTAAAAAGATCCTGACTGGCTCCACTGTGCCAGGTCCCTTTGGGTAGGCAGGAGTTACCATTGCTGGGGGGAGCGTCTGGAGATGCCTTCTGCAGTGTGGGCAGAAGCTGGCTGCAGCTTGGCTGCAAAGAACACTCCAAATCCCAGGTTCCTGAGGGAGCTGAAGCCACCCAGACTATCCACTGTCCCTCCAGTCATTGTTTGCTTTATGGCCTGTGTCACCCTCACAAGCCCTGCAACCTCACACAGCCTCCACCCCCACAGATGTGTCCCAGTGTCTGTAGCAAGTGTTGGGGCTCCAGATGGACTCCTGCATCACAGTTTGTGGCAAGGACATCACCCCAGCATCCTTTCCCAAAGTGCACCCCCATCATCTGGGCAATGGGGAGCTCAGACTTAGAACAAGAACTTCCTGATGGTTCTCCAGCCCCTCCAGAGGAACAAGTTGCATTTTTTTTGGCATGTGTTTGACTGTGTGGGGGACATTTTCCTCCTGTACCCACCTGGCTTAACAAGGATGGGGGGACTCAGCAGTTCTGGTCAAAACTGCAGAAGAACTTTTCCCCAGTGAGGGTGAGGGAGCCCTGGGACAGGCTGCCCAGGGGGTGTGGAGTCTCCTTCTCTGGAGAGATTCCAGCCCCGTCTGGACACCGACCTGTGTGCCCTGTCCTGGGGACCCTGCTTTGGCAGAGGGTTGGACCCCATGGGCTCTGGAGGCCCCTTCCAACCCCTACAGCTCTGTGATTCTATGATTGGGCTTCCCCAGCGCCCCATTCCCTCTCCCTGAGCTGGCAGATGCTATCCAAGCACTTAG
This sequence comes from Zapornia atra, assembly GCA_013400835.1. Taxonomy (NCBI): domain Eukaryota; kingdom Metazoa; phylum Chordata; class Aves; order Gruiformes; family Rallidae; genus Zapornia; species Zapornia atra. The sequence continues at coordinate 43,199 of VZTU01011208.1, forward strand.
ACTCAAAATAAAAGGGTTAAGGAAGGCATAGCTGGTCCTAGGAACCTAACTGTTGCACATGCACTGAAAACACAGATAAAAGGGCTGGGCAAGACTGTATGTGCCTCTTGAAACCTGCCTGCATCCTTTCTCCTGCCTGCAAGGGCCCCTTCCTCCTCCCTGGACAGGTGACAGCGTCCCTCCAGGACCCGTGGCTGGGTGAGGCAGGAAGATGTGATCACCCTCCCGCATCCCCCCCGCTCACACTGTGCTCCCCAGGTGTTGCAGTTGCAGCTGTTCTGTCTCTGCACCTCAGCTAACACTTTCTAAGGACACAATTTCATGTTTCAGCAGTTGTTATCTCTCATCTGCAGACACCTCTGGTTCGGCACGTTATGTCCTCGGGGTGCTGGTGAGCAGCAGAGAAATCAACATCACTGAAGTGAAAGCTCCCTGCTAGACCTGCAAATAAAGCTGCATCTGTAATCCTTGCTGCTGTCCTGATGTGACTCACAGATCCTGAATGCTTTTACTAACTTGCAGACCTGCCCCAAGCACAGAACTCCTGGAGATGTTCCTCCTTCAGGCCACTGCTTCCAGCTGTAGCACCCAAGTCCCCCATGCCTCCAGGTTTGCCACCTTTCCCTCGGATGGAGAGCAGACAGCCACGGGCTTTCACATCCTCACAGGGGTTGTTTTCAGCTCACACTGCTCAAACACTCTCATCTGCTGAAATTTATTAGGTTACCTTTGCCCAACACTGCTTCCCCACCTCCCCTTTCCTGCTGTACCCTGAATTATCCATGCTGCCTTCTGTGGCACAGACCATTCCTTTGTCCAAATACAGCCCTCCACTGTGTTTGGATCCTTACTGAACACGCTCAGCCTGGCTGCTCTGAGGCTCCACCAGGCTTTTATTCAAGGCACTTGTGACCTTGACTCTCCAGGAGTATCTTCCAGGCTTGTCCCACTGAGCTTTATACTCCCTGTGCCTCCCCCAAGTTAATGTCCTTCAAGAAACTGCTGCTCCACATCCTCCCAGCTCTCCTGCATCTGTCCACATGTGGTACCTGACACAGCTGATGCACTGCCACTAGATTTGTCTGTAATGATTGAAAGAGCCAACAATTAGCTCATCATCTCCAGTACCATCTATAGAGCCATTTTTTGCTCCCTGATGGAGATGTTTCTCAGGACACCCTGGCAAGGACAAAGGAGTATGGGAGTAACTGCCAGCTCCCTGCTCCTCCTTCCCATTCCTTTGGGTTGCTGAGACAACAGAGGCTGGAAAATGGAAGATTCCTGTGATGAATCCTGTAACTGAGAGTCCTCTGACCTAGCTTTCACCTTTCAATGTCACCCTGAGCTCCTCAGAGAGCCTGTAGAGACCAGCAGGCACCTCCAGATGAGGAGTCATCTGCCCTGCCTCCGAAGACCCACCACGAGGAGATGAACTGCTCCTCAGAGGAAGCCAAGGGGACTGGTTCATTTTGGTAGCCTGATTTTCAGGCCCTAAATCAGGATGGATTACTCTCCCTCCAGATGCCATGGCATATGGGAATCCCCAGGAGATCCTTTCAACCCAGTGCCATCCCAGCGACCAGCCAGCTGTGGCTGGGGAAGACTCAGGTCATCTGGAGGAGCTGGGGTGCTGAGTTTAGGGTTGCCTGGCTGGCTGATGGTCTCTTTCTTGGTTAAAAAAAGAGAAGGGAAGCACACCCAACCTCCAGCAGCTGTCTCAGGGAAAGCTGTGAGCCACCCGCTCGCGCCGCCGCGTTCCGCTGCCTTCCATGGAAACACAGTGTGCCAGACAGATCCTGATGGGACTGAGGCTCACAGATTTCCAAATCCATCTAAAGAAGTTTTGATAGCAAATCCAAGTGAGATGACACTTTCACTGGAAATAACAGCAGCAGAGAAATCAACAAACTTCAGGGCCTTGGAGCCTGTTCCTTCATCTCCATCCAATGCAGCAGATTCATCTCAGACCGTCTGGAGCAGATGTTCTGGGCAAACTTTATATATATATATATATTTCTTTATCCCAGGGGATACCACAAACAGTTTCTGTTTCACATTATGAAGCAATAAAAGAAACCTCACCACGCTGATGTTTTGTTACTCATTATGTGACTTAGGTTTTTCTTTCAGCGACCCCAAGCCCAAACCCACTTGCAAGAGGCATCAAAGAGTAACTCAGGTCAGAGTTTTACAACCCTTTAAACACATTATCTCTGTGCTCCCCATCAAATAATCAGTCCCATATTATATTCCTATAAGACATGGCCAGCATGTTCTGCAGATGGTTCTGAGCCTGAGAGTAGCTGTCTTCTCTGCTAAGGTATAGATTACTATACGTTGTATATTCAATGGATTGATTTATGAGGACAGGCTGGGTGAGCTGGGGCTGATCAGCCTGGAGAGAAGAAGACTCAGGGGGGACCTTATTAATGTCTATCAATATCTGAAGGATGGGATGCAGGGGGAATGGGCAGCCCCTTCTCAGTGTCTGTGGGGACAGGACAAGGGGCAATGGCTGCAAGTCAGAGCAGAGGAAGGTCCCCAGCAACGTGGGGAAGAACGTTTCCCCAGTGAGGGTGAGGGAGCCCTGGGACAGGCTGCCCAGGGGGTGTGGAGTCTCCTTCTCTGGAGAGATTCCAGCCCCGTCTGGACACCGCCCTGTGTGCCCTGTCCTAGGGACCCTGCTTTGGCAGGGGGTTGGACCCCATGGGCTCTGGAGGGCCCTTCCAACCCCTACAGCTCTGTGATTCTATGATTACTATATGATTACTATAACCCCTTGTCCAGGGCTGTAATCTTGGGGTGCTGGGGTGGCAGAAGCAGATGGACCCAGCAGGCTGTTTAGACAAGAACTGGTTCATCTGATGGGTGAGGAGCTGGGACAATGGGTGTTTTTAAGGATGTGATGCAGTAGAGCCCCTGTGCACTCAGTGTGGTGTTACCAGGGTTTACAGAGCACAAGGTCCTGCTGGAGGACTGAACGTGGTCCCAGGGAGCAGGTGTGATGTGTTCACATGAGTCATTGCTGTCCCTGGTGTCTGCAAGTGCTCAGGGAGGACAGGGCAGCTGAGACCCCTCTCAAGAGCCAGGAAACCACCACAGCTTCATGCTCTGGGGAAGCCTCCTGCTTCCCTGTGGGCATGGTTCAGCTCCCTGTGACCCCAAGCCTGCTCTTTCTCTGCCAATAGCTGGGCATCCCTCTCACCTCCCACAGACACATCCCTCTCCAGCACTGTGCACTGCTGTAGGACTTCTGGGCTTGCCAAATTGGAGCTGCCTGACCTGCCTGCCACAGCCTGGCCATGTCCAGTCCTCCCTGGGTCGTTCAGGAGCCAGGCTGTGATCTCCCTGGGTTTCACCAAGCCTGGGTTGTTCTGCACTATCACTGAGAGCCTTGGCTGTCTCCCCTCCCCAGCACTACCTGGGGAAAAGGGATAACTCAGGAATGTGAATGCTGTGATACCATGGAAACTAAGCACAATTCCTGCAGAAATGGGGCAGGCTAGAGAAGCTGTTTTTCCAAACACTCTCAGATATGGCTGGATTGGAAAATCCCCTGCCAGGTCCTCATCCAGCCCAGAGCAGAGTGAAGGCTCAGGGAGAAGCTGCTTCACGCCAGCCCAGAGCCTGGCTGGTTGCACCATGAGCTGCACACCCTGCTCCATCCCAGCTGAGGGCAGAGACATCTCTGTTTTTTGCTGAAGCAGTGCTCAAAGACAAAAATCTACCTGGAAAAAGCCCCAGTGCCCCCCCCCAGAGTCCCTGCACCATGAGTACAGCCCCTGGTCCCTGTGCCTGTGCTCACCCCAGTGTGGTGAAGCAGGGATAGTCTGGCACTGCCAGAGGGAACATCACCCACATCCCCTTGCCAGCTGGATGTGCTGCCAGACATCTCAGTGACAAGCTTTTCCTCCTATACTCATTTGTGGGGTGCACTCATCTCTGGGCTGGGTCAGCCTGGA
>VZTU01011211.1:2349-22473 GCA_013400835.1 Zapornia atra
ACATTCTTGCAGTTAGTTATCTCATGGATTGTTTCTTACAATCTCCTGTTCTCAAAGACATCTGCTCTCCTGTTACTGCATATGACATGTCTCTGCTAGCTTCCCCAGGTCTGATTATAGGGGGGTCACACATAAATCTGGGTGGGCCACAAAACCCACTCCTCTCAAAATGCACTGCTACAGTTATTGACAGATATTGAGAAAAAAACATACTCAGAAATATGTGGCCATAAAAAAAGTAGTTCTCTGGAAGATGCAGAGAAGGGGAACCACATGCCAGTGGCCTCAAGTACATAATATTCAGAGATCTGAGAAGAGAGAGAAGGACAGAGAACAGAAAGGTGGGTTGTTGTCTGATTCCTACTCCCAGCCTGCTGCACAAACTGAGAAATGCCAACAGAAGGGGAAGCTCACCCTCAGACCTTTCCTCTGGATCACAGATACCTTGTATGCTGTCTGTAGCTGCAGTAAGTGCTTAAAAGTAAATTTAGACTTTGCTTGCTTAGGCTACTAATACATTCAAAAAGGTGGTTTCTCTAAGCAAACCAGTTCACCAACACTTGCCAAATCCTGAGTGCTTTTCCAGCTATCCCTTGCCTCATCGCAGTTCTACTAGTAAGGGAAAAGTGATTGAAGTGGTAGATTACTTTATGTAACGTCTGAAATATGTTTAAAAATCTATTTGCTTCCCATCATTGTCATGCCAAAATCTCACCAGTGGCACATCAGATAGTTCAACAAGCTGAATGTTACAATTAACCTCTCTCCCTACTGGTGCCACAGAATGTCTAACTTTCTTTTACAGGAGAAATGTTACACCAGTAGCAGGTTCTTTCTAAAAGTGTAGTTATAGAAAAGCCAAAAGATACCAGCAACCAACAGACATTACGTGGGGTGTGCAGAAAACACTTTATACTAGAGAACTTTAATGCTTTGCTCATTAATTGACTGATTTCAGTGATTGATCTTCACAGCTGCACATCAATGAAAAGTGTTTCTGGCTGTCTTGATGACCCCTTGGAACAATCCACAGAGGTTTTTACGTCTATACCTATCTCTATGCACTTAGTCTACAGCATTACAGTGATCAGTGCTGACTATGCTGGATAATAGGGAAACTTCCCCTTCCCGGTGGCAATTCACAAATGGTCTCAGAGATACTCAAAAACATCTATTGTGTCACTAAACAGCAATAATGGACACACAAGGTTATTAAGATCATGAAAGTAACAGACTGCAGTTTCCGGTCTGTACCTGCATGGAAAGGAGGAAGAGCAAAGAGGAACCTCTTTGTCTTATCAGTTTGTAGCATGGAAGAAATTAGAAAGTGAGGTGAACCAGTCCTCCAGACTTCAACTTGGTTAGCTCTTCCTGCTGCAGGCCACAGGGCTGAAAAGCTTGCCTGAAATCACTGTCCTACAGTCAAGTTTGAGGGTTTTTTCCCACTTTTTCAGCTTCTAGGATCATTAAATAATAACAAAACTATCAGGTGTTAAGCTCACATATGGGCTTAAGCAGCCCTGCCTAGCTAAGGGGCAAATCTGTTAAAACCAGAAGTAAATAATAACCATTCCTGACTAAAATTTAGTCATAGGAAGCCAAAAATAACCAGCCAGTAACATCAGGTGGGAGCAGTGAGATAAATAAAACAAGCTGTATCATAGTTATGATTACAACTGTATAATTCCCGAGTATAACCTGCAAAGTTACAATCAAAAGTATATAATACCTGAATGTATCCTACAAAGTCATGGGAAATGATTCAGCCTGGAATGCTTAGAGAACAATCATGGAAATTCAGGTAGCTGGGTTCTGTGACGCATGCATCCAAGGTCACAGTATTCCACATGGCTGCTAGTAGTACAGGAAGCAGTAATTCAGAGTTGGGGTTTGTGGTTGTGTGTCCATGTCCCCCGCCCGCCCCCATATTTTAGTGGTACTATTGGAACACAACATTCAATTAGAACCACCATTATGTTCCTATCCTTTACATTCATGTCCTCTTGCATGGATCACCCTCAAGTCTTCTAACAATTCAAAACTTAGACACTTGGTCCCTATGAGAAGCCACTTCTAAAAAGTATAGCTTTACTTTCCATATACCTCTCTATCTCTCTGGAAAACACGTTCATTCCAAGGATCCACTTGTGAACAATGAAAGAAGATATTCTCATGTTCTGATGGAAAGACATCCTAGAAGAGTTTATGGTGTTAATACTGCCATGTAGTTGGGAACTAAGAAATCATTCAAACAGCCTATTCCTGGCTTCAGAGTACAGAGCAGGACTACTGTTTTCAGAGACATTCACTTTCTTCCCCTTTGTTTTTGGGGTGGTTTATTGGCATTTTTTAGTGGTGCTTTTTTGTTGTTTTTTTTTAATAGTACTCAATCTGCTGCTGCTGCCACTTTTCATATCCCTAAACAAGGAGATTTTTAGTAAAAAATAGGTAACAGAAAAGCATCCATCTATTCATATGAAATTCACTTTCTATGCTAGTCTCTTGAAAAGTGACAGAAAAATCACGTTTAAGAAACAACTATACTTTGCTCCAATACATTTGAGCCAACACCAAACACATAGAAATATGGCACTGATTGGGAGACTTGTGCCTTTAATCAGCCTAAGGCCATTACAACTCCCTGTCTTCAGATTTGAGGCTCTTAATCATTTATCTCTGCCCTACTTACAATTTTTCATTCTGTAGGGAAATGTCACTTCAAACCTTCTGTCCAAGCGATAATGGCAGACTGTATCTACTCATAACATCGCTCTCATGCTTCCTCCCATGCTAGGCTGTGAAAGGCTGTTTACAGCTTTTAAGTCATCCCTTTCAAACACCTGTTTAAAAATTTACTCACACATAAAGGAAAAAGGCTGTAGGTAGACAAAGATAACTCCAAATAGAGAAAAATACTTCCTACTATGCTATGGTTTTTTTTTCATACCCATCTATTGTTTATTGGCCTCAGTTTGGACTTATCTTTGGATAATAAAAGTTATAGACATATATATTTGTGTATGCACATATAGATCCATATAGAAAGATTTTGAGAAATTACTAAGGACTTATGCTTATTCATTCAAGCTCTCTGCCTGATGACAACAGGTCTCTCTTCAGTCCTCACATTTTATTTTCCCAGAGGCAAATTCATTTTAATTTGAAGAAGGAAAACTTATTTAGTTAATATAACATGCAAACATTGTAAAGCAACAGAAGATATTCCCCACTTCGCAAACATACTGCTAGCTGTGAGGTGGGAGATACCAAAAGCACGGGGGTTTTCAGTTGCTGTAAAAAGAAGTTTGATGTTAATGGAGCTATCACAATGCTTACTCCTGACATAGCTTTTCCTCACACATCTCTCTTCCTAGCAGTATCCCTGTAGTCCCTTACTTTAGTATTGCAGCTTAGAGTATAAGGAAAGGTCACGCCAAGCTTTCACCAAAGCTGCTCCAAGTAAACAAGTTTTTATCCCCACTAACACTTTCTCCGTAATAAAATAATACGTAGTCTTGGTCTCCTTACTATTTGCTAAGGAGGAATTGAAAAGGAAAGAACAATGGATATGCTTAATTTTAGAGCAGTTTTCAGTACAGAAAAGGCATTCCGAGTCAACAAGCATAAATAAAAAGACATTATCTGAGGTGTAACTGAAACAATTGTAATATCAAATTGACCAATACTACACTACTATCACATCTTGAATGAGTTCAAACATTTAGCATATGAATATCTGTATGCTCAAAAATATCAAGCTGCAAGAGACATTAACAGCAACTTAGACATGCCTACAATTACAAACCAAAAGGAGATTTAAGTCATCTGAGCTGTAGTCTTCATAACCACACCAAAGGTCAAATCCTGCACGGATTTCCAACTTCCAAAGTTTGTAAAAATAAAAATATATGATTCAGAACAGAATTTCAATGCTATTGGTACTGCAAAAGAAATAATAAAAATTATTGTCTCAGGTCATGTAATTTTATGAATATAATATTAAATGCTGTGCAGTAACCATATCATTACTGTATAAGAACTACAAACACACCAAGATGATTGACATCAGCACATTACATCCATGATTATGTGTTATCTTTATCTAGCTGTATCCTAAAAGCCACAGTTGAACAATGGTAGGCTCTGCAGTGCAGAGATACATAATTACATTTTGCAGTTCTAGTATGTGCAGTGTTTAACCTGGGACATGATCAGCAACAGTTCCGCTGACTATAACAGGATGTATGTAGCTAAAATCCTCTGGCTGTTACTTGGAAAAAAGTTTTCAGTATTTTATAAATGTCTACACAAACCCAGCTGGGCTAGATCCTTGGTCCATGCAAATAGGACCATCAAGTTATGTTGGAGTAATTAGTTGCTTCTTCTGATAGAGGTTCAAATGCATAAGCTTTTTGCACAGCAAAGACTACTTAACAGACACTGTCTTACGCAACACTCGACCTTCTGTTCACAGATGTGTTGGTTACTTTCCAGTGATGAATAAATAATATTCCTGATGTAGCTACCAGAACAGCTTCCATGGAAAGGAAATATTTTTCATATAGCTTGTGGAAATAATGAGGAGAAACAGCAAAAGTATGAGTCCACAGTAATTTAAAAGATGCCTAGCTGAAGCCACCAAAGAATGATAGACCAGCACTGGTGAAAGGTCACAGCCTTATTTCAGTTCTCAAAAATCTTATGGACTATAAAATGGGCAAACAACTCAACAACTCTGCTTATGATATAATATTGCATATCTCTAGAGCTGGTTCTGCCTGCGTAGTCTTGATGGAGATTTTGGAGAAGCAAACACTTTCTGCTCTGAAAAAATAGATCTCCTAGAACTAACCACAGGAACCATCACTACAGCCTGAAGTTCTTGATTCTGCATCTTTCCCCAGCTCCATACAGGTTCCTTCTTTATACCGTGTATTAAAGAAATTCCAGTAGCTATGCATAACACAGGAAGGCTCATCACTATGGGAAGGGAACACAACAGGTAAAGAGCTGCCAGCATAAAGGGCTTCTTTAGAACAGTGATATGCAGTGACATTTTGTTTCTTGTATTTGAGGATTTTGTAAAGAGTTATTAAATCTAAAGGACTGTTTTTCAGTCTAAAAGTACAAGAGAAATTTCAAACTCAAGAATAATGCTTTTCTGTTAACGCATTAAGTTTTTGCACATGCTAAAAATTGAAAAGACAGGTGCATACTATAGACTGCAGAGACACTGGTGATTGCTGTTCCCCCTCACTGATCACTATCACTTCATTTGTCCGCAGCTGTCATTACAAGCTAGTGACTATAGTTCCACTGCCTTAGCAAGTGTTGTTCTGTGAATTTGGGCCAACAGGTATATGTTGGAACAAGGCTATCAGCAACACCTTATTCGAGGTGCTGAAACATTTCAGGTATGAAACTGTTCATAAATAAAGCAAGGGACCAAGGGACCAGCAAACATCAATTGTATTAGATGTACACGCTGTGCAAAGGAGTATTTTAGAAAATAAGACTGCAGGAAACTCCTCTGTGGTGCACTATTGTCCCCAGCTTATGGCATCAGAGCCAGGCTTCATCAAGCAACTCACCATCAGCATGACACTTCACCTTGCCTGCTTTCACGTCCCTAACCCTGAAAGGAACATACTGTAAGTTTGTTTCTTCATAGTGTACCAAACCTGACAGTGTTGCTGATACACAAAATCAACAACCAAACAAAATAATCTTTAAAATCCAGGTGCAAAGCTCCTAAAAGTCAACAGCTGGGATTACACTTAAGAATGTATGCCAAGAGTTTTTTGGAAACACAGAAACCAGAGTTTCTCTGTGCAGTAAAAATAAGATGTCACTAAAGGCACACAGCTCTTCACTCAGAATAGAATTTAGAATCTACTATTTCACCAAAAAAAAAAGCATACTGTTTTCATTAGAGGAAAATAAACAGTCATGTTTGCTTTATGCTCCTTTCAAAATATTTGCATTACAAACCTTTCCACCCTGTACATTTGGAACTATACAGATTATGGCATCTGTTTTTTCCCCTACAGATGAAAATAAATGTAGCGTTTTACATTGTTCCAAAAGAAAAGAAGGAAGCAACCCTTTTAAGCACTTCAAGCTGAACCAAGCTTTGCTTCAGTGAAGGAAGATCAGCAAGATGCAGGACAGGGCATAAAACATTTACTTAATTTTTTTTTGTTTACTTGGCCTCTATTTTACTCTGTCCTTTTCTGACTTTCCTTGAGACAGAGCATGATTATGTGTTAGCACTGCAGCAGCACTGCTGTCAGCAAGAAGGATTGTAAGCGTGATAATGCAGATGAACAGAGACTATAAATGGAAGATCTTTTTAATGTGGTTAGAAGAAAAACATCAAAGAGGTATTTACCCATGTAATTTGTTCCTCCTTTTCTTTTTTTCCATTGAAGCCAGTAGGGTTGATTGGCATGGTGACTCCCTATTGCTGGCTTTCTGATATTAGATCCTGAAAAATGGCATCATGCCACTTGAAGGCAACATGGTAGGGCTGGCTTACACCAGGCATAGAACTGATCTTTTAATTTTACATTTGTGGTGCTGTCCTTCTTATCACGTGGGGAGAGTATGAAGAAGCCACATAAATATTGCAAGCAATTTTTCCCTTTTCTTTCTTCTGTAAACTCTTTCAAAATCTCACATGGAAACTTAAAGTCAAAACCAGGTGACACACCTTACTTTAGGCACAGACTCAACTCAGTAATTAAAAACAAATATTAAGTACATGTTTCACTATAAAAGCATTAAGTGAAAACAATAGTTACATAAAGAAGTAATGATAAGAGTCACTCTGATACAAATATTGTATTGGATAGTTCTTCTTTTGAAATAAATCAGCACAACTTATTTGATTGCAATACACAAAATAAGCTACCTGTGTAAAGGAAAAGTACAATCATACCACAAGCCAAAAATCAGTAGTGAATGCCCATGCAGAGTCCCAAAACCAGATGTTGATCTCCTCCGCCTGTTTTACTGCCTTTCCAAAAGGTCAGTAACTCATGGATTTTTGTAATCTAGGCAACCCCTTCAGACTTTTCTATTAATAGCCAGCTATGAACCTTTCTCCTAAATAAATTAGGTATGGACACCATCACATGCATTGAGTTATACAACATAATTCTTACACACCACAATAAAAAATCCTTACCCCTTTCAGTCACACTGAGCCTGTGTGCCTTAGTTCTACTGACAGAAATAATGCATAATCATTCTCTAATCATCTCAAGATTTGACTAAGCTCTCACGTAGCATCCATTCTGTCATTTCTTTTCAAGCTAAAGGGCCTTAGTCTCTCCTTATAGGAAAACTATTCTATTTTTCTATTTTGCCCTTTTTAATCCTTCTCTAAAGCATGCTTTGTTCCTCTGCCTTATTAGTTCTTTGTCGAGATGATCAAAACTGAATGAAAATTCAGAAAGTGCATGCACCTACAATATATGTGTTGGGTTTTTTCTGTAGCACTTAACTAAATAACGTTTACATTGTAATCATTCTATTGGGCCTTTGACAACTTCAGAGCAATGAGCTGATGTTTTTAGAAAACCATCTATAAAGAATCACTTCCTAGCTCAAAGGTCTTGTCCACCTTTCAGCTACATAAACAAATAAGATTTAGGTGCACATCTTTACCTCTCAAAAAAAAAAAAAAAGAAAAAAAAGCATGCTTAAGCAGGAAAGCAGGGGAACTGGGCTCCAGCAAGTCCTTTAGTCTGCACTTTTGAAGAACCAGAGCCTTAGGCATAATATGGAGCACAGCTATCCCATAATTAATATGAAAACAGGTCTCCACCATCACTTCCCTGTGTGGGAATAGCTGATTCAGAGTGATAGCTTTATATGCCCACATATATGCACACAGAAGGTTATTTTTTCACCTGAATATGTTTATTTGCACTTAGTGAAATTAAATTTGTCCTTCATTTTATGGCTTAGTCACAGTATTATGATCATTCTGCTCTGGTCCCACAGCATTTCCACACTAATACACAATATTGAGGTGTGAATTTCATCACTTTGGACACAAATTACATTCCTCTCAGAACTGCAAAGGACAACTGAGGCAAAGTTGCAGCAGAGAGATCTGTAGAATTGAAGGCAATGAACTCTCTATGGACACAAAGATATGTCCATACTGACCTAATTTTGGGATCTAGTATTAAAAACTACCGCTCTGATAACATAGTATATTTGTTTAACATCAGTAATGAGTAATTTGATAAATTTACCTATTTTCATCCAGATGAAAGAATAAAGATATACTTGCAGATAGCTTTACGTGAGAGTATTGACATTAGGTAAAATTAAAATAACTGTCCATTAGGGAACTTAAAGACATCAGCCAGGAGAAATACAAGTTTGAAAACTGTTTCCCAAAAGGCTCATGTTCTCATCTCATGGGATGATTTAGTGTACACAGGCCATGCTTTCTAATCTAGTCAACTCAGCATCAAGCTCTGTGCTAAGTACATCTACTAGAAACACATCCAGTGTTGATTGGAAGATTGCAAGTGACAGACAACCCACTACAGCTGTAGGTACATGGTTCTACTGATTAATTGCTCTCACTTTTAAAAGCTTACATCTATTCTTAGGTTTATTTATCTTCCTTCAGCTTCTAGCCACTAGTATGCCTTTTTTTACTGGATTAAATAACAAGTGAGGAAGAGAAGACAATACACAGATTCTGAGAGACCTGGCAGGAAAAGTGAATAATAGTTATTTACTTTACTTTGTAGCTCTTGCTTCCAGTCTTTCCTCCCAAGTCTCATTTATTGCAAAGAATACTGCCCACATTCAACTATCTCCACACATTTCCTGTCTCAGTCTCAAAACCTACTGACAGAATGTCATGTTTATTTTCCTGCTGTATTTCTGCTCATGCCCAACACACTGCTTCCCAGCTCTTGAAAGAGGAACTGCAAGAGAAAGGTACCTAGATTATTTCAATATGGCCAGGGGGATGTGACCTAATACAGATCAACACCTTGCCCTGTACATTGGCTACTGTGTGCTGTTGTCTTTTACTTGTTTCCCTGAGAAGTCTTTACTTGATGAACACCATGCTCTGTCCCCCCATTCAGTTACTTACATGCCCAACTGTCTCCACTCCTGTTCTGAAAAATTCTCACAGCAAACTTGCTGGTACACATACCACCTGATCAATAATGCCAGCGTTACCATTCGAGAGGGATCGAAATACCGAGGAAGAAAACAACCACAAATCTGCTAGCTTGTCAAAATAAAGTGCTACAGTGATAGTATAACGTAGCCTATGCCCATCTACAAATATGTCTTTTGCTATCTTTGGTGCTTCAGAGATTCATGAATTACTGGGGTCTTGCTTGCGTTACCGAGTTTGATTTGTTTGCTGCCTGACAGGTTAGGCATGGCAGTTTGCTGGTACGAACCAAGCCCTTTAGATCTGTGCTAGGAAGTGCAATGACAAAGCACTAGCTGTAGTCATGCAAGGCGGCGACTAGAGGAGACTACTCCAGTGACAAATCAAAGTAGCAGTCGTGAAAGAAGCACAGTGGAGACTGCAGGAGATAACAGTTCACTTCTCACTTCTGCACTAAATAACATGACCTTTACAACCCCATGCATGGTTTTTTTGGAAAACAGAAAGAGGTGAAACAGCTGAGGGACTCTGCTGTGCTCTGCAGGCAGATTTCTGCCAGTTTTGGATGCCAGAAGAAACAGGCATCCAGAAGGAATTTGGTAAACGATGCGTAACCTAGATCTATACATACGCTATTTTCAAGCTGCTGACTGAAGAGAGAATTCAGGTGTCAGGATCTACATTCGTGCAGCACCGTGGCTCAGCCAAATTAACTACATTTAACAGTGATGGAGTACTGCACCAAAAAAAAAGCCATACTACTGCTCCAGAGCTAACACAGGTATCTTGACACTGCATGATTTTGTAGCATAACAATATACCCATAGAGCTCGTAGGAAAAAAATAAAAAGCTAATTCACAATGAAGTATAATACTGCATAAGAAAATTCCTTGGTGTGTTATAGCAAGGACCAGAGGAGTAATTTGGCATGCACTGAACAGCACTGGCTTCAGAAATAGCACCTCAGTACATTTCCGAAAAGGAATGAATCACAACATGGCATTCGACTGGATAACCAAGTGCACATTGTTTTTAAAATTCATTAAGAAATGTCTGAGATATTAATAGTCTCCATGGCAGCTTATGAACAGGTTGCAAATTAACATACTCAGACTACTGAGCTCCTTAAGGCTTTGGATTCTTCATTGACTAGTTGTTAATAGCTAGACTGATGTCCTGTTTTCATTCTCCAATTATTTTAATATCTGTATATGATCTCTTACTCCTTAGACATGAATGGAATCGTACTGTTATATCTGTCATTCTCCAGCCAATCACTGAACCCATATAAGTGCATAAACACATGCACTGCATCCATATGCGCACATGCACTTAATACATACAAATATGTGTTAGTAGCATGTTGCCAAGATGTCCTGGAAGCATTCAAAATTCAGGAGTTGACAGCACGGGTACCGAGAGATTACAGATATTTATAACTGAGTGGATGGGAGGGTGGGGGTGAAATGGACAGACAGCAAAAGGCAGATCCTACACTATTTTTTTTCTCAGAAGGGATATAGGAATCTTGAAAAAAAGATCCATCGAGAGATTAACCTAAAAAAGTTTAAAAAAAACCAAACACACACACACGATTCTCAGAAACAGATGCACAGCTTTGAGATATTCCAAAAGGACTCTGCACAAGGCAGAGAACCTGAACAGAAAGTATGAGTCTAAACAGTTAATATTTGGTAAAGCTGTAAGCAGCTGAAGACAAAAGCCTATAATGGGAAGTGTCAGGCATCTTAATAGGCAGCAATATAAGTACCACCTATAATAAATGAGGGAGGGAGAGAAAAAGAGAGTATAAACAAATTAACCATAGCCTAGAAACCTCAAACAAGTGTCTCACTTTGCTGAAAATAAGATTTTTCTTACTAACAAGTACGGGATTTTTACATGACATATTGAGAAGTATATTTCTTTGCGACGCTGGTCTATCTCAGAGGTATCATAAGTATAGAACCATGTAATGTGGCTGTTACTATGGAAACAACTCCTTTTCTAAGGAAAATCAGAAGGCATAAGTCAAGTAAAATCCCAAATATTTTCTCGTGACATAGGTTGGACATGTTGTTAAACTGCACCTTTAACTTATTGCAGCACATTTCTGTCAATTCTTTCCTAGCTCTACATGTTTCACATAGAAACCCGCAATACTAATTTTTCCTCACATTAATTGAAGCAATACTTCCTGGGTATGCAATACAAATTTCTTCACCTCTGCAGTAAATGCAGAGCAGCCTATGATGGGCTCTGAGGATAACTCTGCTAAAAGACATGCCTTCTTCACACAAGAATGTCTCATCAGCTAAGAACTGGTGAAATGGTACACAGGTTCCTGAGTGCATAAATTTCCACCTTCTGTGCTGAGCAAGGAAAGAACAATGGCCAAAATAAAGCAGCATGTCAAGTATAAGGCAATATGTTTGTTTTCTGTAAATAAAAATAATTCTATACCGATAACTCAATATGATGACTATAATAACACTGAGAAAATTGGAAGAGAAAGATTTAGAGAATTAATTGCTAAGATTTGCTGTTAAAAATTCCTATATCCCAAATGTTAAAGGATGTTACCTGATAACAACACCCCTTGACTCTTAATTTGCTTCTAAGGATAAAGTTGCCAATGCCTAAAAATTCTCTCCAAAGAAAGCCCAATAATTAAATGTGAACAAAAGCTATAATGTTTAACCTCTGTGTCAGCACTCTTCCCTGAGCCTGGTTTACAGGCTACCAAACCTTCTTCTCTTACTCAGTTTGCCAAGCCATTTCAACTCTCCATTTCCAAGCCCAACTTTTCTTCATCAAGTTTGGTGGTACCACAGACCCCAGTGCAGATCTGCTCCTTACTGCAGACGTTCAGTTGAAGAACAGACTCTGGGCAGCCTACCATCACACTTCCTGCAAAGAATTTTGGTTTTACAAATCCTAATAATAAAGCCTTTGCAACACAAAAGATGAAGACTGGAGGTGAGATGACATACTGCTTGACACAGCAGAGCAAAATGAGTTTTAGTGAAAATAAAAACAGAACATGCTTTTTATGTAGTCTAAACATGGAAGTAATTAAAAGCAGCAGATAGGGGTCTAACTGACCCCTTTCTTAGTAGGTCTCTAAACATGCAGACAATTCCTTTGTATCACTGTGACAGTAGAAATTTTAATCTGAGCCCTAGCCCCATCCAATGAATCTTACATTAGCTTTTTACCTAATAAGAATGACAACTCATACAATGCATCTGTGACCTAGAAATGAAAAAGATTAACGAATTATATGGAATCCTAAACCTATGGCTGCTTCTCTGTAAGGAAATCAAAGTATGAGCATTACCACTGAGTACTTTCCTCGGTGTAAAGGTTATGCTAAGCCACCTGGGACACAGAAACTCTCCCACGTGGCTTTGGAGACCAGTTGCAGTGTCAAGAGCCCGTTACTGCTCAGTACCTGGAAAGCTGCTTGCAACAAAGCAGTGTTAAAAAAACAACAATAGTTGAGTAAATTTGAATAATACATAAATTGAAATAAATTGTCATCTGCTAGAAACTTTCTGCACAAACAGAGAAAAGGGGCTTCCGTAATTCATCAAATAAGCTATTCACCATGAATTATTCACTTAGTTTTACTACTAAGGCTTCCATGTGCTTCAAGTCACACAAATCTGATAGGGAGATATAAACCTGGGAATCAGGGTTGTGAAGGTCTTGCCTGCTCTTATATTTTCTAAGAGAGGAAATGAAGTTAGAATAATTATATTTTTCTATTTTTATCTTGGCTATTAATCTCTTGGCTGGATTACTGAGGGATGCAGTATCTCTGCTTTGCCCTTTCAATGGCCCATTTCCTCTAGATGTCACTAAGGGGAATTTTTCCTTTCAGCTGTGCTTTTCCCCTTTGTGAATAGAGTCTCTAACAATCACAGGAGTCTAGAAGTGAGTTAAAGTGCCTGTGGATCAGAAGACTTGTTTTCAGGACAGTACCCATATTCATGAAAGAAAGCAGTCCAAAGAGAAACAGTTTCAAGATGAATTTGATGATAACATAATAAAGAAGGGAGAAAAGTAGTAAGAAGTGAGAGCCACCTAAGGAATAGAATGAAATAATGATATTAACGTGCAAGTAGCTTAAATATAGAAAGCCCTGTCCTTGAGTTATCATTAAAAATCAAAGGGACAGGAGTTCCAAAATACATCTAGGTCACAGAGAAAACTCAAAACGTTATTGTGATAAAAGACACTGCAATGCCTTCCCAGGTCTTCAGACAGTCAAAAAAACAGTATCTCTAAGAAAAAAAAATAAAAATAATTCCTTCCTTATTGTCCCTAGAGGTATCTTTCCTGCGGGAGGCTACAGAAGGCATCCTGTTTCAGTGAACAGAGGTACAGATACATACAATGTTTTTCATGACAGACAACAACCTAGTGACAGACTATACTTCATTTAGTGAAGCATCATCTCCATTTTTCTGGCAGTCTAGAAAGAAAGGTCAGGGAAACAATCTGTGGGTGTCAAACCACACTCATTGTTTGAAAGCAAAACAACCAACCCCCTAATATCTAATTGGGTTGTACCAAATCACGTCCGATAGTTGTGCACTCCCAAGAAGTCTTCAGAGAGGACCAAAAACTGAGCAGTTCATCATAAACAAAGCATTTTGGTAGAACACTGAGAAAGTTGGTGAAGATCTGTCTGGTTTCATCTATTTTTCCATATGTTATTTTATTTTCTGCTTTGTACTACTTCATGGTACAGTATAACTTTGAGCTAGTAAATACATATGCAGGATTTTTATTATTTAATAATTATAAGGTTAATAGTCATGGTAACGCCTATATTTAACATGTCAATGAGACTGTGAAATGCCAAGTTAAATAGCTTCAACACATATTAGTTCTACCTGTGAATATACAAAAAGAACCTCACCAGAAAAATATTCACAATT
Source organism: Zapornia atra (assembly GCA_013400835.1). Taxonomy (NCBI): domain Eukaryota; kingdom Metazoa; phylum Chordata; class Aves; order Gruiformes; family Rallidae; genus Zapornia; species Zapornia atra. The sequence goes on from VZTU01011211.1 coordinate 16,460, forward strand.
CTATATACCTTGAAAAACGCACTGGACTCTGATAGCTTAAAACGATTAACATCTAGACAATATTTGCCAAAGCTGACAGAGAGACATGAATCTGGAATTACATGTTACACCAACTTTGAACTAAGAGCAAATATAACACCAGCAGTTAACTGTTACTTTGATACCTATGCACTAGTGAGTAAACGTATATGCTAATATACCAGGAGACACTGAATTCTGTGCACTATGCTTACATTTAATAGAAGAGTGATCAAATTAATTGAGCAGGCACCAGAAGATAAGACTAGCCTTTACTCCATTTAATTTATTTTGCCACCTGTTCTACTGACAATGTTTTTAGATTCATGGCTTACAGTTGTTGCTATTTTTCTTTAGATACACGTACTTTCCCTTGATACCAAAACTTTGGATATAAGAGTGCAAGTAACGCTGTGTCATTCTGTACAGAGGCATATGCTTAAACTGGAAGCAGGGAAGTAGGGAGTGTAGCAGAATCAATAAGGATGGATGGATTTAACACCGTCATGATCATGACTGAAAAGAGAACAGCAGTGATGGAACGTATATAACTGACACCAAATCTGTTTTCAATTTGTACTTCAGCTATTTTTCTAAATCCTCTATCTTGATGGTAAGTCTAACCCCTGAAACGTGTTTTGTGATGCCTTTCCACTAGCTGGGGAGTGACTCTTCTCTGACAAGGATAATGTCCTGTGTATTCCAGGAAACACATGCGCACACTTGCACACATATTGTGAGTAGGTAAGTATGCACATGTGCACATAAGTCTTGGTTAGAGAAAGGTATCAGCAAATTATATGTGTTCATTTACAATTAAGATTTTTCTAAAGTTTCTTCTATTTTTGTTATGTTAGAGAATGGTAAAGGATGCCTACCCTGCTTAATGAACAGAACTACTCAAATAAACTATTAAAATATACAAGCACATTTTAAGTAATTTTAAGTGCATTAAATAATTGTTAAAGGTTTAATCCAAGTACATACATTAGCTAAAACTTTTTTTTTTTACATTTGAAATATAAACTGAGGTTAAAAATTAATGGACTGGTTCAGACCACCAAAACTCTGATTTTCAGTGAAATTTTGTGTGTTCAAAGGCACACACCAACACCAATGTTCAGAGCTCCCTTAATCTGGCAGTTGATTAAGGCCTGCTGATATTAACGGCTGTTACACCCTTCCATGTCTACATATATTTTTTTAATTTCTCATGTCACACAAAATCACAGACACAGAATGTTAGGAGTTGGAAGGGACCTCGAAAGATCATCTACTCCAACCTCCCTGCCAGAGCAGGATCACCCAGACTAAATCACATGGGAATGCATGCAGGTGGGTTCTGAATGTCTCCAGAGGAGGAGACTCCACAGCGTCTCTGGTCACTCTCTTCGAGTGCTCTGTCACCCTCACAGTGAAAACATTTCTCCTTATATTCACATGGAACTTCCTATGCTCCAGCTCGCACCCGTCTCTCGAGATTTTTAATGTACTTTCCAATTCTCTCTTGCCTTCATCTCACTGAAAATTTCACAATGCCAAGTGAACTAGTGAAAACATGGAAAACGTTTTCCAGAATCTGCTAGCCAAAGTGAAAACAAAACTGGTTAAAATTTAAAAAAAAAATCCTAGAAAGCAGACACCACAATACTTAAATTTTCACAGAAAACAACATTACTGAGTACTAGAACTAATGTTATTCTCATCATGCTTAATAAGATAATTTTGGCATCACTTGACTGACCAGAAAAGAGTCTGCACAACATTGTCTAATGGGGTATTTAGAACTGGCTCGGGCAGCCCGATGCCATCCAAACTGAAGGTCATGAACTGCAGCTCTAATGGGATTATTTTTAAGCCCTGTGGTCCTTTGTGCCAGATGTGTCTGTCATATTTTCAGCACTTGTTTCAACAGGGTTGTCCCAAACTCATAGGAGGTCTTGCTGCTCTTAGCAGTCCCTAGTGAAAACAGCTATCCTAGCACAAAGCTCCTGTTCCAAAGTATCCTCACTGAAAGGATTTTTTCCACAACAATTTTACACTATTATGAGAGTTAGAATAAAAACACACCCCAGAGAAAAATCTGAAGTAGTAACTGCATGCAGCAACAGGCTGACAGCTACTTGGTCTTGAGGGGGGGTAGTGTGTGAAAGTTTTCCTTTATATCATAAAAAGAGTTGTAGCAATGTCCTTTTCACTTTTCCTGACAGCCACTGTAAATAAACCTCATTCGCCTTCAAGTGCCACAGTCTGCCAGTTGAGAAACACTATTCTGCTTTCAGAAACAATTGCTGGCCACTACGTAGTAGGAGCACACAGTTTCTTCTGTATCCACCCTGCAGTGCTCAGGTCTGCAGCTTAGTCCAGTCCTGAAGGAGATAGTGCCCATGGCAGAGGATGCCATCACTGCTTGTGACAATCAGAACCAACGATATCAGTGAAATGGCGGGTTATCCATACAACACAAGGATAAGGCTGTTATTAGCTTTTTCAGAAGGATAATAGATTTTTATTTATAAATATAAAAATAGAGAAATGTGTATATATCTGCAGAATTTTAAAAAAGAAATGCATGGGGAAAGTTAGCAAGCTGCCACTCAAACATCCTGCCATGCAGCCACGTCTGGCGAGGGAGTTCGAGGAGGTTTGGCAGGGAATGCACTCATGGTCCATCTGCTCACAGCAATATCAACAACACGCCAGGTTTCTAACTGTATTCTTTAGCAATGCTGCAGTGTTTATTGTTTGAGTAGATTGTTTTCCTACTACTTAATGCTGATTTGTAAGCTCTGTCTCTTTTTAGCACTATTTTCATGAAAATGAAAGGAAGTGCAATAAATGACTAACAACATAGCCTTGCCTTCCCTGTGCCACAGTTTGGGGGAGGGACCATTATTGTTGGGTACAGCTAATTCACTGAAAAAGAGAAGGTTCTCCATCTAGATTTGAATACGTAAATAATGCAGTTAGCAAGAAAAACACATATCTTGCCACCATGTATTTAATTTCCACTTGCTATTCTCTCCCCCATGCTGCTTTGCATCTCTCTAAATCTTTAGTTATTATCGTTGAATCAGTCACAGAGTGTACACCCTGACTGTCACATGGATCTGCATCAAATTCACATGAATACTCTCATGCCTATAGTTCAACTGGAGTGTTTCTATGGTTATGACAGATATATTATTGCTTTTCCTTAATTATATACCTTGCTCTTGAACACTCATTGTGATCCAGTCCCTGGATTAGACTCTTTGCAACAGGGTCTGCTGATGTTAATGTGAAGAACTAGCACAGTTGTTGGGTTTTTTAATTTTATTTTTTCCTGAATGGAGAACACTGAAGGCTTCAAAAAAAATTACGATAAATGTCAATGACGACAGAGGGCTAACAGACACTGGTTCAAAGAACAACAGGGTAATATGAGCCCTAAAGTGCTCCGTGTGCAAGATTTTTCAAGATAAGTGTTCTGATGAGCACAGTTCTGTTTTTAAGATACTTAATCATCATCTGAATGTTTCCATTGATTTTGCTACATTTTGCATCACGCTGTACTATAATCACATACCTAGCAGAACAGTAGCTGCCTTTTCTCAGACACCTTCTGTTTTATGCAAAGTCTACTTGCTTAAGCAAAAATATATATCTGTTTGAAAGGATAAAACCAATTTCCTTCTGATGCCCCAGAGGTTTATGCTGCTCCAAACCCAGTTAGCCTCATTATCTCCTTGTTGGCCCTGGCACAACTCACACAGGTTATATCAAGTAATCAGCCAAACTCTTACACAATAGCCAAGCTCTCAAGATTTCTCCGTCTGTTCATCCCAGTGCACAACATCAGCATCCAATTCACTCTGCATGTCATCTCAACACAATTATTTTACACCAGCAGCCATCAGCATCTATTCAGTATGACACAATACATTTTAGAAGAAAACTTTCCCTAAGAAAAAGATTGAGAGTTCAGGGAAAGAGGCACTTCCACACTACTTCATTTGCCATGACTCTCAGCAGCATGGTACAGTCATCTTTCTTTCTGAGAGGCCAATGCACTAACAAAACAGAGGACCCTGTTTCTGACCTTCATCGGTGTACTCCTACCCCCAAGCCTTCAAACCTCTTTGGGAGCAGGTGGTTAGTACCAACCACTGATTGTTACCAAGAGATATACGTCATTACAGCAGCCATTCCCACACCAAGACGTAATTTGCAAAAGTATTGGAAAGAACAAAACTGTAAGTGACATACATCCCCTCCTCTTTATTGTGCAGCATAGGTGCTGTGAAGACATTTCGATCTTCTCTTCCAACTCCAGTGATATCACCTTGGGTTGTGCATGCAGACCAGAAACTGGAGTCTGCATAGAGCTCTGAGAGTTTGGTCTGTCTGTTGAGGCATATGCATTAGAGGAAAATATTATGTACATATAATTATGAAGTGAAGAGGGTATAGACACATATATATGCATAGATAGCTTTCATTTGTGAGCAGAGTCGTATATAAACAGAACTTCACTACAAACAATATATTAAAGCACAGAAGAAAGAAAGACTAGGTGTAAAAATAGAGGGGAGTGGAGGGCAGAGATGAATATCTATGACAGGAAAAGTGACAGAAAGGGAGGGAAAATTGTGTTGGGCAAAAGAACCAAAGTACTGCATAAGTGTCCTGTAGGAAAAATAGGGCATTAAAGCTGTTAGAAAGAGTGAGAAGCACCGAATGAGAGCAGCCTGTAAATCAGTACATGTAAAATATAAAGGAGGTATGGTTTATATGTTAAAATAATGATAAATAGTATCTTATATTTCCCCCTTGTCCCAAAGCCCATCAGACAGGACAATACAGCAGGATAGCTGCATGCTGAAGCACAGTGACTGCTTAGCAATGCACAAAATAGCGAAGGGCAGGAAGAGAGGGACCATCACATTCAATTGAAAGGGTTAGAAGAATTTAGAAAGACAGAATGTAATTACTTAGACTGGAGTCTTGCCAGGATACTAGAGATACCAACCTTGCTGTAAAGACCTTTAAGAAGTAAAACATCAGGTACAAAAGAAGGCTAGGAAGATTATATACCAAAGTTCCACGAGCACAAAAAGAAAATGCACTGCAGAGAAAGAAAGCAAGGAAGGCTACACAAGAGATTAAGCTAAATAACAAGAAATTTTCTAGTGAATTAAGAACATGAAGTCAGTGAAGGAAAATATGACAATGCTATAAGAGGTAGGAACTATAATTTATTCACCAGAGGGGGAGAAAGGCAGTAATTCAGAGCATGTTGGAGCCGAGAACCCAAGTGTAAAGTTCAAAAAGGACACATTTTGTCAAAGGAGTATGAAAGAAACGCACTATAGCAGGTCAAAACATTTAAATGTAGGAAATGACTTGAAAAAAGTCCACTAGATCATAACTAGTTTTAAACAAAACCTCATTTGTAGCAGGCAGATGTGAAGCAAGTGATGATGGGGAGGAGACTATGAATGAAGTCTCTAATGGCGAAAAAAGAGAAAAATCCAAACTAAACACCACACAAACTGAGCATTGCAATGCACGACAGAGGCCAAGAGGAAGCTCTTTCCACCATTATAAGGTTGAAGTAGACTAAAAGATGATAAAAAAATTCCAAATCTCTGTTCTTAAGAATATGATGTAAAACTAAACTTCCCACTAGCTACTGCTATGTTATATTAGTAGCAAAAGGATACATGGAATAACATAACATTTGAAATAACAAGAACAAATAAAAGTCAGGAGAGGGCAGTGGCCTGAAAATTCAGTCATAGTATCTTTCTGGTTTACACAAATTTAATATAGTTTGGTTCCTCCAGTAATCCTACATTGACACAACCAGGTATTTTGCAAAAAGAAAATCTAGAGAGTACTAAAAATCCCAGTATGGAGCTCTGAACTAAAGACCCTGTGACTTGATTCACAGTGTATTAGAGTTTAAAAAAAAAAAAAAAAAAAGGAAAAAAGCAGGAAAGGAGACTTCAGAA
>VZTU01011211.1:22540-34603 GCA_013400835.1 Zapornia atra
CCTGTATTTTTAAGACATAAAGCATTTAAGGAAAGTGTGCGTTTGTGCCAGTGGATAAGAAACAATTCCAGAAGGGACTCTTTTAAATCAGCTGAGGGGCATAATGGTTCTATGAGCACTTCCTTACTAAAGGATCTTTTTGCTTATCTTCTCAGGACAACTCAAACAGAAATCAAAATAATAATTAGATAATCTTTTTTCCACGTAGCTTCCAAGATACTGCTATTTAAGACTTTACAGCATACATGCACAGAGACCCACCCATAAAGAAACTCATCATTGTCCTGATTTAGAAGCCAATTGATTTAGCATACAATAAAATAAATAACGACTTAGAAATACAGATGGTGAATCATTCAATTAGTTTTAGCTTTACATTGCAGCAGCTAAGGGAAATTCTGATCGATACAGCGAACATTCAGCTTTCTAAACACAAAGCACATTTCATACAAAGCTGAACATTTTTCTCCTTGTCACACAGAATTATCTTAATTATTGTTTCAAGGAACGGCTTTACATAGAATCATCTAGTAGTCCAAAATGCTGCTCAGAAACTCATCACTGGAATAATTTATGATTTTTTCTTCCTAACATCTTGGGCTTGTTTGATATGCTTGCCATTTCTCGCTGACAGGGAGGTCGATTAAATCACATTTATATTGTAAACGTATGCATTGCTTTTTACCCTAGGCGGTGGATGAAGAGATACAGAGCCCCATGGGAAAAGCAAGCCAATCCACTTTCATATTGCAAATTTCTGCTGTTCGGAAGAAATGAATGGTTGCCAGGGAGAGCTGGGAATTACTCGAGGATGCAAAATGTTATTTTAGAATCCTTTTGAGAGAGGTTTTTCTCTCCCCCACCTCACCATTTTCACATCTTCTGCTAATGCAGCTCACATCAGTTTCTATGAAAACACTGAAGGAATGCACTTCACCAGCATTCTTCAGAGGATCTGTATAAATCAGGCTTTTACTCCGCCTGCACAAAGCAGGCCATTTCTTTACTTTCAAAGGGAGAGAGGAGAAGGGATTTGTAACATTTTCCAAAGCATTGTGTATCCCGAAGATCATTCGAGATGAGGAAGGTCACCACATGTTTTTGAACTAAAAGAAAGTGTTAAAAATGGGGAGGGTAAAGGTCATTGCTCAGGGCCATGGAAAAATGAGGCTGCGGTATCATTAACCTAACAGAACTAATTAGGAAACGTTCAGCTTTTATAAATTATGCAAAGCACTCAATTTACACTTTTTCAGATTTCTACCATAACAGAGATAATTAGGAAACATTTACAGCAACAGTGTAACCTAATAAAGCAACCCTTTCATACCAGGATACCATCCCCCTAATAATTTCATACCTACAGTAATGAGAAACAAGTATTATCACCTGAAAAAGCTTTAACAGAAACGTTTTCATCTGTGACCTAAGACTAACAAGATCATGTTGGTATTTCCCCTTCATTTAATGTGATAGCAAAGAGTCAGTCAACCAACTACGTAAATATCTGACTGTACAACTCTAAGGGCTTCTTACCAGTCTACTTATAGCAGAAAGTTTATCTGATTTAATCTCAAGAAGATATACCTTGCTATTTAGGGATTACATAAACTTGGGGTCAAAACCTGCAGTGCAGTCCATTCCCACGTAGTACCCCAGAAAAACTGGAGAACTTGGATATTTTAGTGTTCATTTTATCAGCATAAAGTGTTCTGAAATATCAGATTGGTTCTCTGCTTAATTTTTAATACTTTTGACAAAGTATTAAAAAAGGATTCTCTAATGAAAAAAACCCTAACTCCCAAACACTGAAAGGATGACATCTTTACAACACAGAAAATATCCAAGTTATTTAGATCTACACTCTGGTTTTGAAACACAATTTGGAAAGCTAACCAGACCCTTGCTCTCCTCTCCCCAGAAAAAGAGAGAAAGAATATATAAAACATGGAAGAAAAGAATGAGGGTTGAAATCACACTTGTGGGGAATTAGATAGGAGAATAGAGGGAGGTAAGGATAAAAGTCTCATGAAAGTCAAAAGGTATAAAGATTCAACTACCTCTAGTATTTCGGGGGTTAAGGAAATATGCAAATACACTCCTGCCTTCAGATCTTCTATTTGTAATGCATTAAAGAGCAAGTTACAGTAAGATTTAAAGCCCACTGAAGTCAGTGGAAAGATTCCCTCCACTCATCTTCAGATGTTCTGTAGGAAACATACCCTGATTTGGCTACAAGATTTTTGATGGTAGTGCAAAGGATTTTACGTAAAATCATAGGGATTCAGCTTGTGAGCTGTGGGAGATAGAGACCAACAATGAATTCTGGTATTCTCCAGCTTTCAGAAAAAATGCAGAACATAACTCAGCAGAGTTTTTTTGTATACCATCAATCATTTCCCCCCCTCCCCAAACCGCAGTCAAAAATATGCACCCTACGCCTGAGAACAAAAGTTGATCTATAAGCTCCTGATGCTTTTCTACATCAAAAATAAAAGCATTCACAAAAATATTTTTGAAAACTCTTGTATATTTCTACTCCTGATACAACTTCAATATTTATGCAACTGTAATGAAAAGTTACTCTCGGAACCTTTTTATGTTACCACCGTGTAAAGCTTCTGCCATGAATCAAGGTAAAGCATACATCACTTTTCTCCAACACCCATATTTATCTAGTCATAAGAATGGTTTAATGTTCCACTGTTACAGTCTCTAAGCAGAGGATCATACCCTCAACCAGGTACACCACATTCCCTGATGCATGAGGTTATGTGCTGAAGTGGTGTGCATAAAATCCAGCTGGTATTGAATCACGTGCAAAAAGTTTGCAACCAGAATACTAGTAGCTTCCTTAATAGAAGTGTTAACTTTCTAATGTTTTGCTTGTTTGTTTGTCTTATATCTATACAAAATATTCACAGTGTATGACTCTCCTGTTATTACAGTTTAATTTGTACTTTTACATCTTTTACTGCAAATTTTATTATAAATGACCAGAAAAAGCAAAACCAGCCATCATATTGTTAAGAATTATTACAGACACCATGAACAAAATCATCAAGAGTGTAATTTGGCCTTGTCAGATACTTTTAGTGAAAGCGCCCTTTAGTGATGGGACATGGATTATATTTCTGGCTCTGCCACTCACTTGCAATGTAACCAGGGAAAATCATGATGGCTGTCTGGTTCAGTTTCTGCTTTTCTTCATTGCGTCTTACGTGCATTAGTCAATGATTATTAATTTTGCTGGAGGCTAGTAGGCACTTCAGGTCCTTCAGACACCCAGGTCATTCAAGAATAAACTAAGTTTCAGGACATTATTTCTATATTTTTATTTACCCAATTGAAGTTGCTTACTAGCATAGCATGGGTGACCATCAGTCATTGCCCAGTAAGTCATGAGAATGTTGCACAAACTGACAGATATACAACATAAGAATTTGTAGTAATGGAGCGCTGATACAAGCCATGCAAACTTACTGATCCTGGAGTTTAAAAGACAGTTGAAAGATTGAAATAGAACAAAACAGAGACCCAAAAGAAGCCATGCAAAGTATTTCCTTACTTCCATTCTAAATTCACACCAAAGAAAACACACATTCCTGAGTGTTGCTGCATGACAGAAAGAAATGTTGCTCCATTTCACAAATGAATGGTTCCAGCAGAGCTGCCAGAGTTGCCAAGGGAACTTAACAGAGCTTCATTATCGTGCAGCTATCATAAAGGCTGAACACCCAAACTTACCCATCTTTCAGAAGTACTTGCCCATAAATTTCAAGGTGGCAGTGGAACAAAATAGCATTGTGGTTTTACGGGTATAATACCTTGAAAGCTCAGCTGCAATAGCCCTATCTGTAGCTGCAGCCACTCAGCAGAGACCTACCTACATGTTTGCCAGCTGCTCAAGCCATCTCACTACTGGAAAGCACGGCTGTGGCCATGGCAAAAATGCTTCATGTGTATTAGTCTAATCCCTCACTAGACCTGAATCCCGTAAAATGTTTTAGCATTGATATGACCACCACTATCTCTTTCATTTCTTCTACCCTTGCATTTTGTATTCCTTTAAGAGCAACTGGTTGAGGCAGTTCTCCTTGAATAGATACTTTTAAAATTCTAATAACCTACTATTGCCCCAGGCTGACAGAGACACCTAATTCAACCCTACCATACGACAGTCGTTCAGTAACAGAGCAATTCTGTCAGTGCCTGCTTCATAATATCTAGAATAACTCTGAAGTCATACAGATACCTTCCCCAAATCTTCCACCAACTTGGTCTTGGAATAATCTTACTAAATTCTACATGAGTTCTGTGGCCAGGACCTGAGTCTCCTGAACCTAAGCCCATTACTACGGTTATACCCATGCCGAGCAAATTTATTTTTGTTTTAAATAATGCTAATTCATCTTAAAAAGTTTACAACTCAAAATAGTCTTTGAGTAGCCCCCTTCTTCAGGGGTCTATCTAGCAATCCTCTTTTTCTTGAATAATTCCCAATATAAATACAGCTATATGTATGAGAAGCAGTCTCTCACACCAGTAAAAGCTGCCTCGCCTGGTCCCTCATTAGTACCAATACACCTGTCCTTTGTTTTCAGCTTCTGGGTAAGAGGAACAGGCATAAGTTGTATTCATTACAGTCCTCATTATGACTCTTGCTACAAGAACAAGCTACCCTAATTGTAAGATGGATGAGAACAACAGCAGCATCCTGTAGCATCGTGACCTTTCCAACATTTCATATTTTGACTTGCTGACCATTCCATCTGCTTGTTGCGCACTGCAGGGAAGAACAGAATAGTCACGCTTGACTGTACCTAGGAGGAGAGTTAACCCATTACTGTAAACCCGTGTAATCTCCTTAGAAGTCTTAGTAGGGCCTGTCCCAACTCCAGCTAAACTGCCAGGGCTTAGCCTACTTGATGTTAATAGCAGCAACAACCTTTTTTATAAAGATAGTAATATCTCTGAAATCTCATTCACTGATCCAGCTTCTTTTGTGAAAAAGCAATGATGAATTACTATTCTGGGCAACATTTTGCAACAAGTGACAAAGAATTTTTAATTCCTTGGATATTCATCATCATAACACTAATCCATCTGTCATGACAAAACTACCTCTAACATCAGAAGTACATATGAAACAGGTACATTTCTTGAAATAGCAGCATGACAAAAAAAATTATGACAAAAAGGATTTCAGATCAAACATCTGTATGCATTTCTGCTTCCCCTAAAGACTGACCAAGCCATAGAAGCAAAATGAGAAGGGTAAACCCCAACAGACAAGGCCAAGGGCCAAGAATAGGAAGAAGGTAGGTAAAGAAATAGTAGAACAGTCTCAGAGGGACAGTTCAGATTAGAATAAGGGGAAAAACCAACCCCACAAACAACAGAAGTAAAAAAGGCAACAAACAAAACCAGCAGAAAAGTTAGGAATCAGGTATTTGAGAATCCAAGGTAACAAATCTTACAGTAAAACAAGCAGGCCATCAATGAAGGACTGAAAGAATGAGAAGATGGTTCCAGCAGCACAGAAGTCACTCCAAGAAACACAGAGGAAAGCAGAGCTGCAGGAAAGGAACTGAATTTAATATACTGGTAGCCCAAAAAGGATTATTCAACATACAGTTAAAACACAGAACTGCTAAACTGTGATTGGGAGGTCAGGACGTAGGCATAAGTGGATAAAATATTAAAGTTACAATACTACCTTGCAAAAATACATGTGCTGCTGTACATGTGCATGCTGTACATGATTGATGGAAATGTGACTGTCAAACCAAACAAGCCTTTAAAAAAAAAAAAGGGGGGGAGGCCAACAGCGTGTTATTTTGGCTTCTTCAAGTTTGAGAATGCTACACCTAATTGCTCTTTGCCGAAGTACTATTCAGTATGTAAATAACTCCAGTCATGAGGAATTAATAATTCATAAGCAATGATGTTAAAATTAATTCTCCCATGTCTAATTTTCTCCTTTAAAAAATACATAATACACAGTGGAAATGAAAATGGCTCAAGCTGTTTTACACTGGTTAAATGTATTCATGTTTTCTATAGTGCACTCTCTCTCTTTGTATGAGAAATGTTAAGTCTTATTAATATTATTATTTAATAAGATTAGTAAAAATTAAACTGCACCATTAAAACACCCAGAAAAATGTTTCCTTTTGTTTACAGGTAATTAGGTAATTTTAAAATAGCACACAGAGAAAGAAATTAATTAATTGGAGGTGGGAGACTAGAGAGGAACTGATTGATACATCGTGAGTAACTTAAAAGGCACATTGTGTTCCTTCATATATTTCAGTTAAATAACAGTACCTAAAGTATAGAGATTTTTAAAATTCAAAATTTTGCAAGGCATTAATTAGCTTTCTTGTTAATTAAACCATTTAAATCTTATTTGACAAATGAGGAAATGGACAGATTGTAAGATTTTCCCAGAGTCATTTCAGGTATGTTTATAAAATGCAACATAGTGAGTCAGTGATATGAACAAGGCGGAATGTAGAAAACCCTGGTACTGAACCAAGATGCAGTGTAACATCTGTAATTATCTAAGGGACTAGTTCTCATATGACACATTTTGTTTCTCTAAAAAGCCTTTACTATGCAACCAGTGTTGGAGTATGTGACTTACCAATGCTTATCATGCAGTAAATTAAGCGTATGCATAACTGCTGAGTGCCTGATCCTGGTTTCACCTAAATTACTGAAGTAGGATTCAACACAAGACTCTGTTCTCACACACAGCTTACAAAGAGAGCATCAAATTAAATACATCAGCTACTCCAATACATGCTAAGGAATAAACACACTGAGGGCAGTCAGACAAATTGAACCAACTGCAAGAAAAACGTACTTACGCGGTAAGGATTTCCACGATTACATGAAACGTGGATAAATCACTCAGCTGAAAAAAAGAATTAGTGGACAAAGAAAACTTTTATGCCACTCTGAGATAAAGGACTAAAATTATTCATTAGCAGCAGACCAACCTTTTACATATCCAGGAGCAAGCAACTGCATGATTCTTTCAACTCTTTAAACTCCAATTCAGAAAAGCACTTAACCACATGTCTAACCATACATGTGCACTGGTGCCAATTCTTAGTCACAGAAGGCTTACATGTACACTTGAAGGTGAAACAGATTTGAAAGCTTTGATGTTCAAACGGGGTGACCAACCTAGCCCAGCTCACTCCATCGCAGCCTGTTGCAATGCTGAAGCCGAGAGGGGAAGGGCCTGCCCTGCACTGGGCATTTGGGTCCAAACGCTTCTCATCTCTCACCTTTTCTTTCATCTATATCGAATTGTATTTAACAGTACAGACAAATGTACTCAGTTGTCCACCACTGAAGTCCTTTATGGGAAATCCCTTTCATCCATTGCAAGCTGCCTTGGGCTCTGAAGAAGGATCGTCGCTTCAGCTATCAGGAATATGGGGCATGTTTGATTTACACACTGAGTGTGTAATACTAACAATTCCTGTTAAAGGTAGCTGCTGAAGATTGAATCGTCATGCTCAGGTTTTTGTGTGGGTTTTGGTTCTTTTTTTTTTTTTCCTTTTAGGGTGGGAGTGCAGTCACAAGAAAACAGGAAATATCCCAGCACTCAGGCCAGGCAGTAATCTGTCAATATATTAACACAAGCAGCTATTAAGTTGCTCTACCAACTGAATATCCAGAGTCAACCAACATTAAAAGCAGGTACCAATATATTTGAACACTACTAGATACCAAAATTTCCACTGAAAATATGTACTTAAAAATACAGGGAGAATGTGATAAATTATGTGAAAACACGATGTCAAAGAGCGTTCAAGAACTTGCACATTATTAATTTCACTTCCCTACAGAACACCCAGATGTGGTCAAATTAAAGATAAAACTAATGACAGTAACTCATTAGGTTGTCAGAGAAAGTCTGTGATAGTAATAGATTAGAATACAAAGCCATATGAGCACCCAAATGATATGAAAGACATCTGGGTGCAGAGTGTCACTGTCATACTCTGCTTATACTACTAAGTGCCTTATAACTTGATAATATTCAAAAATATATCGTTTCTGTCTCAGCTTAGTGAGCTACAACTAGATGAAGAAAAAAAAATTCTTAAAATAAAATGGATGCCACTCATATCTTCATATTGTGTGTCATACAGCGCCTTTCATCTAACATTTTGCTATTTACCATTATTAACATGCCATTTGTGCTGGATCATCCTCAGTCAAGACAGTAAATGTCAGGTTTTGCCTGAAAGACCTTTATATTCTTGCTATAAAATACCAGTCAGTTGGTCACAACTGACTTAAAGAAACACAGGAATAGTCACATTGTCTTGAAGAGTCATTTTTATTATTTCTACCTCTATTATTTTAACTCAACTAGTTTCATTAATGATTTTGTTATTACAAAATTAGAATTGTAATTTTCAAAAATAGCCAAGATTACAAATCCACTTTCAACTATGGAGAGACACAAACTGCAGGTTTGCAGCAGTTTTTTCAATGGGTTTTGCTCCACCAGTACCATGAACTTGCAGTTCCTTCCAGAAAAAGTAAAATCAGAAGCATCTACAACACTGTGTCTAATTTTTAAGATAGTGCTTCCTAGCTCCCTAAACCACAAGTCAGTTTTTGAAATTCTGATAAAATATTTTAGCTTAAGCATCACCAGCTTCTTCTCTAAGGCAAACAAGATAGTGCTTTCTTTACTTAACACCTTCAGAGCTGATAGACTGCTCGCCTCTCTCCTGACACTGTAGTTTCCAAGAGAGTCTACATTCAAATTAATCAGTATTGGAGGATTTTTACAATGGCTATGTTTCATAGGTGTACCTAGTGGAAGTCTATCAGCATTAGAGAAGTTAATTAGTCAACTGAGAGCTGGAATCTCACCAGGCTAATTTTTGCTGTCAAGGATAATGATAGATTTTTCAAGCCTTAAACCAACAATTGGTGCAAAAGATCAACTCACTAATGATTGTCAATTAGTCGTGTGACTGTTGACTTCATTTTTCTGCCTTTGAAAAACATGTCATACTCATTCAACAACAGCCCACGCCACCTGTATTTTGCAGCTGTGAAAATACAGATATTCCAAATAAATCCCCAGAGACACGAGAGCTAAATGTTTTTTGGTAAATAGTAAATGTCTTATTGTTGTAATGTTATTAATTGTGTTTATTTGTCTAGAAAAACACAGTGCAGCATTCATAACTGCAGAATAATCTAAACATTTCTGACAGTCAGTTAAATCATTCATTGTAACAGCTTACAGCTATCTTTACTCAAGAATTAAAAACAAGAATTCAGTCAGGAAACTGAAGGGTACCTCAGAGCAAATACGTATTACACGTCACAAGGGTATCAAACTTCACAAGCTGCGTGTTCACATGCAAACGCCTATAATTGTAGCAGTACCAGATGTGGTGGAGAGACAATAGTTTGCACTCTACAGGAAGGTACCACTTCTGAGAACACAATAAAATAGAAACAGCTAAAAGAAATTTGCCATCATCCTGACTCAACACCACCTTTAGAGAGTCAAGGGATTTCTTTCATAGGTAAGACCACAGTACACTAGAAGAGTTCAACGCATCACCTGACTAAATCCGAGCAACCTAACCCAAGAACCTCTGAAAGCCTTAATAAATAAGCGTATATTCATCCAAAATAAATTCAAGCTTCCACTCCCACAACAAACTCTCTAAACAGTACAAAGTTTCCCTGATGCTAATTTGAGGTGAACCTCAGACAGAGATGCTTGCTGAAGAAAGCTTGTAGCTCTATGTCTCCTCTGTCCCTGCCACTATAACCCTACTAGCAAAGGTACTGATTGTGCTAGTAACAGCAACACCTTTAACAGAGTTTCTGCTACTAGAAATCAAATGAGAATAAAATTGGATTTTTACTCTTCTTTCATATTTGATAACATTGTTTATTAGCAATAGAGACATAGAATTAATACTGCAGAGCACAACTGAAAATGCTGAGCACTGAGAAGCGCTCTTTTTATGTGCCCAATCACATGCTGCAGAGCCAGGTTCACACCAGGAACAGTATAAATGCTTCTTGATTCCTAATCTTTTCAGTCCATTTTATCGTTTTAACAGGTCACTCAATGAAAGATCTCAAATCAGTGTAGCTTAGTGCCCTTTAACAAATTTCTGTGCCTTGCATGAGAAAGGCTGTTAGCCCACACGAGGAGGAGTGTATGCTCTTCCATCTCTCTCCAGCTATTATTGCTGGATACAGAAGGTCAGGCTGTGTCCTGTGACAAGAGTGGGCAGTGAAAACCCTAACAAACACACATGCACATATACACACTTCACCAGAGCACGAAGCTCTGAAAAGGGTTATAATGTATTTCAACAAGCCTTCTGAGAAATTTTAGGTAGACTATGATCCAAGCACTACAGAGTTTCTGAAAGACAAATAGCAATATATAATATGCCTTCCCAAACTATCTACAGAAAATTAATTTTCTAGAGCAGCTGTTAGTTGTTTTGGAAAGTTTTAAGCCTCCTGTTAAAGGTTTTTTGTCATTTCATTGAAAGAAACAAAAATTGACAAATCTTGTCACCATGTTTCAAATGGAAAAACAGAGCCCTTGGGAAGCTGAGCAGCTAGCTAGCTTAATTTCCCCTCCTATATCAGTGGTTCTGAAAGAAACACAGCTATAACACTACATTTATCATTAAAGCCTAAGTAATTGGCATACATAGAAGAGAGTTTTAGGGGTTAGTTTATTCTTTTAATATGAAAAGTTTCATCATCATTCAAGATTTGACTTAAAAACATTTATTCAAGCCAGTGACAGTAAGAAAATGCCTTTTAAAAGTCAGAAGAAAAGAATACTTTTAGCTAAATTCAAAACCTTCAAAAATTCCAGATTTATCACAAAACTCCCTCTGAGATGCTTAAAGTTACTACCTAACCAAAACTGTCACATAAAAAACATTGTGTATAGTACCGCGCCAGTCTACATCCATGCTTTTTTCCTAAAGGGTGTCTCTAATGACTACCACTTCACTGTCTGTCCTCTTTCTCATATTGTTCTTCCTCCACACTTCTCTCTTCCTGCACGTTCATCTGTTCTTTCAACTAATCAACAACCTGTTCCCTGTATTTCAAGTCCCTGCTCCAGAGCATGCAAGCACTCAAGATTTTCAGTGGATCACAGTTAAGGACTGTTCTGATGCTGAACTGAGTTAAAGCTAAAATTTAGAATTGAAGAGAGGGAGAAATGTAATCATCTCAGTACTGATAAGCCGGTGTGAGAAGAGTCACTTGGAAAAGCTGAAATTTGTGGATACTATGCGCTATATAACAGCATCTAGGAAAAACATGAGGTAGCCTTAAGTACAAGTATAACCCTTAGTTCTACCTTTACTGAAAGCAACTGGGATCCATCCAGTACAGGAACCTAAACATGCAAATTACATCATGATCTATCTGCTCCAAATGACAACCTCTAAATCCTCAGTATTTGATCAGCAGTTTCTGAGCATCATCAAATCCCAAGTTTCCCCATCAGAAAGGGTTTGGCTTATTTGCTTATTTAGTAACAGCAGCTGAATGGATGGTGCAATTTCCTGATTCTGGCAGCTGCACATAGACAAAACCACCAAAACCCACAACCGTTCTAATAAAAATCTCAAGAGCTGATACTGTCTCCTCTTACAGAAAGCCTGTAAGGACCAGCCCTCCAACGACACTGAAAAGACACTGCTCAATCAGAACAGAACTGTCAGTTGTTCACAAGCCCAAAACAAAAAAAAAATTAAATGCATCTAGCTTCCATCATTAAATCCCAGTCTAGTAATCAATAAACTGGATTTCTGTACAAAATGCCACAGGATAGACCCTAAAAGCAATTTTAAAATTATTTTCATAATTTGCTATTCCTACAAATAATAACATTTAGGTGCTGGACTGTAGCTATTCCTTCTTAATTTCCTGATTTGAGACCAACAAATAACAATGGGAATCTTCTACATGATACTTATTTCTATTTGTCAGAGTTCCCCTGCTGATTTGTTCTACAAG
>VZTU01011211.1:34667-70552 GCA_013400835.1 Zapornia atra
GGGGGATGGGGGTGGGCAGGGTGGTGGTATGATGGAGGTGTTTGCTTGTGTAATTAAGAAAGCACACTTCTAGAAGCAGAAATTGCATTTTGGTTTATGTCCATGAGGAAAAAAATGTAATTCCATGCTTATGAGGGACTTCCATCCTACTTGGGGACCCAAATTAAGTAACGTCTGTCTCATATGTGGTTTTAGAAGCTGCCAATACTGTAATCTGACCAATAAACGTAGTGTCTGCCAGCAGCATCCTCCAATTTGTAATTTACAGAACATCATGTGCATGGGTATGTTTCAGTAACAGGGCATGCTGTTGCTGGGCTTTTTTTTTTTTTTTTTAATTTATATTAAACGTTGAGCTAGGCTAGATGGCACATCATATCTGAAGGGGGAAAAGAAAACTTCATGTCACTGGATTTCTGTCTCAGTGGGGACCGAGAGCTTGGATGTTCTTTGGTTATTGCTATGCTGAGTGCTAAGATGGCTGTTAAATATTTTATCAGCCAAGACTAAAACCAAGAAATGCGCTGAAAACAAGGGTTGAATGATCTCTGTTTTGAATCCTACACTGTGCAGATACACAACTAGATTTTTTTTGTGTGGGTTTATTCTTTTCTTTTAATTTCCCCTGCTTCTTCTATTTATGTTTCTCTCATATCTCCCCCACAGCAGCTACGCTGAGGGTTTTCTTTTCCACAGCAGCGGCTGTGGTACAGTGCACTTTATCAGGGCTGACAGTTAACTGAAGTAAACATAAGGACACAGCAGCATTAGGGATGTCAGTCTGCAAATAGAATTTCGTTGTAATTCTCTGCGTGAGGTCTGGGAGCAGCCGATGGCTGAATTAAGAACAGTGCTTTTGCAGAATTTATGAGGCTGATGCATGTGACTATCCTCCCTCCCTCTGTCACACCAGAGGCTTGGATGATGGAAAATCATGTGATTGTCTGTACATGTATGTGTGCACGCACAGCAAAATGCATCTCTCAGGTCCTTACTTTGCCTTTCTCCCACCAGTGCTTTTCAGCAACTCCCTAACACAGAACACAAATTCACTTGTTGTGGAAGGGCACAGGAACTAAGCAAAGCTCCTTTCCCACTGCCCAGCTTCCTTCCCCTTTCCCTCCCCTACACACACTAGAGATCCCCTCTTAAAAAACCCTTTTACCTGCTATAAACACTAACTTCCAGCTATGAATTTATCTGCGGTTTCCATGCTGTGGTTTGTGCTGTCACCTGCCAACAATGGAGTTTTTACCACCGTCCGCAGCACTGAGCTCTTCCTGTGGTTTCTCTCTGCCATTTCTAAGCATGTGACAAATAAATCACATTTGATCAGTGGATCAAACGTTAAATATAGGGGTGCCATATTCCGGCTTAGTCTTTGTTTCAGGGGGTTTAAGTGACAGATGAATTCCTCCTCACACGCAGCTGCCCAGGAGGAACCAGCGAGAGCTCTGGTTCAGTTTTAAGAGCTGTACAGGGAGAACGATCAAGAGCTAGGGTGACCCTGAAACCAGAGTGGTTTGACTCTGACACAGCCCTCCCTGGCGACAGACACACAGCAGAGTCTGGACTGTGCCTGGAAAGGGTCCATCTTTGTTTTGTGAGGTGGAGCCATTTTGTTAAAAGTTGGTAGCTTTAGATAAGCAAGAGGGGAGACAGAGTAAATAGAGTGCCACGCTTAGCCGCGTCATCCTTTCATTTATCACCAAGTCCCAGGCTGGGAAAATGTCTGCAGCCAGGGCCACATTACACTTCCTCTGAAATCAGAAGGCATTGATTTTTTAATTTTTTTTTCTTTTTCCCAGCGATGGGCTTTCTCCCCTTGGTTTCTTGCGCAGCGGCAGAGCAGCTGCAGCCCAAGGAACTGTGGGAGCGGCTTTCACATCTGAGAACATTAGTCACCAGATGTCACCTTCTGCTGCCAGCGCCTCAAACAGCCCGGCAGACCACATCCCCTGCATGCTGAGCATCTGACGGCCGACTCGCTCGATCAGGTGGGCAGCGCCGTGGGTTACAGCGACACGCCGGCCCCTGACCCAACGCCACGTTTACAGTGACACCTACAGCCGGCAGGAACAGCGCACACCCCCCCACACACCCCGCCCCCCCCGGGCTGTGCGGGGGCGGGGGTTTGGGGAGGCCCGGGGGCTGGGGCAATGAAGGGGGGCTCGTTTCTCTCTCTACCCATCCACCCCCCACCCCCCGCCGTTTTCGTTTCCCTTTTGAAGAAACACCTCTCCTCTGAAGATGTAATTGATTTTATTCACCGGAGGAAATACCAGCTTCTCTATCGATTTCTACATTTGCTGAATTTATTTTGTTTTCTCCTCTGTGTGATGCCATAAAATGTTATTAAAAAGGTGGTGTAGATCAAACAGAAAATTATTTGTTTTCCCCTAGAAATAATTAATTTTAAAAAAAAAACCCAACCATATTTTAAACATTTCAGCTGAATTTTAGGAAAGCAATTATTTAGCATCCACACCCATTACATGGTGTTCGTCAGCAAGTAGGTGATAGGACCGAGAACCGCGGGCAGAAGGCGCCCGCCAGCACCTCCTCCTCCCAGGTAGCAGCTGCTTCCATAGCCGTGCCAAGCTCCCTCATCATTTCTCTGCTAAGGGCCAAGCAGTTATTAGGCTAAGATTTTTGGTGATATTTTAAAGAGTAAAGGAAATCCCATGGAGAAATATCTATGAAAACTAACAGTGCTATAAAAAAATAACTTTAATAAAGCTCTGCTGACTTAAATGGGGGACTGTGTTCATGGGGTTGTGCCAGGGTACTATAGTCTACAATCAAAAACTGTTTAAAAATTTACTCATGGTGTAACAGACAATAGCATCAAGATACTTGAATAACTGCTCAGGTATTTCTAAGGTGAAACCACCAATAGCACAAATGCAAACAAAACAGACTTCAAATGAAAATGTTTCCAATTAAGTTAGGCTCATTTTTACACTGCATAAAAACGAAATGTTTTCAAAAACAACCAAAAAAAAGATTTTTAATTTCTTTGAATGTAGGCCTTGGCACTTGAACCTCAATAACACAATCCCAAAACGCAAAGAAAGGACACCAGAGGAAATTAACTGCCTGAAAATTCATAGTACACCTGGCTATATTTTTCATTTGGTAAAGAATTTTCACACTTTACTACAATCCTACAGAAAGTATCCTTTATTTGGCCACTGTATGCAGTGGTCTGGGACTCCACTCTATTCTTTTAATAAAATATAGGTACTTAAGCAAAAATTTCTTCCACAATAAAGGAAAATAGAGTACTTCAGACAAATAACCATTATAAATAAAGACTTTTAGTAATATTTTTGCAAAAAGTTGATTCTTGAGAATGGTTTTCTTCTATTTTGACTGTATATGTGTGTGTGTATATATATATACACACACACACGTACACATAAAAAAATACATCTACTTTATCAGTGTGACAGTTGAAAATAAGTTCCAAATAATAGATTTTTACATGTAGGCACCCTGTGAGATTCGTGCTACTGCTACGTGAATTGCTGCAGATAAAGTCAGATTCTGGGAAACAAAAGATGGGAGTTCCCTGTTCAGATGGCTCCACTTCCAAAATGGGACTGTTATTAATAATTCTTTTGTGCTTGAGCCAGTTGCCTTGTCCAGAATAATTTTCTTTAACTCCCATGCTTCATAATCAGATCTTCATGTAGCAGGGACTTCAATTACAGAGTTCTTTTTCCTTGAGGGAAGCTTAGCATCCACATCATCATAGAAACGGGGTACTGTGTTTAAGTTTAGACATGGTACAGATGGGGAGTTGTCAGTCTATGCAGTTCAGGAGGTTATCAGCATTTGCTTCCCATGCATGTTAGTCCATGTCAGAGCAACACTGTGGCATCACATTTGTCTGTTCAGCTCTGCCTCAGGCTGTATTTTATACAACGTGAACAGTAATATTAATACTTCATTACAATGTATACTACATTTTCAGCATTCAATTCAAAAGACAACATCTACATGCAGTATATCAGAAAAATTAGGCTACTGTGGTCTGCAGCAAAACACCCAAGGTTACCAGAGTCTTTCTGAAATTTAGCTTAGCATTTCCAAAATCCCCCAAAATTCAAGATTTTTTTTAAAGCAGCCATTAGCACAAGTCTTCATGGACACAGCCCCTTAACCACCATCCACCTACCTACAGGTGCAGGGCATGCACAAAACCAATATATTATTAAAATGTTGAACTCAAACACTGTTACGTTCAAACACACTGTCCAAAGTATTTACAAATACTTTCAAACCTTTAAGAACTGCCATTTGCAAATCTTGCAAGCTCTTGAAATCTGCAAGTGCTCCCTGTAAATAGCTGTTACGCTTCTATTATCAAAACACCTCAGGACTCAAACCAGAGATTTCAAAACACAGCATGCTGAAATTTGGCATTTTCTATTCGTGCTTATGCATTACTGAATGGTGGGCAACATAAAGAAGGAAAAGAAAAAAATCTAGCAGGAAGGTCATTTTCAAAATTAAAAATCTGTATTGTTGTTGCTGCTGGTCAAGAGATGCCCTAAACCATGTAAAATTAATTTTGTTTTTAAAACACTAATGACCCAAGTCTAGGGCACCAGCTCTGAATTAATGATCAGTTGGGTGGAGCTGACTCCATTAACCTCAGGTGCATATTAATCCCCAGGACTACATTCCATCAAGGTCATTAGTGCTATTAAAAGCTAAATATTTATCATACGACCGGGGCTTTTTTTATTGCTTTATGAAAGGCTTTCTACACAAGTGCTTCAATTTCACTTGCTTAGGTCCTACTGATACTGTCTACAACTTGAAAGAACTCACACCCAAAGTATCACATCTTATTTTAGCAGCTTTCTCATTAGTTCTCATAAACCAAAGCATAACTGAGTAATCTATTTAGGACAGCAAAGAATTGATTTAGATGTAAAAGGACACAGGCTGGCAATGAGATAATTAGGTACTATTACTCTCATTCCTAAAACCTGTTTGCTTTCTCTATGGTACATCCCAAATCTTATTATATTTCGCTACATCTCCTATAAAAGCAATATTAGAAGAGGCTGAAGAAGAAAAGAACAGCAAGGTATCATTACTCCTTTTAAGTTATCTAAATAATATCTCCCCTCCCCCTTTAATCCCTACAGTTTGGAGAAGCTTACTACTAAATTTTCTTATTCATGTTTTGGCCACATTAAAACATACTGGCTTCATCTTCACATTTTTATTTTTTTTTCTCTGAAGTATCCATTTAGTTCAAAGACATTTTCTTGCTCTCTACCCAGTTCTTTTCTATATATTAAATCTAGCAACACTGCAATGCCAACAGCTTAATAGTGATACATACGATTGGTTTCTTCAAAATACCTTTTGCACAGTTACTGTGTAGGAAAGCACTGTGAGATAGCTTTGAGTGATGTCATGATTTTCATTTCTATCTCTCAAAAGGGAAACTAGCTTATACTTACCTTCTCAGAAAAGAACTCAGCGCATGTAGGAAGCGAGACCAAACTGGACTGCCTTATTCAGTAATTCCAGTCCCCTGCTATCAGCAGCACCGTATCATATCATATAATCTCCTTGGTAATTTCTTGCCCCTGATACTCTAATTAAAAGGCTATTCTGAAGTCTGACTCCTTCAATAACAAGGAACCTTCTTCTAATTTCCAACCTAAAATTTATTCATGACCAGTTTATACCCATTTGTTCTTGTGCCTGTCCTTTAGATTAAGTAGCTCATCTCCTTTCCCTCCCTGTTTTACCTATCTCCATGTTCTTTGATGTATTCATAGACAGAGCTCTGATTCCACTCAGCTTCATTTCACTAAGTCAAATGAGCAATCTCTTTTCAGTCTCCTCTCATAAAACAGGCTTTTCATTAACCTCCTAGCAGTTCAGTTTGAGTTCATCTTTCTTGAACATGGGGGAACAAACTTGTACCCTGTGTTTGAGATGAAGTCTGACCATTATGTTGCACTACTGACCTAACGCTACTCAGTGTCAAGTGGATACGCTTCATTTGCCCAACTGTGCACTAGCTCCATCCCACAGCTAGCTGAAGTCTGAAGTGACCTACTAGCACACAAGCCTTTCTCTTCCTCTGCCATTTCCAGCTCATGACCTCAGCAATAGTAAATAAAATGTCTATAAACACAAGATAAAGACAATAAAGAGAATAAAACCTATACAAAACTGTTATTAACCCTTCCATGGGCTCCCTTCGAAATGAGTAACAGTCAAAAAACGGTACCCAAAAGCAAACGTAATGCTAGTAGTCAAACACTTACCTAAGATAAGACTATTCCAAACACATAATAACAAATAAATCCACATATTCATATTTTTATTCAGGAGTCTCAGGCCTAAGAAGTTTTACTTTCCAACCAACTTGTGTATTTTCAGTGTCTCAGAAAAAAAAGAAGACCCAAACAAACCTCCTGAACTCTTTAAGCCACAAAATTTTCTTTCATTTTAACTATTAACTAAGCAACAAAAAGGACTTGCCCATTTCACTGCCTCCAATGACACAATAGAATCCTTAATGAGGAGAAACTAATTTTTTGAAAGTTTGTTTCTGGCAATATTACAACTCTGAGGAAAGAATGATTCAATTTCATGTCTTTATGTCCATCATATAAGCCACTTGCCTCACTGCAGCTGCAGTACTGCCACAGACATTTTATCCAGCAAAACACCCCATCAGTATAGTGGTCCTCACAAAGTGTGGCTGTTTCTTAAACACCTTGGGACATATTTGTCAATATT
The DNA here is from genome assembly GCA_013400835.1 of Zapornia atra. Lineage (NCBI taxonomy): Eukaryota > Metazoa > Chordata > Aves > Gruiformes > Rallidae > Zapornia > Zapornia atra. The sequence goes on from VZTU01011211.1 coordinate 41,451, forward strand.
TGTAGTCTTAAGTTTCACAATATGACCTGCAATCAACTCAAGCTTAATTTCTGTATGCACACTAACAACAGGAAACGCAGACACCACTAAACTGTCATCCTCCTCCCCCTGAAACCATGTGGCACATCAGCAGTTACTTGGGGGAAAGAGCAATTTCTTGGATCCTTCGCAAGCCAAATCAAGGACCAAAACTGACACAAAGAGAAGCAATTTTATCTCAGCAAAAGAACTGATGCAGGTTTTTTTCATCTTAAAGCAATAAATGAGACGAGCAGCAAATTGTACCCACAACTAGAATCTGTCAGTCACCATTGATTTCCTGTACTCCTTGGGTAACACGGCTGAATGAGACTGCACGGTAACAACCTGACCCCAACAAAACTTTTCACTCAGTGCCTCTCTGCACTCATACTATTCATTTCTGGCTTACCCAAACACCTGTTTGTACACCCAGAGAAGACTAGGAAACCATCATATAAATTAAGCGAAGATATGCATCTGTAGAGATCTTGAAACAATGAAGTAATTTTTAAAAATTATAATAAAGAATATTCAAAGCCTGTTCGTAAAGGGTGATTTGTTAAAATAGAGTCTCTGAGAAAAAAAATTTCCTTTTATCAATGATTCACAGATATTTCAACAAGAAAACCTGCGTGCTATTTAGTAGTGATGTAATTGAGAAGTAATTTTTAATGTTTTACAGACCCTGCAGAACATTCAGCCCTGCTTCTTCATAAACAAATTAAGGATGAACAAACTGACGAAGAACAGGAACACAAACATTTATTCTCATTAGGAGCAGTAAATAAGGTCTGAACATGAATGTGATGTCTTTTCTATGAGAACTTTCTAGAGAAGTTGTCACTGACAACTACTCAAGAACAGATGATTTTTCTTCTTATAATAATGGTGGTATCAGACAAAATACAGACATCAGCTAATACACAGTGCTGTCTTGTTAAAAAGCCTTCTGATATCAATTTTGTTTCTCTGAAATATCAAAACATTTCTGTAATTTTTCCACGACTAGGGAAAAAGAGGGAAAATAAAATTGATTTAGAATTATTATAACTTAACACACACTAAAAAATGGACAAATTTGCAGCCGTCTCCTCTACAAGTGAGAAATAAAGCATGCACTTCCACAAAATCCTATCATATTGAGTAAGAAAATGACCATAGGTCTCACTGATTTTTAACTCCCTGAAAAAGCCTTCCTCCACTCTGAATACAATTCTGGCTAGAAAGAGCATGAGCTATTAACTGTAGAACGTAAAATATAAGCCAGAATGAAGAGGAATGCATGAGTTGGCTTATCTAAGCACAGTTCTACTAATAGACCAATTGCAACAGTATGCTGATCAGATGCCATTCCATAGCATTTCTCTCTATCAAATTTAATGGAAGTCTCAACTACACATGAACTAACAGGCTTTTGCATTGGGCCTAGCTGAGATGACCCCATGCTTTCCCCAAAGCAGTCATCACTCATAGCGCTGCACATCAGCGTGGATAACACACTGGGATTGTGGCTATTGCTGAACATTGCAGGCACAGCACCAAGGCTGTCTCCCCAACATTTCTCCCCTATTAATAGCAGGCTGGGGGTGGGCAAGGTCTTGGGAGGGGACACATCCAGGACAGCTGACCCCAAGTGACTGCAGGCATATTCCATATCATATGATTGCGCTCAGCAGTAAAAGCTAAGTGGAAAGAGAAGCAAGAGGGGGGATTCATTATTTGCAACATCTGTCTTCCCAAGAAACCCACTATGCATACTGAAGCCCTTTTTCCCAGGATGAGGCTGGATAACTCCTGCTGATGTGAAGCAGAGAATAAATCTTTTGGTTTTTCCTTTGCTTCTCCATGTAACCTTTGCGTTTGCTTTATTAAACTGCCTTTATTTTGACCCACAAGCTTCTTCCATCTTATCTTCTCCTCCCCAGAGTGGCTTGGTGGGTACCTAGTGTCCAGCCAAGGTCATCCCACTAGAATATTATTCTAGTCTTCATGATATTTCTACATTACCTCACAACATTGTGTAAAGGCCTCAAAGATACATAAGAAAACTAGTGTCTTGAATAGCTTACAATTTAATTGAACTAAACAAGCAAAGGTTCAGAATGAAATCTCTTCAACGATACAGTAAGGGTGTACAGATGTCCTGAATATCTGTGCCAGAACAAGAGAAATTTAGAAGGAGACATATATTTAGCCAATACAAACACAAAACATTGTGCACAGACTATCTGACAGACAGCACAAGGTACTCCTACCTAATCAAATGACTCAGTGCAACAACAACAAAACAAAACAAAAAAAAAAGAATGCAGGAATTGGAATCAGCCTTCTCTTTTTGCTATGATAGCGTCTTATCTGTGGGCTCTCCACTGCAATTTCAGCAGCTTCCCCCCCAAGGATCAACAGAGTCCAGCAGCTTTCAGGTGGAGCTGCAACGCAGAGGGCAAGAAAGATCTTTATTTTAAATATCCTGCTCCCTGAGGCACTCCTGAAAAGACAACAGCTATATTTATGATATTGTAGCCCTCCCTGAGCTCACCACTTCGTGCTATTCCCAGTGGAAATTTAGTCACTGATTTTATGAAGTACAGGTTCAGCTACAGAGCATCTCATCTCTATGTAATCTAAAAAGAAGCCCCGTAGACAGGTTTTCTAACAAAAAGCTTGTATGTCCTTGTCAGTAAAAGCCTTAACACTCCAGTAACAACTTACTTCATGCATCCCTCCAACAGTAGAGACTTCATGTACTGGTGTGATAGAAGCACTTCGATTCAGCTTCAGGAAAGGAACAATACACTCAAATGACAGGGTGGTTGAGGTTGGAGGAAACCTTTGCCTACATGCACCTCCCCCCCCCCAGCTCAAACCTGTGATGCTTTTCTTTCTTACAGTTCTTAGGAACCTCCCCTGATTGCCATGACTTTTCCAGGATAGTCAAGAGTTGCTTTGCAACGTTATTGGCCAGCTTACTCAGCAACTGTCCCTGTATCCCAAAAAGTCCTACAGATTTACATAAATCAAGTTTATCCAAGAGTTCATACCATAACATGATCCTCATCCCTGAAGAGACAGTCTTCCTTGCTCCAGGCTTCCCCAGCGGTTTCAGGGACCTGAGATTCCTGAACCAGTATTGACTGAGGCAAGGTGTCATTCAGTACTGCAGTCTTTAGCATGCCCTTTGCTATAATAAATACGCCGTGATCCAAGCTCTTAAGAAATTTTCTTTACAAGGACAGCTCATTCTAAGAAAGTATTTAAGCCATTCAGTAAGGCCTGGAGAGACTGTGCAGGACTTTTAAATGAAGCTCACTATGGAGTACTTAGCTGCTGCATCACTTTCCGTTGCAATATCTTTCCTCACTAAGTGCTCAGGTCTTTTCAGCTGCTCTGCTCTGTCCTCTCAGTGGAGTGGTCTGTTCCTCATATCCTTGACCTGGCTATGCTCCTGGCTTGCAACATACCGCCAGTGACTAATGACTACTGTAGTGCAGTAAGGAAACAACAGTGAAGGGAAACATGATGAAGCCACCAGTCAGTCCTCAACCAGACAGAAGAGCAGGATTTGAAATGGTGCAGCTCTTCTGATCCTTCTCCCTACAAAGTGCTGTACCTCTTAGGCATTAGTGGCTGTAAAATTTCTATTGCTCTGAATCTTCCCAGCTGCTTTCCCTTCAAGTCTTCTGTGTGTGGAGTTGTTTTTTTTTTCAATCCAGTGCTAGTCATCTGTGCCTGACCAACAGCCTAAAAGACTACAATTCCTTCTGTTTGTGTTCCTGGTTTTTTACATGTATATGGCAAAAAAATACACATACGTATGAACACACAGACATATGTAAAACATCAGAACCATGTTTACTCCATCCTGATTCACCACTATGTTTACCAGGAACACTTCTTGTGTCTTTCTAGTTTTGCAGTCAAGTTAAAAAAAAAAATTTAAAAAAATCAGTTGGTGGGGTGTAAGAGACCTAGGTCAGTTCAAGTCTTCAAATGTTTATTTTGTATTGATCAGAAACATTTTATTAACGATAAGTAAATGTCTGGGTTTTTATCTGTAGTTCTGTCCTTCTAGTTAACCTCTTATTCTTCACATTTAAGTCAGTTCTTAAGGAAAAAAGCCTCAAATAATAAAGCCCACATAAATGGGAAGTTCAAGTCATGTCAACAGATAATCACAAAATGTCGCATGAACAATCCTTTCAGCAGCACAGTCAGTTTAGACAGGTCTCTGATGTAACTGCACTCAAAGCTATTTCTTCTGCTTCTCACGCTCCCTGAGCCACTAAATTTGCATGGCTTTTCTTTTATTCACTAAAACTGGCAGCATTTCTTAGATTAAACCATGGAACCAAGGCTTTGGTGCTGCTAAAACACAACTTCCATAGAGGCATACTATTGTTCTCTACATTATGACCACAGCTTTTTAAATTTACATAAAATATAGCAGCTTTTCATAGAAGAGCTTACTACAACAGTTTTTAAACCATCTCTTATCCTCCTCTACCTGTCATAATATGTGGGCTGAATATGTTCTTTAGAAAAGAAAATTTTTTCATAATATATCTTTACAATGTCCATGTCTCTCAAGTTAGGAATCCATAAAGCGTCTTTCCCAAAAAATAACAATATGCTAGTTTTTCCCAAAATACGGAATTGTAGGGACAGGAAAAAACATAATCAGTTTCATCCCACAGCGTTCACGTTTCCCAGATCATACCAGAATTCCATACCTCGTCTTCATGTGAAGTCTTCTGATACCTTTATTGGATGTGGAGAGAATCTTTGTGACTGAGGATGAAGAAAAGGCTTAGGTACTTCACACCTTTTTGCCTCAGTCTTTAGTATGAAGACCAGTTAGTCTTCTGATACCCAGATCCCTGAGTAGGAAGGTGGGGACAGGAAGAAGATTGAAGCCCCCATAATTTTAGGGGAATTGTTTAGTGACCTGCTTAGCTACTTAGATCTGCACAAGACGATTGGTCCAGATGGGATAAACCTAAGGGTACCGAGGAAGCTGGCGGAAGTGCTCACCAAGCCACTTTCCCCTATTTACCAGCAGTCCTGGCTGACCAGGGCGGTTCCACATGACTGGAAGCTGGCGCATGTGATGCCCACCTACAAGAATGGCTGGAAGGACCAAGGGAACTACAGGCCTGTCATCCTGACCCCAGTGCCAGGGAAGGTGATGGAAAAAAAAATCATCTTGAGTACCATCATGCAACACGTGCAGGTAATCAGGCCCAGTCAGCACAGGTTTAGGAAAAGCAGATCATCCTTGACCAACCTGACCTCCTTCTATGACAAGGTGACCTGTTTAGTGGATGAGGGGAAGGCTGTGGGTGTTGTCTACCTGAACTTCAGTAAAGCCTTGAACACTGTTCCCCACAGCGTCCTCCCCTGGAGAAACTAGCTGCTCATGGATTAGATGGGTATACTCTTTGCTGGGTTAAAAATTGGCTGGATAGCCAAGCTCAAAGAGTTGCAGTGAACAAAGTTAAATCCACCTGGCAGCAGGTCACAAGTGGTGTTCATCAGGGCTTGGTACTGGGGACAGTCCTCTTCAACATCTTCATAGTGATCTGGATGAGGGGATTGAGTGCACCCTCAGGAAGTTTGCAGATGACGCCAAATTGTGTTGGAGTATTGATCTGCTGGAACACAGGATGGCTCTGCAGAGGGACCTGGACAGGCTGGATCGATGACTAGAGACCAACTTTATGGGGTTCAACAAGGCCAAGTACTGGGTCCTGCACTTTGGTCACAATAACCCTAGGCAGTGCTACAGGCTTGTGGCAGAGTGACTGGGGAGCTCCCTGGAGGAGAAAGACCTTGGGGTGTTAGCAGACAACATGAGCCAGCAGTGTGCCCAGGTGGCCAAGGCGGCCAATGGCATCCTGGCCTGTGTTAGGAATACTGTGACCAGGAGTAGAGAAATGATTGTTCCATTATATTCAGCTCTGGTGAGGCTGCACCTTGAGTACTGTGTCAAGTTTTGGGCCCCTCGCAACTGGAAGGATGTTGAGATGCTGGATCACGTTTAGAGGATGGCAACAAAGCGGGTGAAGGGTCTGGAGCACAAGTCCTATGAGGAATGGCTGAGGGAGCTGGGGTTTTCTAGCCTTTAGAAGGGGAGGCTGACGGGAGACCTTATCGCTCTCTACAACTACCTACAAGGAGGGTGTATTGAGGTGGGAGTCAGTTTCTTCTCTCAGGTAACAAGCAATAGGACAAAAGGAAATGGTTTCAAATAGCACCAGGTGGGATTTAAGTTAGATATCAGGAAGAATTTCTGTACTGAAAAGGTAGTCAAGCATTGAAACAGGCTTCCAAGAGAGGTAGTGAAGTCACCATCCCTGGAGGTATTTAAAAGGCATGTAGATGTTGTGCTTGAGGACATGGTCTAGAGGTGGACTAGGCAGGGTTAGGCTGTGGTTGGGCTCGTTGACCTTAAAGGTCTCTTCCCACCTAAGTGATTCTGTGATACCCTGACACACCAGCATCCCATAAATGTTTCCTCATATTTTCCAAAAGGTTGTTCCTGGATAAGCTCAAGATATTGAAGACCCTCCACTTTAGCCCCTTTTCTTACAAGCATTAGTCTTAATAAGGCCTTCATAGTAATTTATTCTCCTTAATTACAGTATCAGACATGCAGGGAGGGAGAGCTGCAGGTCACAACAGTCATAGAAATCAAAATGAATATATATGCAAAAATGAACCCTTGAAAGTGCTGATTGTTTCTAACAAAACCATTTTAATCACAGTTTTGAAGCCAAGCTTTTGTTTTCACCCCAAGGACCATTAAACCTGTAGAGCATTTTACACCATTTTCCTCAGAATATTAACATCATTCCACTTTTGAAATTTCAAATCTGAGGCATTTTATCAGTTAAGAAAATGTGGTAAAGATAAGCATAGGTATTATCTTTAGCTCCCACAAATCAGTTCCCGTAATATTATTCCCTTTTGGCCTAGAAATTTGCCTAGTTTAAGTAATTTCACAAATCAGACCAGTGTGCTTCATTGATCCTTTTCACTTCTAGTATTTTCCCTGTCATCATCCTATACATTTCTTCTGCCCTTTGCTGTCATCTCATCCTACAAGCCAGAAAAATATTTTCTTTATAAGGAAAAAGTCCTATTCTGTTATATCCCTGCATTTAAAATGGTTTCTAAGAAAAGGAGAAAGCAAGCCTTGAATAAAGCACATATTGACAGTGAAGTGCAGCTAAGCCATGTATTGCATGCTGCTAGTTTTCTTTAAGGCATCAGACATTAAAGTTGAACTTTTGCCTGGTTCCTGTCATTTGAGCTAATCTATTTCTGCTAGGAAACATGTTGGCAGTGGCAGGTGAGGGTCTTTATGGTCGAACTGAAATAACAATATCCCCAGCAAGGCTTTAGAGAAAAGCCAAGTATTGACCACAAGAAAAAGGAGAGAAATAGCGATTCTAAGAGCTGACAGGAAACCAAATTTCCCTTACCTCTTAGTTCTGTATATGCAAAGGTCAGAACTACACTGNAAACTGTCTTTGAGCCACGCATTATGGGATAGCCTTCTGTGTTTAACCATTGAAGGGAACACAGATAAAATAACTGGACCAGACCCTAATGTAACCTCTTTCCAAATAGATCCTTTGGTTCATTTAAACATCACCCAAGCCTATAACATGACAAGAGGCCCTTATTTTTCCCCTGTGGTGGGAACTGCCTTTTTTTAAGTAATGTTTGTCCATTGCTCAAAAAATACCTATTATTATCCATTCACAACAATAATAAAATTCCATCTATTAATTAGGAATTATTTTCTGCAGAATAATACTGTGCCTATACAATCAGCTCAAGTATAATCTATTAAGACAAGTCTACTCATAAACAGGACAGATAGTGCTCAACAGCATGCAGTCTCTGTACAAGGAGCTATACACTTGTCCATAAGACATGCAAAAGAATTACACCAAGCTGCCTTGTAAAAATAAGGATAAAAAAATCCTTCAATCCAGGTCCCTCCTTGTTTTTCTTTTGGTTCAGAGGGAGAGGTTGTGCTTTACATACAGTCAGTCCATCATCTCCTTTCTGATTCTTTCCACATCAAATTAGGTTTTGTTTAAATGTGTAAATGTCAATCTACTAATAAAAAAATTAGATACGTATACATAAATTAGTTACAGCAGACATGTAATACGCATATTTCTCTTTTTGTGGGGGAAAATTACAGCTATTTGATTTGATGCATAATTTCTTTGTTTCACAATCCAGAGGGAGTGTAACAGCAGCAGTCATTAACCAAATTCAGAACAGCACATTTCAGTGCAAGCCCATTAGCTACCATTCCCTGACTGGGGGTGGTGGGGTGTGTTTACCAGAGCCTCTGTCACGCTTGCAATAATTCTCCAGGCTTTTCATAACCATTATTTAAAAGATACCTGACAGAGAAGCCAGACTTCATACTTAACTCTTCCACACCTTTCAGAGGTTGTTGAAATTAAATGTAGCACTAAAGATTTCCCTGGCAGACCCAGCTATTAATTCCACAAGTTACAAATACCTGTGCAAAAAGGATTCTTTCGCAACTGGGCCGCCAGCCTTTTGGAAGAGGAAGCAATCCAATTACAGATATGTGGAAAGAATTGTTACCATCTGAAAGAATAGAGCTTCAACACATGAACTGGTTTTCTTAGCTGATTTCATTCTACAATTACTCCAATCAAGTTTTCAAACACTGTGGGGTTCTTTCCTGTTTGGTTTTTTTTGTTTTTTAAAGGTAGGGCGGCACAGTGATAACTGGGGTGGGAAGTTCTAGAATAGCACTGTGAAGTAGAGAATATTTTATAGAAAGTCATTTGACTTCAGCTTGGACTGTTCTCTCTAGTCCATCATCTTCTAAGTCATTAAAAAAAAAAAAAAAAAAAAAAAAGTTAAAANGTCAATAAAAAAAAAAAAAAAAAAAAAGAGTTAAAGCTTAATAATCTTAACATCTTTCAAATGCCTCTAACAAAAAATGCTTGGTTTAGGCAGTCAAAAACTCTTTATTTTCAGCCTGGTTATGATTTGTTTTCATATTGGAATTTAATCCAGAGCATTTTAAGAAACAGTTCCTGAAATTGCATTATACTTAGGAATGCATTTGTATCTATCTATATAAAAAGATACTGGGATACTGCTTAAAGTTTTCGGCTACTTGAAATTGATAAAACTTTGCTGATTTAATCAAAGTACAAAAACTGTTGGAGTACGATCTAAATTTCAAAATCAATTTCTACTTCTCATCTTCTAAATTTCACACATGAAGCGGGTTTTCCACTGTGGGCACTGGGAATATAATTCAAGTCATTTGCATAATTCATCTGCAACAAGGGATAGTCTTGTAAAAAACACACGCACTGCAAGACTGCAGTTTAAGGTCAGAGAGAACAGATTTTCAAATTTTCATCCTACCTACATCTGCATTTTATATTTTTTCCTAGACACTTCAACAAAAATCCAAACAAAAGCAGAGATACAGATAGCATAATTACTACCCTGTGCAGAGAGTCTCTACTACAACTACACAGCATGGCTAAAGGTACACAAATACACAACAGGTACAATTACCAAGATCAGCTTTTCTCCTTTTATATAAGGTTTTTATTCAAAAATCCCCACCTGGACAATTTCTTACTGTGGCAGCTTTTTTTGCAGCCAATCTAACATCTATGGGGGAGGATGTGACTCGATACGAAGTGCACACTCTAGTAACATCCTTGGTTTGTGGCAGTCAAAGTCACAACTGAAGGACAAGACTCTCTTCCCCTTACATGGCAAAGGCAGGAAACTGTAATGAACAACCACTTCGGTTTTCCTCAACCAGCCAGGAAAGCAATTCTCAATATAAGTATTATGTACATGGCCAACAACGGTGTTTCCCTAAGAAGCCTTCTTCACATAGCACCTTGCTTGAAAACGATCTCTTTTTTGAATTACTTGAATCTGAAATAGACAACTAGAAATTTCTTTCTCCACTAGTCTTGTTGTTTATGCTGTACATTGCCCAAAACTGCATTAGCAAGCATTAATTCATCTTTTCTTTGCTATTTGCAGAAAATCAAAGCAACATTAATTTCCACTGGAATCTCTCAATTACAACCTATTTGGGAATCCTTCCTCTCTTTGCCCCATTTTGCAGAAATGTGTACACCATTATCAAGTTAGTTAATCATAAATATTTGACTATCAAAAATACTGCCCATTTTGCAGGCTTCCTGCATGCACTGACACAGGGTGTTTGAAACTGCGTCCCAGGGCTGCATTAATTATGCATTGCAACAGCTGCCATAGATCCAGCAGTGCCAGCTCTTTAGGACAGGCTTTGCTATCTGAATCATGAATACAGGAGCGACAGCCTGACAGCACTGTGCCTCCAGTCCAAGCTGAGTACAGCCATTAGTTTTATTCCAGCACTGCTGCAGAATGCTCTTATATCTGGATTTAGTCACGTTAGCACTTCCTCGACGACAAGAGCTTTGCATCATATTTCATCCTGAATTTTGTCAGGAAACTGTAAGATTCCAACTTCTACATATGGGAATTTTCAGTCATGCTACTCAAAGACAGTACTAGAGATTTAAAAATCCCTGCCCTTGGAGCAGGGTACTGCATCACGTGGCAGTTTGAGACCAAAGTAGTTGCCACACAGAAGAGCTTCGTAATAAAGCTGCTTGCATATTAAGGTGCAGATGAAAGACAGAACAAGGACAGGAACAGAGCTGGCAAATCAACGTAACTGATTCATAGAATTCTACATATGTAGGAGACATTTCTGGTTTTAACTGAAGTAATAAGCTTGAATAAGATTGAGGGAACAGAAGATGAACATTATATTTGCTGTCTCGTGGGCATCAAAGCAGTTAATTTAATGAATTACATGTGAAACGCTTGAGGTGAAAAACACCTTGGAGACAGTCAACTGTATTCATCATATGTGTGTGTTCCTTATACTTTAATCCTCCTGCAAGGTGTTATGATCTGCAGTGACAACAATCTAGGTAAAGGCCCTTCTACATATCAAGCAGGTGGTTTCAGAATACAGACCTCTAAAAGGAAGTTTCATCCACATTAAATTGTCATGTACACAAAAAAAAGGAGAGACTTAGAAGGAAAAAGTTCAAGAATAACACCTGCAAGAACACAAAAGACACCTCAGATTTGTCATCTGCCCAATCCCTGTAATCCACCTATCACTCTGTCATCAGCAACTACCCAGCCTTCTCAGTGTTGTTCTTATTCAGGAGCCCCTTTTCCAGAGCAGGGGACTCGACCCTACCTCTGCAGCATCACACCCCCAGCATTGCTTTCAAGAAAGGGGGCAGGGTTTATAATTATATGTTTTACATTTCCAGGGCATATTTTCTAGAATACCATTCCTCAGCAAGTTCTAAGAGCTGCTGACTCTTACCTGCAACAAGGCACCAGAACAAAGAAAAAAAGTAATCACAACAGTTACTCTACAATAGCCTGTATTTACCTACACCTTGGGTTCACACAGTTCATCGGTATTTCTCTTTCTGTGAAATAATGCACTCTGTTCTCCCAGAAGTACCTGCCTCACCAAGCCAACTTCTCACCAGCCTCTCAGCTCTCTATCATCATGTATTTCTTGACCCAAGTCATACACACTTAGGCAAGTGTAGAGCTGAAAGACCCAGCTTCACTGAGAGTAGTGACCTCCTCATTATACACATATTCAGGCTGCAACATTTATTTTTATGAGCAAGAGTATCTAAGGGCCAGGAGCTGAACAGCATTTTCTCTGAAAAAGTATATAGGCCCTAATCCAAAAAAGCACTTAAAGATATATATAGCTTCAATTCTATCAACTTTGATGGGATTACATGTAACAGTTTTGCTGGATTTGGGTATCCACAGATTCAATTAATATATAGCCAATATTATTGAATTGATCTAATTACTGCATGTTAATCACTGTGACAGACATTTCAGCATTCAAATATTCAGGTTAAGACTTGGCAGGATAAAAACTTCTAATGGACTGTTTGTGATAGACAATAAGCCTGCAGCAGACTTTCTGATAGTAGATAAGCAGAAATGAGCCGGTAACTGTTTACCATGCATTTACTCTGAAATACATAGACCTCCCCACACAGACCTTTTCCTAAGACACTTCAAAAGAATGTGACCCTGATATGTTCAAATAACCTGTGCTTTGCTGACAGAGGGTACAAACACTCCCCCACAATAGTTTAGAAATAGGCTTTCACTAATTTAACTTTTAAAAGTTCTGAACCAGTTAGCAATTAACATTTCTGAAATCCACTGCAAATACAGGTTTAGAAACCAAAGAACACACCCAGAAAAAAGCATCTTTTAAAATATTCATAGTTTTTACTTATTAGAAGGGGTTCTTTTGTGAAAGAAAGCAGGCTCATTAGAACTATGAATCAATTCCCACAGAAGAAGAGAAGGAAAAGAAGAAAAAAACAGTCTTGTTTGGATTTATTAGGTGCCTGGATATTTACAGCAGATATAATTTTACATAGGGCCACACAGGAAGCAGATACATCCCTAACAACTTCAGCTGAGCCACCCCAGACCTGTAAGTGCTGTACAAAGGCAAGGCACTGTTGCCCGATTCAGATGACCTGAAGAAACAGCAACTGAAAACCCACAGATTTTTCTGAAAAAGCAGCATTGCTGCAATTATTTATACACGCTGAGAATTCCATCTGTATCACTTGTTCGTTTTTCTCATGCTTCACTCACTATCCCTCTCTGGTATTTAGAAATTAGTTACATGCTGCTCATTAATTTAAGGTCTAAATGAAATTCCAGAAAATATAATTCCCTCTGAAGTTAGATGAATTAGTTTCAAAGATCCCAGAAAAGTTGGGTGTAGGGAGATCGGATTAAGTAACTACTCCAAGTTTTTCAGCAGTAACACAGCGAAGTTTTCTGTAACAACTACATTATATTCTGGTTCAGGTAAGTACAGGGTAACAAACATTTTAAATGTTAAACTAATTGAAGGCATATTCATACTTTTCAATATAAAAACACATTCAATACACAAATGTTAGCTGTCTGTTTAACCACCATACTTCTTGAAAGTGCAATTCAGTTACTATGAAAGGAATTTTTTGTCTTTTGTTCCAAAGAACATTGCTGCCGCCTCCCTCGCTTCCAGCGGAAGCCATTGTCATTTGTTTCTAACAATAAATTGAAGTAATTTTGAACATCCAAACCTAGATGTATTCATAATAACAAATTATATGATATTTCTAGAAACACAAATGTATATAATGTGCATTTCATTACCTATCAAAACCAGCTAAGTACCAATATGACTTGGCTTAGCTATTTTAAAACAATTAAGACAGCCCTGTACTTTCTGTCCACTATTATACAAAAATTCAGCAATCTACTCTTATTTTTAATACATTAATACCAAACACTATACAAGAGGCATCTCCACTCTGGGTCAGAGCCTGTCTCCACACTGTGGTGCCCACTTCATGGCATGCTGATCCCTCTTCCTGCCACCTAGTTCTACTGCATAGCAATAACTTCTGGCTCCATGAGTTTGGAATGCACTAAAATTTCACAATTCAGGGGGTTTTTTTATTTGTTACTCATATACTGTGCACATTGCAACAACTGCTGTAGTAACAGAAAACTTCAAATCCATCCACCTAAAATGCTTCCAACTGTAAGACACACTTGGACATATCACGGGCGCTACTTGGGCTGCAGGTCAGCACAGGTATACTCACACTGAGCTCGTACAAGTCAGTCTGAGGACTAGCTTTACAAAGGTCTTGGTGTAATGATACCACTTTGAACATATCAAATGATTTAATTTTCCACATCTACTTTCAGAAAGGCATTTGCACTACAAAGCTGATGTCCTGCAGGTACAAGGTTTCACTTTTAAAAACCTCTCAGGCACTAGAACTACCGAAAAGAACCCCTGGGCTTTAGTACTTCATTTAAACTTTCCCAGCATTTCTAAAACAAATCCTAATATTAACAGCTTCAACTAGAGCTTCATTCCAACCTAACACAATACATGTAATTCTCGGTTGCAGATATTACTGAAACATACCTCACTTATCATGTTGCATTCAACGTGGAACCCAACTCCATGTATTTCACAAAATTCTCACATGAACAGGTACAAACACTGCCACGTCCCTGTTCCCACACTCGGTTCCTTTTAACCACAGGTGGCACCTTGGTAATTCCTTAAAACTGTCCCCTGGCCAAAAAGCCCCAGGGCCCCTCATTTAAACACAATTATCCAGTTACTGAATTTCCACTTCAGATGTCAGTCTCTCATGTAAATAAAAGGAATAAAGGAAGTTATACACATGGGGAAAGCCACATGTCTTGCATTCCCTTCTGTTCTACAGGGAGAGACAGAGACTGAGAGCCCGCACAAGAGATTTTTTTAAGAGCAGTTTTCTAGCAGATGACACCATTACAAGGTTATGCCAACAAAAAGTGTTGCAGTTGTTGATTTTGCATTGCCAGGAGGGAGTATTCTCTCACTTGAATATTCTTGCTTTCCTTTATTTGTTTTGGCTTTGCTTTTAAAGGTGTCACAATGAACAAATATAGCATAGATAGGCAGATACTTGTGGTGAATCGCATTGCTAAAATCAGGTGTTGCAGGAATGAGTGGCTCCTATAACAAGATTTCTCATTTCCTGTGTAGTTATGTTATAGCTCCTGCAATTAGACTATTTTTGGGATGTGACCTATAGCAACCAAGGAGGGGGGGGCAGTTCTCCTTACCCAGCATCTTTACAATTGTTTAAATTCTTTATGCTTCTACTAAGATGTCCTTTCTCAAGAACATCTTCTATTGGATATAATGGCTAGTGCTAATTGCAAGGATACTGGGGGCATGGCCCATTGTCTGATCTAACAGTTATTATTTAAATAGTACTTAAAGTCTTTGCTGATGTGATATAAATTCACAAAACCACAATTCCATAGGTAGTTACAAGCAATGAAACTAATGGTGCACTACCACCAACATCCATTCAGCTTATTCAGTTTTCCACTGTGACTTTGATTCTGTATTTCTTTATATAAATAGTTGTGATTATTAAACCAGATCAAAAAATAAAATAGGAAATGTTACATATTTTCTGAAAATCTAAGCCTGATTTTACCTATTATAAGCCTATATGAAATATTTACTTTCAACTTTTCATTAACAAGGGATTGATTGGTAGCTAACTTGCATTAATCTTCCTCAGATTTTCAGAGACAATGTCATAGAAAAGATGAATCCACAGCTTTTGCTGACTGGCCTAAGTTTCATAGGTTTCATCTGAGGGCTTCTTTTCATCAGGGCAGTCATAACCTTTAGAACAAATATCACTCCATGGATTGGATCTGAACAGCTTCTCTCAGCCTCTGACACTACAGCAGCAGTGTGTAGACAAATCTACACTCGATGTAGAACTATCACCTCAAACCCCAATCTTGCAGAAATGTGTCATTAATACAGTGTTAGTGGCCTCTGCTGATAATACAGTGCTTGCTGCCAGTCCTACTAATACATACAGTCTGGCTTCACACTAATAATTAGGTAATTTAAGGCAAACCATAATAAAAACTAGTGTAACACTGGAAATATGAAATACAAAAAGTTGATTAATTTTTCTGTTAATTTATACTTGGAAGACATAACAATACAAGCCCTTCTGCACACTGTAAATCACCTCCATCATCTCGTTCAATTTCAATAGGAAAACAGAAACAAAACATTTAATTTCCAATGAAGGGCTTTCTAAACTATCAGTGCCACACACATATGTCTTTCTATAACGTATCTTGTAGAGATTAACCTGCACCATGATCAGAATGGTCTTGATCTCAGTTAAATGCATTCTTAAAGTACTTATATGTACTACTTCATCAACGATATTTTTAACAAGGTTGTCAAAAAAGAAATATCATTTTTCATCCTGCTTTATTTCACTTTACTCCAAGATACAGTAATTAACAAGTCTTTAGATGCTGGCAAAACTGTCCCTTTTGAAGTTTCTACATGGCTGTCACCCTGGAGATAAAGGCAGATTATTCAATCTTGACATTATAATTGTGAATACAAGATAAAAGACTGGATTAGCAACTTCATAACTTCATTCCTAAGAAGGAAAAAAAAAAGAAAAAAAGAAAAAGAGATCACCATGAGGTAGTTTTAATTTTACGTCCAGTTTTGAGTGTTTAAGGACTTCCTTAAAGGATGAAGAGAGGGAGACTCATGTCTTCAAAGGGTGTGAATTAAGTTATATATCTTTTTGAGCATTCCAATTAAAAAACACTAGCATTATCTTTTATTTATAAAATCACAGTGGAATACTAGGGTAACCATCTGACAGGCAAGTTATCCCTGCCTAAATGCTGGGTACTTTTATGTGTTGTAGCTACATATCTTCCTTTATACAGAGAGGGCACACAGGAAATGTGGCACTGAACATGTCACAGAACAGGTTGTATCAACTCTTTGCACCTGACACTGCAAGAAGAAAGAGACTAAAGACCAAAGAAGGCTGCACCCTGTGACTGTAGGTGGTTTGTATGGTGGACAGTGCATCATGTCTTTCTCATACAAAACACAGTTAAACTGTGTAGCTGACCATCAGCAGGAAAAATTGCTGTTTCTTAAAAACTTTCCAGTAGTTTTGTAGACACCAACAGAACAGCAAATGATCAAATTTATTTGTCCTTTGAATTCTATTGGTTCAGTTTGTGGAAAACAGGAAAATGCATCAGGGAGATGACCCATCAGGATAGAATTTAGTTCTTGAAACACTTAAAATTAATCTCTGTTTCATGGTCCTGATGGAGTTCCTACAAAGAGTAGGAACCTAATGTCAACAACAGACTGACACACCGAGTGTGGTTCAAAATCTTACCAGTTAGGACTCTCACTGTCAGCAAACCTGAACTGCAGAATGAAAACGGCATGGTTAACCAGATTGGTAAAGATGCCTCTCAGAATCAAGAAAGCACTGAAAGCTGGGGTGGTGATCCATTTAAAAGCAACATATGGGATTTTAGAAAGTAATTAAACTAAATCCAGGATATGCCAAAATCTAATCAAAAGATGAAATTATCAGGAGAGTTCAGAACCAATCATAAATCTTTCTTCAAACACGCAACAAAGACAAATACTATCAGATGATCTACAGGTCAGCTGATAAGAACACAAATGAAGCTCTGGAAGATGCAGCAGAAATCCAAAATCATTTGTGTCAGTATTGAGTGTGGAAAAGACAAAGGAGATGCCCATGCTGTGGCTCTTTTCAGAGGAGTCTGACTGATCTCTCTGAATTTAAAGCATTTCTAAGGAACATCAGGAAAAACTGGACAAACTATAACATTGTGGAATTAAGGAGAAACTCCTGGAGGTAACAGTTTCATTATTAACAGCATCTAATAGTTGCATAAAACTGTTACAATGCCTGAATTGTCAGTAGCAGTTGTGTCTGGTAGATTAAAAGAAGCAAGGGAAATCCAGCTCAGGGGAAGATTGTGCAAGTTCAGAGGAAAAAAGCAAAACCAACAAACAAACAAGAAAACACCAAACCCCACCCAAAAAAAAATAATCTACTGATACGAAATGAACATCCAAACTGCAGTGTCCCAACCAGTTGAATGATCAAAAAGTGTGTGGGAAATACATCTGCTTGGACTTATCCCAAGACATCCACTTTCAACCACTACTGGAGATGAGATCAAGTGGCTATTAGTCAAAACCAGTATGAGATTCTAAAGTTTTAGCATTAATGTATCTAAGCAGAATGAAATCCTTTTACCCAGGAATTTCACCAAGTATGTGTAACAGAGACCAGACCACAGAGACCAATGGCAATGCTGGGTGTGTAACTGACTAGACTGAGTGAATGAGAGCCAGAGAATTGACTAAGCTTTGTATACACTTAATAAGCTCCCAAACCACTAGGCAAGATTCATACAGGAGGAATGATAGAGAGAAAAAGTGATCATCTCCATCCCTGTTTGTACAAAACACTCATGCAGCTTCAGTATCTGATCAAGTCCCACAAACTTACCATCTGGTCAGAGCAGGTGGTATTTCATTCTTATGTTATTTCAGTAGATGCCTCAAGAAATGAAGATCCAGAAAGAGAACACAGAGAAACCATCTCCTGGGAGTCTTTAACCATTTGTGTCAGAGGAAACTTTCCGTAATTACATAGCTTCTCCTCATGCTTGACACTGCCAGGATACCACAGTGTGTTTAACAAGGATTAGAGTGAATATCCCAGTACATTGCTACCACTTACATTTACAGAATTTAGACAGGACTACAGGTAAAAGTAGAAAGACCAGAAATTAAATGGTGTCACTTAGTACCTTGATGTAGTATCTCATTATATATCTCTAAGAGATTAGTTTGGAATCTTACAAAATTATATAAGAACTTTCATGACAAAAGAGTACTATCTAAATTACCTATTGAAAAACATTTCATAACCACAGTCTTGTTCAGTGCTCAAGTAAAGAATTTCTCCCTTAAAATTCCTCACCTTCTAGTTAAATATCATAGTCCAGGTTAATTACTATCAAAACAGCAATCTGTTAGGATTTGATCAATGTTCAGCTAAATGCAGAAGTTTGGGGGTTTTTTCCACCCAGAAAATATACAAGACATCTTCAAAGTCATGGAAGCCCAGGGAGCCGCGTACCATTTAAAGAAAATCCTCTTAGATGGAGTGTTTCAAGAGGAAAGGCAGGAAAAAATCTGCAGTGGCACTGGAATATTCACTGAGCGATCACTGTTAAGGATACTTTTTTATCAGAATAAAAAGCAGTAAGCTCTTGATAAAATCTATTTGAAACAACCATTTGGCATGAAACTTGATTGCATCTGTTTTTTGTTTTCTTTTCCTCTCCAAACAGCACAAGTGTTCATAACAGTCATATCAGGTTAATAACATCTTTGTAATACTGCACACTTTAAGAGTCATCATTCCTTTTAAAAGAAGTGAGCCTATTTGTAAATGAAGTCTTTGTCCAATTAACTAATAGAACTGTCCTGTACTAACACACACACCAGCTTTTTTCTGATTGGCTTTTCCTACCTATTGATTGCAGTGCCACAGTCAAGACAGCAGATGTGGTTTTCTGTAGTAGTGATGTTTAGTGCATATTTAAGATGCCTTCACTACGTTTTTTTTAAACATGCCAAAGAAATTTCAACTATGAAGGCTGATAAGAACAGGTAGAGAATACATACATTTGATTTGCAAGTTTTACTCAAATTTCTTTCAGTAAAGACCGCATGCAATGCAGGGTCTAAGAAAAGCAGTGGTCAAAAATCTACATTTGAAGACCTTTGCTCATTTGAACGTTAAAAAACAAGCAAGCCAACTATCAGGTGGTTGAAACCAGTACAATTCCAGGGACCTCAGATACTACAGTGATTTTTACTAGATGCTATGTAAAAGAAATAGGAAAAAAATAAAAGCTGGGTACTTGGGGTATCCTCATCACCTGCCATTCATTGCCAGAGAGATTGTCCAAGCCCCATGGAAGCATTTAAGGCCAGGTTACATGGGGCTTTGGGCAACCTGGTCTAGTGAGGGTGTCCCTGCCCATGGCGGGGGATGGGGAGTGGGGAACTAGATGATCTTTGAGGTCCCTTCAAACCCAAATTCTGTTTCCATCCTTCACCACTTCTACATGCTGACCCTGGATAACTAAGATTCAGACATTTTAAAGCTACATCACTATGTAATGATTTACGGGGCACTGAAATTAACCACAAAATTCAGTTGATTCTGGGACAGAAATTGTTTGGGTCAGGTATTTGAAGACACCCATTCATTCTGTTTGACTGCATTTTAACTGTTTAACTGATCTATCAAAGTTCAGTAGCTCGTCTCTTGTAATTCTTAAGCCTCAGTAAAATTATGTCTATAATGAATGACATACTACTGTACCATTACCTAACTACAAAGAAAACAGCTATATGAGTGACTAGTTTAGATATCAAAGATTGAAGACCTCTGCAGGCTGCTGGTGCAAGACTTTGACAGAAGCAAGAATAAACTGCATTTTTGTACTGTCAACTTCACCAAGGAGCCAAGAATCTGAACCAGTGTGAAGGCTCAACTACCACCTTCTCCCAACCAGGTCAGACCCAGGCACATTGCCCAGGTTTTAAGAGAATTCTGTAGTTCTGATGCTACTGATTTGTCTGTTCTGTCATCCAAGTGCCATTTTTAAGTTTCCATTTCTGTGTATATTATATTTCATCAGTACTAATTTCCTTTCTAAAAACCTGAAAGGGAAATTCACCTTCATGGTAGGAAGATGATTAACATTATAATTTAGGAATTATTTTTACAGTAACCTTCAAATGAAAAGGAATACCAGAACCAATACATTGTTGTTTGTGTCCTAAATCTCTAGTATTCTCTGACTTGAAATGCTAGTGAAATTGCTGGCAGATAGTGGCGTATCTGTTACTATCTCATTATAACATCCAATAGAAACACATGAGGTGCCTTTATACTGTTTTAAAATGTTTTCAATATCTCCTTAAGAAGCAGGTGTCAAATTATAAAATCAATCAGAAAAATTATGTGTTTTTTCCCCTGAAGATTTATTAATATAAAACAAACACAAGAACCTAATACGATTTCTGTAGCTTTTAAAAAAAAATTAAGATATTGTAGAAATGAAAAGATAAGTACTTCCAAACATAGAAGTACTTAGCATTTTAAAGTGCTATACAGTGTGTGAAGAACCTCTCATCTCTGAGTGCATCATCCTTATCCACTAGGTTAACTCAAGCTGCTGCTATAATGGCAGTGAGTCTACAAAGACCAAGGGAAGTGCTGCTACTTCAGTTAGGGCTTCATGCTTGGGTTCTTCTTGATAGCTCTGATTAAAGTTTTTTGTTTGGTTGGTTTTGTATTTAATACGGGGGAAATGTACTTTGCAACCTAGAGTAACCCTAGAGAGCTAAACCTTTGAGTAGTGAACAGATTGAGAAAAAGTTCTTTCTGGGAAAACTTGTCCGTAAAGGCAAAGTTTTCCAGTACTTTAGTGAGGCCAACAGTTCATTCTTACTCTTAACCTTAGTCTTGAAATGCACGTGTGTATATATACATATATATAAAGAAAAAAAAAAGCAATGTTCTGGAAAGCAACCTAGTTTATCTGACTTGCTCTCTAAATAAGATTAAAGATGTGGGACCTAGAGAAGGAGGACTCAAACAACATAACAATGGCATATATAGTTTCTTTTCATGTTCCATTTTTAAAACAAGTCCAAGAGCCAGGTTTATCAGTCGATGAAACCAATTCAGTCCTTACTTTATGCTCATGGAACTTTAATGCCCAAGGGCAAGGCTAGTGCCAAGGCACATCAAGAGATGCACGAGAGGGTAGTTATGGAAAAATAAGGGCACAGGCCCCACTCCTAGCAAAGAAATTACCTGCCACTGCTGTACCCAGCCCAAGACAGTGACTGTGTAGTTGGAAAGGAGGGGCTGGGGGTTCATGTGAAAGGGTGCACATTCAGAAATATGAACAGAGAAGGACAGCCACCTATTCTCTCCTCATTATAGGGATTTCCTATTATGCAGAGGCTTCTTCTCCAATACTACAACTTACTTCCCCAATGAATTGATTACAAAAATTTACACAGCCTCTGTGGTTCCCCATAACAACTAAAATAATTGGTAAAGCTAATTCCCTTTAGCTCAAAGGTTTTTTTCAAGAATACATTTAGGATACGGTGGAAAAGGGATTTATCTATTATGTGAAAATATTTTTATATTTTCTAATTTAAAACTGGTCAATTTTTAGTTAGCAACAAACATCTATTTTCAGGTACTGAATTTGCCTTGCAATGCTTCTTGAAACACAAGTCCTCTCCACTGTCCAGCTCTGTCCTTCTGCAGCTTATGGGATGACACCACACCAATCCTGCCTGTTGTGGTCTCTAGCAAACCCTGTGCCAGTGAAGAAACAGCAGCAAGCCTGGTCAGTTCCTACAACACACACATACGCCCAAACATCACAGAGGCTAATCTAGAAAGAGACTGCTCTGATGACAAGTTTATTGGGGAGCTTCTGTCTTTGCAGTCACCATTAGTTGAGCATGAGGACCTTTGCATCTCCTTCAGGCTTATAGAGTCACCAGAAGTAAAAAATCTGATCCCATGTTTTATTACTGCTCTATAGAATAATCTGTGCTTGATCTACAAATAACTCTGACTCAAGAGCCTTGAAAAGCCAAAATGAATTTAACATAGCTGTTAACATGCTATGCCCAAACTATTTGTGGAACAAATGACAAGTAAAATGAAATAGTCACAAAGACAATTTTACACTGGACACAATATAGGCAAGAAAATCCCCCCACCCCACTCCCATGTATTTCCCCTTTTATATTTTCATCACTACTGCTTTCTTGTTCTACCACACCAATGTATATTTTAATAAGCTGTCCCAAACACAGCACCAGGATATCATCAGGAACGTGCTAGAAAGTCCTCTCAGGGAGTCCCAGTATGTTTGGGTTTGTTTGGTTGGGTTTTTTTAATTCTACTAACAAAAGGGAATTACAGATTTGTTAATTATTTTTGACAAAGTCTTAACAACATAGTGGGTATTTCTTTTCTGCTTCTGACACAATGTAGATATCTTCTTGAGCGTGCTAAAAAGTATCCCTGCTGAAGACAACTCATAAAATTTTATCCAAAAAATAATTTTAGGGAGGTAGGTCTTCCTTTTGGAGAAATACAACACTTCCAAACATGTTGTACTTAAGGTATTTCCCAAGAAGAGAGACTCCTTCTCATCTTTCAACTGGTAATTACATAATTTCAAAACTATACCATAATGTTAGTATACTAAATAAATTTCTCAGTAACAAAAAATAAATAAATCATTCCAAGAATGTCCTTTACATGAAGCATCTACAGGTTATTGTCCTCTGCAAGAACAAGAGGAATAGAAAATCCATTCCAGTTCACCATTGAAATAAATTCCTGGATACTTCTATTTCACCCATCCCAGCTGTAGGCTTGTCCCTTCAAATGCGTTTATTTTGAAGCTCAAGAGAAATCTGCAGTCGCCTGTTATGGCACATCCACAAAACGCTGATTCCTCAGTTTTAAATTACTTATTTACTACTGAGTTGAATCACTAGACCACTTCTGGGTTTTTTTTGTTTTACCTTTTTTTTTTTCTTTTTTTTGGTGATTTTAAGTATAGCTGTAAGGACTGGGTGCTTGAATACCACCTCTCTGTGGAAAGAATATCAGTTTTCCTCCAGCAGCCATTATCTAACTGCATTACACTTTTATATTTAAGTACCATAGAGTAAAGCATGAGCAGCTGTTTATGGAATAAAACTGTTCTGAGGAACAACACAACCAATTTATCACATGTATACCATCAACAGAGAATTAGCACACTTTAAAGAGGTGTTTAAAGTTGAAATCCAACACAGCCAAATAGATCTGGAAGTCCAAAGCAAAGAAAGTTTGAGAACTGACCCAATAATTTAATCCAGTACATTAAAATAAGATGCCATTAGAAACAGTAACCTCTTAAGAGGCTACTATTAATCTTGAAGTCAGACCAACAGTGTGTGACTTGTCCTACACAGCTGCTCAAGGTGGAGAGGGAGTACAAAGGCCTCCTCTTTCATCTCTCCCCAGCAGAGCAACTAATAAAAACGGCTGTCCTCACACTTCACAGGACAACCTGCAGCAGAGCTGGTAGAGTGAGACAGAGCCATACACTAAAAAAAAACCTAACTTCCTAGCTCCTAGAATACTGGGATTTGTAAACACAACACATTTGGGAAACAAGACACAAAGTATACCACTACCTATGGGAAGCAGGAGCTAGATAAGGGAGGTAAGAATACTGTTCCACTCCACGGAACAAAAATTATAAGTTAGGGAAAGCAGCCCTTAACAGTTCAAATGGATTACACTGTGTGTGCAAGGTACAACGTGCCCTGAAAAACCCATGAAGAAGCAATTCTCTTCCCCCGTGCTCTTATGAGACATATTACCCATATACTGAGGCTTAATGAAAATTGCAGCTTGCAACTTTGCCAGACTCAAAGGGAGACAGCCACACACCACAACTCCTGCTTCAGACATTGCTTCAGCCCAAAAAACCTGCTCTGAATGACCCTTCCTGAACACCTCCTCCAGTGCTGGGTCTCTCCTGAGCCTCCCAGCCTGGGGCTATTCACCTACAAGTCTAGTCCAGCCCACCATTGGTAGACTAATGTCACTAAACCTGAGTTCTCCCAAAAGAAACTTTTCCACTCAGAAGCATATTCTGTGTTTAAATGCCATGAAAAATATAAATTGTTCTCCTCAAACCCCAGCAGGTTCCTTAATGACTAAGCTACACTAATTAGTAACAGCTGTTAATGAAGTGAGCAGGTACAAACCTAACCTCTTGAATTAATGCATGAAGTTCTTAGACTGAACTAATATTCAAAGGGAAGCTGTTAAATAAAAAAAAAATTAGACAAACAACATGCAGAGGTCAAAAATTCTGTTGGTAAAATCATATTATTTCTTTCAACTCCAGAGATATCAGTCTCCATCAAATGCAGAACATATTTCTACTGAAACCTTATCGGTTTTGTTCATCTTATGCTAACTGAAAACTTGCCATTACTTCAAGCAAACTAACACATCTTTTCTTTACAATTAAAAAAGCGAAATACTGAATATATACAATAACCCACATTTGGAACAGCACTGTTAATGGTTGATTAATTGCATAATTACAGATTTGGAAAAATATCTATTTATGACATCTGTTTGGAAAGTTCCATTTGGAAGAGGAAAAACTCCTGTGTATCAGCAGACAGTAGTAAAATCAGAGCGTGGTCACCATCACATTCTTCTCAGCTGTTTGGCTGTTAAACTGTATTTTGATTTGCTTCAACTGCTTTCAACTCAGTTTCTAGTTACAGAAACTTTCTTTCTCTATATTCCACATTAGCTGACTAAGTCAACAATTACAAAACCAGGGAAATTAATATTACTCTTTACAGGAGCATTCCTGTACTCCAGATACTGCAACACACCTGTTTCAATTTTCGGTAATGTTAGTCACAAAACTTGAGGTTTCCGCCCTTTGCTCTGCAACCAGTGCACTAGCAGATCTATAGTTAACTTGAAATGACCTTCCCAAGACTGAAATTAAATGACTCTTCCCACCCTTCCACTAGTCAGACACTGTTACAAGTGCCCTCATTCCCAGGTGCCCAGTGGTGAAGTTAAGTTACATGTTAGAAACTACCACTAACAGCAACAGCAGCAGATTTTCCATCCAGAATGCTATATTGTCAATTACTAGAAAAATCTTCAAATGAATACTTACTACCAACAGTTTGCCTTCTAACTATATTCTAAAACTGTTCTACAGAAATACAAAGCAAAATGTCCTTAAATATAAAATGCTATGGAAATCAGCCTGTTATTACCAAAGTCATGAATGAAGGGGGAAAAAGAATGAGAGAAGGGAAACACATTCACGAAGTTACTTCCAAAATGTTTACCTAATTGTAATTGTCATCCTCTGTACTGTAGGTAGAGCTGTGCAGATACCCAGTCAGAGCTCTTAGAAATCCTTTTGGGACTTCTCAGCATGAAATAGCAGGTAGGGAGAGATAGCTAGGGATTAAGTGTTATATATTTACATATTGGCCTTAAGGATGCCATGTTCAAGTTCCTTATTCCATATAGTGTTCATTTTACATTAATAATTATTATTTTTGGTGATTAAAACCATAAAATCGTCACTGACTTGTTTAGGTAACTGTATTAAAACGCAAGTCTAGGATTTCCCAGCAGAGGTATTTCTGCTGTTATATAGTATGCCCTAGAAATCTTGAAATATAGAAGAAATATCAACAAAAGAACAGAATCATCTATATGTAAATATTTACAGGACTGATGCAGCTTTTGGAAAAATGTGCAACACCCAAGAACACCACACTCAAAAAATAGAACCAGTAAAAAACCAAGCAGATGGCCTTTTTAATCTTTCTTTAGAAATAAGCTTTTTTTTATTTGGTCTTCGCATTTTTGTGTGTGTATGCCCAGAGATTTGCATGAATTCTTAAGCCGAAATCTGCACATGCCAATTGAAAAACCCGAATTTATATGAGTGACTTTTAGATATTCCATTGAGATCCAAATTCATAAGTGCAGTCTGGACATTGCTTCTGTACCAGTATCACTATTTTAATTATTACACTTCTCCAGACATTGTCCCCAGTGTAGCTGCAGTATGCCAGTACAGCCTTGCTGTACATTCCCTTCCCCTGACTATTCTTTTTAACCAAAATAATCTATAGGTAGGATGGAAGGGTCTCTTCCTCTTTTAACTGACAGAACTTTCACGTGCAAATGAACTTCAGGCTAACTACTGAACATTGCAGGCAGAATCAAGTCCCATACATCATGTAAGATCGGAAACAACTCCTCCGATTTCAGAAGTGGTGTTGTGCACAGGCTGGATGGTGGTAGGGTAAGAGATTTACCAGGATTTGTGGATGCTAACTTTGCAAACCAGCAAGTTGTTCAGCACCTGCTGAAGAGACCATATAAAAAGTGGGTTGAAACAGGTCCTAAATCTGCTGTAATAGCTAAACAGATAAGTAATAAAAGCAAAGTAGCAGTTGTTCAAGAAAATGATGGCTTATTTGTACATTCAAGTTGGCATGAATGAACTCCACTGTTTTAAATAAAAAATGCCAACAGGGTTTTTTTAAAGAAAAAATTTCAGTTTTCCCCTTTTAACCTTTCCCCTTATTTCATGCAAATTTACTTCTAGTTTATGTCCTCAGTGGTGAGAGACAGCTCTGATGGCATGAATTCCAAATAAAAGATGATCATTGAAATACACTCAGCAATAGCATTTACAGAAAACAAAATTATTCTTCTTCAATATGAAGGAAAATTATTTTCCTTCAATATGTGATTGGTCAGAAAAGTTCTAACTAGAAGATTTTTTTTTTCCCCCAAAAACTCAACACCCAAGACAGCAAATAATTACCTCAAAACACAAAAAGTCACTTAGAATTTGCCAAGAGCTGAGTACTTCTGTACATTTTACTGACTGGTCCATTCCTAGATTGTATTAAAATCTGAAATCCCATGTTTCGTCTAGCCTTTAGGATAAATCATAACAGTTTGAAGCTCTGCCAGACATCTTCTAGCAAATCTACCTCAACACTATTGCCCTTGACTGTCTCCCCTATCCCTCTGGATAAGGTTATTGACCCCAGAGATATTTCCAATGCAATACAACTAACCACAAGCTAAGTAGCCACCTTCATTTCAGAGACAGTACAATGTAGGGTTCTTCACTAAAAGCTTGGTAGAAAAGACTATTTCTTAATTCTAATGCAAGCGTTTTTAGCAATGCACCCTATTTCTAAGTTGTTCCACTTGGAGAACAGCAAAAACCACAAGCAGTACCAGACATCAACAAGACCACTAGAACACGTAACCCGACTTTCATTTGTTTATCCAACCATAACATGACTTGCAGCCCATCTGAAGCACCAGTGTTGCTCATTAACACAGTTGGGAAAGTAGAAATGCTTGAAAGATCTTGATACCCTTCGAAACAAACAGAAAAAACCCATACAACACACCTGCAAGCCATGCCTGAAAAAAACCAAAAAGAAAAAGCTGAGTAGAATTTAAAAATAAAAATCTATCAAGTGCTCAGCAAGTGCACAAAGGAAAACAATTGTCTTTTTCAGTGTTCCATCAAAATGGTCAAATCGAAATTTCAGTGTTAAGTAAAAAGCACACAAGTATGTATTTAATTTGAGTCGAATCCATGCATAGGTACACAATGAAACTTATGCTTAAATTGCTCGGCAGCTGGACCCTAAATCAGCCCCCACACATTACTAATGTTGGTGCACAGTAGCACCCAGTAACAAAACTGACAGGTAAAAGGGATTATTTACAGACACCACATTGACAGCACAAGTTTGCTTAAAGGGACTTGCTCATTACAACTTATTACCTTCAAGTTACAAGTACATAAGTGGAAGTGCAGATTATTACACTGAAAAATCAAAAAAGATATCAATACAACAAAATAAAAATCTCTGCAAACACCATTGAAATGGTCTTTCCTCATATGTACATGAGCACAATTGTCTTTCTGTGTGCACGGCAGATCTCGAGACAGCATGACTTTTCCAGAACAACAACTAAGGAAATGACAGTCCTATCAAAAATAAGGTTAACATGTAGGATAGAACAAGTTTACATACAGTTCTGGTGTCATTTTGCCAGCATACCAACACAGTACCAAGTGGACCAAAAAAACCCCCTTTGTTTGCTTTCAGTTACCTCAGTTGAATAGTTATGAGACCATACATGTGGCTCATTACTAAGTTTAACGCACCATTCTTATCTGTTCCAATATGATTTGTCTTCTGTGTTTAAAAATATTCTTTGAAGAGCTGCCCAACATCTCAAAGTATTAGATCAAGAAAGTCAGTTATAGTAGTAAGGAGTAAAAAGTAAGAATGAAGCTCTATTACATATTACTTGGTAACTCAAATTACTGTAACCAATTAGAATGCACCAAGGGATATATAACTCTGATAAGGTTCTGAAACACTTTGAGTACCTTCAAGTCCGTATCTATAAGGACACCTTGGCACCCTGGCTCTTGCAACGTGCACATCAGAGGCTCTCCTGAGAAACTCTGAGGAGTTATTTCCAAGAAGACACATAGGCACTATTAGCAAGACCATTTTCTGCATGCTTTGCTCTCCAATAGGGATATAGAAGAACATTGTGACAAGTTTAGCTCCCTTAGAACAGGACAGTCAGATTGAGATGGGTACTGTGTGTTACAAAAACTGTCAAAAGATGAATTGTAAAAAGTATCAAACATGAATTTCAAATCAAAGTTTTATCTCTCAATGCAGAACAATGAGTTTCATGAGCCCAGACTATATCAGCAGGGAGTAAGTACGGAATTACGAGGGGGAAGTCTAAAGTTCAGAGCGT
>VZTU01011214.1:0-18042 GCA_013400835.1 Zapornia atra
ATCGTTCCTGTGCTTGGAAGAATATTCTGCAGTTGTGTGTGTTCTGCAGTGACTCAGAGTTGAGTCCCAGGGGTTAGAGAAGTTAGCAGGTTCCCCAGCTGCTCTTCCTGATGGGCCAGGTGGGAGAAGATACCCAAGAAGGGGGGCGCCTTGGCAGTGGCATTTCCTTCAGGTGAGAGGGCACCAGAACTACAGAAATAAGCATTCTGTTCTTTCCTAAAGGTGCATAAGAGGATGCTTTGTCCTTCACACAGTAAATCTTACTCACTTAAGGATCTCAGACCTTTTTCTGTCCACTGCTAGCAAAATTAATTTTGCTGAAATGACTCTCCTTCAGTAGACAGGAGATACCAGCTGACACAGAAGGAAGAAGTACAGGTACAGATTTCCACTGCCAATGTGCCAATGGAAAGTTCTCTTATGCAAGATTTTTTTTCTATTGACTTTCTTTGTCTATTTTTAGATGGATTTGATTCACTTGGATGACAAATATAGCTTCACTGAACTGAAAAACAACCCATGCATTAAAGTATGAATAAAAATATTCTGAATCACAAGGATTCTAATTAACAATATGAATCTAAAGCTTCTCTGTGGAGACTGTCAGCCGTAGCATGGAAGTACATACTCATAAAGGCAAACTTTTGATTAATAAACAGGAAATTCAGAAACATTTTCAGTAAGGCTATTTCCTTAGGAGTCTCTGAAGTCAGCAGTGCAGACTGACTTTCTTGAAATCATTTGTTTGTTGCTTCTGTAAGATTCTCAGATTCAATAACCAGCTGTCAGATCTCCTACAGCCTGGACTGGGGTGTTCCAGTCCTCTCATTTTTCAGTCAAGCTAGATTCATGGCCATCCTTCTGAAGAGACAGCTGACACCTGTCCCTAGAAGCCTGCAGATATTTGGACTGAACGTAGTTCAGGCAATTGTGCTGTCACACTTCAGCAAAAATTGGGAATTCTTGAAAGCTTCCTAAGTCCAGACTATCTAGTTTCTTTCATGCTCCACTCTGAAGTCTTTCTTGGAGCATACCAGTTTTGAAAGCCTCTGAGACTTCCACAATTTCTATTGTAAAATATAAAAATCCTCTCAGCTTCTGGTTCAGGTCAAGTTGCGAGGTTTCTGTACCCTGTCCTTTGCACCCAAAGCTTATAGCTACAACCCTGGGCAAGAGAAGGCCAGCAATTCATCCATGTGTGGTCACACCCATGATTCTTAGGGCAAACTCCCTCTGTACACAATGAATCTGGGAATAGAGTAGTTGACAGTCAAAAAGAGCCAGGGTAGAACCTAATGACTTTGGCTCCAGTGCTTGAGTTCATTCCTTAGCCTTTTTTCAAATACAGATCCTGAAAGGCAGGCGTATTGATCTGCTTGAGAGTAGGAAGGCTCTGCAGAGGGATCTGGACAGGATGAATCAATGCCTGAAGACCAACTGTATGAGATTCAACAAGGTCAAGTGCCAGGTCACTTGGGTCACAACAGCCCATGCAGGGCTACAAGAGTGGCTGGAAAGCTGCCCTGCAGAAAAGGACTAAAGGGTGCTGGTTGACAGCTGCCTGAATATGAGACAGCAGGGTGGCCAGGTTGCCAAGGCAACCAGCAGTCTCCGCACCTATATCCAGAATAGCATAGCCAGCAGGAGTAGGGAAGTGATGGTGCCCCTCTACTTGGCACCGGTGAGACTGCACCTCGAGTTCTGTGTTCAGCTTTGGGTCCTTCACTGCAAAAATGATGTTCTGGTGCTGGAGGGGATCCAGTGGATGGCAGTGAAGCTGGTGAAGGGTTTGGAGCACAACTTTGGTGAGAAACAGCTGGGGCTGTTTAGTCTGAATAAAATGAGGCTGGGGGAGACTTTTCTGGTCCCTAAACTACCTCAAAGGAGGTTATAGCCGGGGGGATGCTTGTCTCTACTCCCAAGTAAGAAGCAATAGGACATGAAGAAATGGCCTCAAGTTGTGTCAGGGGAGGTTTAGATTGGATATTAGGAAAAATTTCTTCACCAAAATGATTGTCAATCACTGGGACAGACTACTCAGGGAAGTGCTTGCAGCACCACCCCCGGAGGTGTTTAAAAGATGTGTAGATGTGGTGCTTAGGGACAGGGTTTGTAGTGGACTTGGCAGTGTTAAGTTAACAGCTGGACTTTATGACCTCAAGGGTCTTTAATAACTTGAATGATGACATTGTTCTATGATTATAACAATCAGAGCAAGGTTTTTTAGAAGCCAAAGGACTCAGGACTCATGGACCCTGGCAGAACTGGCATGACATTGTCCTGGACTTGAAGATGACTCCTGACCTGAAGGAGGGCACAGGGCAGGTGTGCCTTACACCGCTGATGCCGCAAGTTTGGGACTGTAGGCAGCCTCGCCGTCTAACCAAAATCCTTGCTTACCATATCACGATATATCTTCAAGTCAATATTTTCCTAATAGAACACTATTTGCTCTGGAAACTTTTAGCTCACTCTAATTAACAGAAACTATGCTTCCATAATATCAGCCAGGCACGGTATTGCTGCCAAAAGGAAAACAAAAGCTTTTTAGAGAAGAGGCCAGTAGCTTAGCTGCATCTACTGCAGATTTCAACAACAGTGCTGAATCTATAGTTAGTTCTACACAGTGAATTTTTGTTAGCAGGGTTTTTATCCTTTTCTTTTTCTTTTTTTTTCCCTTTCTTTTTTATTTGATTTAGACAGAAAAAAAAGACTGAACAAGTTTTTTAGGTCTTTTTATTAATGTACTTTTGTGAATACCCGCTATGGCCTCTGATACTTGGCAAGGGTCAGGGTCTTCAAAATCAATAACTGAATGTAACACAGTTTCTTGCTCTTCAAGTGTTTTTATGTTAAAGGTTTGACATTTATGATTAAAGATCAGCTTGAAAAGAAATCCCTATCTATATCTGAAATCTTCTTTTATGAAACTATATTTTGGCTGCAAAAATAAAAGGCTTTTGAGAACTTTTACAGAATTAATCAAAGCATTTAAATTTACAAGGGTACAGTGATATGCTAGACAGGTTCTACCAGTTCTTTAGAGAATTACTGTTACTTTATTAATACGTCTTTTTGGCACATTTGTCCAGTAAAATCACAGCTTTTGACTGGCTGCTTACAGGAGCGACTTTGGGTTAACTTGCTATTACCTTGCAACCCATATTCTTGGTACAAAAACCACCCAAAACCAGCACCAACTTTTTCCTTTAGTTGTTTTTTGAAAGAACATTATATGCCATTTTATTTTCCTTGAAGGTGCTTGATAATCCTTCTTCATTATGTCAAATCTTTATTTCTTATAACAATGACAAGGCACTCTTTAGTCCTATTTACTCTGTAAGCTTCAGCTGACATTATACGGACAAATATCATCCAAAGAGAACACATGTCTCAATCGAGGCAACTCTCTGCAGATCTATAGCAGACGGAGCTGGGGAAAAGCAGGCAATGACTTTGTCATGGTTTTGCTTATTTTCTTTAGTATAAGGAAGACTTTAAGTCAACTGTCTAAATTCAGAGCCCCTTGAACATTTCTTTTGGTTCCTTCCCTCAGAAACTACTCAGAATAAGGCATTCCCTGAGGTCTGCTGTGTGGATGAAGCCACTGTAAGACACAGCACATAAACGACTGGTAGAAATTTAAAGGAATCTCTGGGCATGTCTGTACAAACCTCAAATGACTTTTCCTACCTTACCCCTAAAACTGTAAAAAACCTCCTAAAAATGTGCGAGGCTGCACTCCAGACACAGCTGTAATGCTTCCCGGTCTTATTATCTCTGAAGGTCTAAATCTAAGGATTTCTCATTCCCTGTGGAAAGCGTCTATTGCCTTCCCTGAGTGCCTCTGGTTTAACAGTGTAGCTTGCCATGCTCCCCTGCCCTTCTCTCCCCACCCCACCCCTCCCCTCCTATGAGGGTCCCCTTTGGGGGAGCCCTGTGTCCCTCACTACCAAGGAGGGGCTGTGCCACCGGCTGCTCTCCCTTTCCCAAAGTAGAAGTTCTTCCTGAACTAAAACCGTGACCATTTACACCCATCACAGGGAATGACTATAGTTACCAAGAGAAATCTCTGCAAACAGCAAGAATAAATCTGTAAAATAAGAGCTAGGCCAACATGCACATAATTCCAATGCGAATTATGTATAGTTAGGAAAGAATAATATTTGGGGATTTATTTTTTTTTTCTGGATGAATTATATAGTTCTACTCTGGGCCCAAGAGCAGCGGTGGTAAATATATTACAGTAGTTCCTGGTGCTGTGTTGGACTAATGCATGCCTGAAATCTTTTGCCTGGAATATTTTTCTTTTGTCATCTTGGCAAAAAAAAAAAAAAACTTGAAAAGAGGAAAAAATGATACTAGATAATACCCCTGAAGTTCTTCTTTACTAATGAGTTATTAGTAATTGCTAAATTCTAGTAATATTGATATTTTCATTCAACCCTGTTGACTTTCACTGTCATTAAAATTATTTTAAACCAAACATAACCTAATAAAATTCACATTATGCTTATCTTTATTACTGTTTTTTCTTTACTATCAAAAGGAGGCAATATACACTTTATTTTCCTTGTATATCACAAATAATGCTATAAAAGATGACTGCCCAGTTTCAGTTAAGGAATACATCTAGTAATCTTTATGTGTGAACAACATTAAATCGGGTTTTTTTTCCAGTCTTTCCAGAGTATCTGTCTCCTTGGCAAGTAAAGATAATGTCTGTATTTGGGGTGGGGGGAAGAAAAAAAAGGAAACCGGCCTATGTTATGTGTCAACTTGCAACTGTGTAAAGCATCTAAAGGAAGGTCTCCACTACCTGTCACAGGAATGGTCCTTCTATTTCTGTATGCCTTCAAGTTACTACACAACTGTGTCACTTTGCTTGAATCTCAGCCTGTGTAGCCCTGATTTATAGCCAGGAAGAAAACAGAAGGAGGTGGAACTTTACTCGGTGGTGGAAATTTAAACAATCAGTTGTGAAACAGTATGTACAAATGATGAGCATTTGCACAAAATGACATGCAGAATAAAATACATGGCATGAAAAAAACATACTTTCTTCTTGAGAAACTGTTAAAAACCATTCTCAGAAAAACTGGAGTGAAGAGACAAAAAAAAAATCAAGATTGATCTGCTTTTAGTGGATTTATGAGATAAAGCAACAAATCATCTTCAGTAAAAGTTAAAACTCAGTCATCAACAATACAAGCCAGAATGGTTTATGAAGAAGACTTGTAGAAAATATACACACCTGCCGGTAAATAGCCTCTTCACTAAGTTGGTCCTTTTCTAAATTACAAATTAGGGATTCATGATGCTAATAAATACAATATACTACTGGTTAATAGCGCTGAAGCATTTTATGTTTTTGAAAGAGATTTATAGGTTTATAATGAGGACCATTATAGTGCAGGTGCTATTAACTTCACTAAAAGCTACGCATAAAAAAGGAAAAGCAAATCCTGTACATCTTCCATTAAAGAGAAAATAGAAAAGTGTTCTCTTAAAGTTTTTTCTCGTGCACTGTTTTCTAAGGAAAAAAAAAAAGTCTGTATTGCAAGGTGACTTCTAAGCACTGAAATTCGTTTGGTGGAGTTCACAAATTGCTTAAGAAGTCCTGTGTTTAATTAACGCTCTCTGGAAGTTTACGGCTGCTTTGTACATCCGATCAGGGGAACAGCACTTTTGAGCACTTGTTGCAGATGTGCCCACCCGTTGCCTGCCAAATGCAAATTCCCTTCTTGAGGGATTGAATCATCAGTGCCGATTTTAGCTGATATTACTGTTAAAAGATTAATGTCCTAAAGGGAGAATTCAGATTGCTGCTTGTGCTCTTTTAACATCACTTTAGGAACACTCTCAATCCCTTTGCACTTGGACAGCATGCTTTTTAAAAACAACATAGCATGGTTGAGAAGGCTTAGCCCTCTCATGACAGGATTACAAAGTATCTAAAGCGAAAACTGCATCTTAATGCAGTTATCATCCAAAATTAATACAGCCTGGTCTCACCACAAAGTTCTAAAACTTTGCATAGAACCGATTAAAACCACATCATAAACCAGCCATCTAGGCTAATCCTTGCTACTGTTTAATGATTTACTACTATCTGACAACTGGCAAAGTAACTACCTACACCAGGTTAACATTGCTTCTGAAAATGTGAAAAGCTACCCAGAGTGTTAAAAATAAACTTCTGAAATGATGATGGTGGTGATGATTATGCTAATGACAATGACAATAATAGTAATAATAACTCTGCTGTAATTTCTGCACCTGAAAGTTCCACTAAGCTATATGGAATGACTTACACACCTGAAAGTTACTCATCCATAAGTAACTGCCCTACGTGAAACTCAGCAGCACAAGCTGCCGGAGCACGTAACTTTTATCGACCTCTGGGTTTAAAATTTTTAATTTAATTATTATAGATCAATTATTGATTACTGAATTATTAGTTTCTCTCTTTTTTAGACCTCTCTAAAATACAAGACGCTCCTGGTATGATCATGAGCTCCGTGCAAGAATCCAAGACTCTCCTTAGGTTTGGCAAAACAGGATCTGAAATAAATCTAAAATAAATCTGAAAGCCTACTGGCTTTCAGGTAAAGCTTTATTTGGGATACAATTAGCTAGAATGATTCATGTATCACATTATCCAAGTCCTTGCTTCGACCTTTCCGTATTATAACATATAAATGTGTGGTCACACTTAAATGACTACTTATGTATCATCTGGTGATAAATTCAGCTGAAACAACCTTAATGTACTAATGTCTAAGATACCTAAGAAAACATCAGATTAAGCACTTGTCTCTTCCTTCCAATGATACTTAATGCACGCTTCCAGCACAAGAATCTGAAAATACTGTGCAATAAAGAGTTTAAGTTCCTGTAATAACTGGAAACTATTATTACTATTACAGTTAAAATTCTGTTAAAAAGTTTTAAATGTTGATAATCATGTAAGATTTAGGCACATGCGAGTGACAGGATCTTGTATGGTCCCACAATAGTAATTACAAGTTGATTTTCAGTTTACTATAGCTATGAAGATGACATAGGTAACACAAGAAGAGATTCAAAGCCTTAGCCAAACTGCCTCCATCAGGAATGAATTCTAATTCTCTGAACCGAGCTCCCTGCATTTTTAAAGGCAGCTACTGCATACTTCATGTCAAGCTGCAGATCTGTGAGCACATCACTTTGAAAAGAGAATTGGCAAGAAGTGATTTAATGCTAATTTGATGCATCATTCAGAGTCAAGACACCATCTAAGACTTGTTTGACAAGACACATTCAAAGTACAAAATGATCAAACTGAAATTGTGTCAGTTATTTCACGGGCAAATCAGATTTCTGAATGTTGCAGCATTTCCCTTTACAAGGGGCTGTATCATCAGAACAGATTAATTGGATGAAAGGTGGAAGCAGTAAAGTGAGCGACGTCCACACAGGTGAAAGTCTGATTGATCAAAGAAACACAGTGGAATCACGTTGGCACATGAGTGGCTACATCTTACTTTATTACGTGCTCCCACGGCACTGCATGATCATTTCTGCACTTTAATTCTCCTGCTTAGACTGAACAAAGTTCACCTTTTTTGTTTCACAGAGCCCAGCTAATATCATCCTCAGTTTTCACCTAAGTTGCCCTTCTTCCTGCTTCAATGAACCCACAAACCTGAAAAAAGAAAATTCAGTTGCACTCCTCATGTTTTCCTTCCTTCCCTGCTTACCCAATGCACAAGTTTGAGTTGACCCAGGATAAGACCACAACCCTTAGATAAGTCTCAGTTTGATTTTTGATAGTGTAATTAAATTGTCAAAGGCCTAATGCTTATGAAATATGAGAAGGAAAGGAGGAGTAAAAGAAAGGGGAATGACGAGTTGGACAAAGAATATTAATAATTGAAGGTATAAATAATGTAACATTTGTCCAGAAAGAACCATGTCATTACTATTTTAATTTTCACAAGCTCTCAGCAAATCACACTAATTTTTTAGACAGAACAAAACCTCACCTTAATTCAGGTGCTTTGAACTGAATGAATGGACCAGTAATAATGCCACATGAATAAATGCACGAACAGTGCCACAGCATTACCCTATTAGGAGACCACAGGAGAATCGAAGTTGAGGAGTATGAAGTGTGGAATCGGGTAGGTAGCTTCTGCTCAAGAAGAGGTAGAGTAATGCAAGTACAAGCCTGACTATGCCACTGTTGTGGTTTAACTCCAGTTGCACCATGCAGCTACTTGCTCACTACTCCCCCCTCAATTGTATAGGGAGGAGAATGAAAACAACCTCACAACAATAGCTTGGAGTTGAGATAAAGAAAGTTTAATGGGGTAAAAAATGAAGAAGATGATGATATTATAATAATAATAATAATAATAATAATAATAATAATAATAATAATTTTCTTTAAGTGAATAAATAAATTAAAAAATGAAATTGCTCACCACATGTGGCAAAAAACCAAGACACTACGCTCAGTCTGTTCCCAAGCCATGAATCTGCCTCCTGACTCCCTTCCCAGTTATATATCCCGAGCGTGACACTGTACGGTTGGGAATATCCCAGTCTGGGTCAGCTGTCCTGGCTGTGCTCTCCCAGCTCCTTGTGCACCTGGCAGGGTGTGAGAAGCTGGAAAGTCCTTGGCTCAGTGTAGGCACTACAAGAACCCAGCAACAACTGAAATCATCAGTTTGATATCCACATTATTCTCCTAAATCTCATACACAGCAGTATACCAGCTACTAGAAACAAAACTAACTCTGTCTCAGCCAAAACCACACATCCACATATTTTGGGGCTACATATTACCCCTTTTCATTAGCAGTTTTCTGGTTAAGCCAGGCTTGTAAGCAGAAAACATCTCCAGGTCTTCCACATCTTCCTAATTCAGATATCCTTCTTAGGAAAGAATGATCCAATGTCTGACTGAATGGTTGGTATCTTGAGGAAGCTTTACAGTGGCTGGTCTCCAGGAAGTGACTGTCGTCCTTCCTAAAGGTCCCCTCTGCAACACACACGCTGCAGCTGATAGCTCTACTCTGCTTTCAAGATTTTTCCCAATGTTGTGTAGCTTTGCTGTGAATGCAATACCTTGATATTTTTTCACAGAACCCTTGTTTCCACAGTAACTTTGAGGAGGTTATGTTGATTAGCATATTTTTTCATATGTGACAAACATATGGAGTGTGAAAAAGGAGAGTGAAATCATTGGAGAAGAGCTAGCAGATAACTCTTCATATGAAGCTTAGCCTTTTTTTGAAACACTGAAAAGTAAAGAACTGTGGTGCTATTTCTCTAGATGAAATCTGTAGCATTCCAGGCTTCTGGAATTCCTTTAAACAATCTCATTGAGACATCTTTTTTGCTCTACTGATTGATGTTCTCTCAACACATTGCTATTTGTCAGTGTACCGCAACAACAAAAACAAACGCATACAGTATTAGATATACGATGCATATAAGGTCTTCATAGATACAGCCTCCTTTGTTCATATGGTCCTACATATATATATATGTGTATATATATATATACACCTATACAAATATATATATGTGTGTATCTATATATCTTCATTCTTCAGGACTGACTATTCAGTCTCACTGAAATCTACTATCTGGGCCAGGTTCGAGGACAATCAGTCTATTAAAATTATAAATTATCTAAGAGACACAGGCTGAAACTTTAGAAATATGAATTAAAGCTCCATTTTAGACAGAAGCTTAAAAACAAAAAAACCTAGATAACTCAGCTGTTCAACTAAAGCTTTGCAAAATCTGTGGTTAAAAATGCTGTACTTCATCATACAGTATTTTAAAATAATACACTTAAATACTGCTGCAAGCTAAAAGTGTTTTTCCATGATTGTAATCATATACCTCTAGGAAATTAACAAGAGTTTTCATTGTCAAACCATGGTAAGGCTAGTGTCTTATCAAGATGCAAAGATTTACATGCTGAGTATATTACGTTGTAGATGCCTTCAAGGCAAAAATTTACCTAGGATCCTACGCTCATAAAATAAGTTTTCAGTTTCTTCATGGTTTGGTAAGGGAAAATAAAAAGGTATTTCTCTTCTCAGTACACCGTTTTGGGTTGGTTTTTTTTTTATTATTTACTGCAAACAGAAAGAAAAGAGAGCCTGTATCTTCAGTTCAGTTCTGTAGAACAGACTGCAGATACGATGATTGGCATGACTCATCAGACTGAAAATCTTTCTCTCTTACTAGTTTTGAAAATCCACCACTTTATGAAACCTCTTTTGCAGAAATATTTTCCAGATGCATTTTTCTTCCTATGACACTTTAGAAAAGCTGTCGTTCTGACTCCTAGTGTTCTGCTTCCCTTTTTCTTTCAGAAAACAGCCAACAGTTTGTATATTCACTTGGGATTGGTCTTTCATTTAGTCTAAGTAATACATTTAAATAATACGAAGATCTGACCATGTACAATTCTTTTTCAACTTTTTTTTCTTCTGACTAAAATGAGCTGCCTATGAAACCGATGTCTACTGGGTTCACCTCCCCATCTTAAACCTCTTATAAATATTCAGAAACCTGTTTTGATGTTGGAAAATATTTTATTGTTTTTGTGTTATCTCAGTGTCCTTGAAAACCAAAAAAGAAAACGCAGTACTTGGAATGAAGTTTTCACATATTATCTACATAAAGTATTGTATTTACTACACAGTATTAATATCTGCATGATTTCAATTTATTGGACAGATAATTCTCACAAGCGTGCAGACAAAAGATTAGTCATTTTTGCTGGAATGAGATACTAAAAATTTACATCTGTGAGGACGCACATCTTTGTAGAGCATAGTGCAGAGATTCGCATCAAAGCATTTATGTCAAGGATAGAAATGCAAAAAAGTAGAGGCTAATACGGGTCCAATCTTGATTTAACAAAAAAAAATTAGAAAGTCTAAGATTTTTCCAGTTCACAGTGTATAAAATGAGTAGTTAAGTTGTTGGGGGTTTTGTGGGGGGTTTTGTTTCTTCGTTTGTAAAATAATAAAAATTACAATTTTTTTCAATATATTTCAGGGAGTTGAATGCATTATAATAAATTTTATTTATTGCATGTTTACAGCAAATTCCTTTATTGGCTGAAGGAGTAAGATAAACAGGAAGGAATGGTAGGATAAAAAAGTCCCTAAATATACTCAAATTTCAATTTAAAAAATGCAAAACATGCTATCAATAAGGAAGCTAATGGAGGACTATTCATTTTACTTCATTTAAAATATATTTCAAAAGAAAAGAAACATGTATTTCCCAGCTTGAATATACACCACTGTAGAAGGCTATAAATTAATTTCACTGTGGTTTGGGAGCCTGTGAAATCTGGGACACGCTCAATTACAATTTTCCTCTATGAACATTCAGCATGCATTCAAAACAGATGAAACTTCTACCAGTTACAAGATGAGCAAGGACATCTCCTGAAGTACAACTGCGAGACTACTTCTAGGAACCCCCTACAGTTTAGGAAGTCCTCAAAGCATCCTTGGCATTCCCAAGCCTTCCTGGATCTGTGAATCCTGCTAGATCACCAATTACTATCTATCTACTAAATTTTGTCTCTGCGACTACAGAAAAAACATGTTTGAATTGTCATTTGAACAAAGGGTTTAGTAACAAATCTCAAAGTTAGGCAACTTTTTTATTTTAATTTTTTTTCTCCCTGTAAATTAAATATGCTTATATTGATCTAAACCTTAGCAGAAAAGTAGAAACTTGCAGTGAGTTACACAGAAATAATAAACTTTATAGTCTGAGATGCTGGTCTTTTTCAGGAAGTAAGTGATGGTTCCTGTATGTATTTATATTGGCATTTTAAGAATACAGCATTAAAAATGTCAAAATGTAATGTGAGTAAATTTGCACTACAAATGCAAAGAAGTCACAGCTGGGAGAAACCTACAGATGCTCTTCTTTCAGTCCGTTAAGTGTTTACATGCAAACCTGGATATTCTCAAAAGAACAGAAAGTTCTATCAGGGTTGAACTCTTGCCATTTCCTAGGCACAGAGATGCGTAGCTGGCTCGTCAGCTATGGGTATAGAAAGATGCAGTGAAGGCCAAAGATCTATTTATTCAATTATTCAGAAGATGATAAAAAGAAAAGAGACAGCACCATAAGGCTAATACATTAGTGTCAATAAATAGCACTGCATTGACATGTTTACATTTTTGGTCCTGAATGATGTACTCACTGTTTTGACAATATAGGATAAATTGTGTGAATGAAAATGCTGAAAAGAAATTAAGGCACGTTGGGGAAAATGCAAAAAAAAAAATCATTCCTCACAGAGAAATAATTTCAAGGCAGAAGCCTATTACTGTGTGTTAAACCCATGGAAACATAAACAAATCCTCTTGAGACTTGTGTGAAGCTATACTTAGATAAGACATTAAAAAATGAGAGAATTCTTTTTGCCATCACTCATCTGCTATAAGCTTCACTATAAATAATTTAACTGGTTTTATTAATTTTGGTAAGTTAGTTGAACTGTTAAATAAGTTAGTTAAGATAAAATCACTACTAAACTGTACTTCTTCATTTATTCCGTAGTATACCTGCATCTGTATCTGCTTTACCCCTTAGTAGAAAGCAGAATATGATGTTCTAATGGTGATGGTATACTGGACCCTCAACCACTGTTTTAATATATATGTTTAATTACAGACTACAGTACTTGTTGTTTCATAAAAATACCATTAGCCAGGTCAGAAACTGTCATCTACCATACTATACATTTGCAACACTAACTGTAACTGTAAGTTACCAATAATGACAAATATTGCACTAGTTACCGCCAGTTGCCACCGTCCTTAAATACACGTGTTGTGTAATCACTCATAAAGCATCTACTGCCCAAAAGAATGCAGTTTTCAATATTAATCTAAACCTTCACATTTCTGAAAGGTTGAAGGGGAAAAAATATGACATATAAGCCATGCTGAGTAGGATTTGGGGGTCTTGGTCAACAGCAAGTTAAACATGAGCCAACAGTGTGCCCAGGCAGCCAGGAGGGCCAGCTGTATCCTGGGGTGCATCAAGCACGGTATTGCCAGACAGTCCAGGGAGGTGATTGTCCCCCTCTACACTGTGGTGGTGCAGCCTCACCTCGGGTACTGTGTGCAGTTTTGGGCGCTGCAGTACAAGAGGGACATAAAACTACTGGAGAGTGTCCAGAGGAAGGCAATGAGGATGGTGAAGGGTCTGGAGGGGAAGTCTTAGAGGAGAGGCTGAAGTCCCTTGGTTTGTTCAGCCTGAAGAAGTGGAGGCTGAGGGGAGACCTCATTGCACTCTATGGCTTTCTGATGAGGACAAGTGAAGAGGCAGATGCTGACCTCCTCTCTTTGGCAGCCAGCAGTAGAACCTGAGGTAATGGAATGAAGTTGCGACAAGGGAGGTTTTTAGGTTGGATATTAGGAAGAAGTTCTTTTCTGAGGGGGTGGTCAGGCTCTGGAACAGGCTCCCCAGGAAAGTGGTCACACCACCAAGCTTGGCTGAGTTCAAG
Source organism: Zapornia atra (assembly GCA_013400835.1). Lineage (NCBI taxonomy): Eukaryota > Metazoa > Chordata > Aves > Gruiformes > Rallidae > Zapornia > Zapornia atra. The sequence goes on from VZTU01011214.1 coordinate 13,553, forward strand.
AAGCATCTGGACGATGCACTCAGTCCCATGCTTTGACTTGGCTGGCGCTGTGTGGAGCCAGGAGTTGGACTTGATAATCCTTATGGGTCCCTTCCAACTCGGCATATTCTGTGATTCTATTCTATGAAATACCCTACTGTGCTTCTATAAGAAAGCAGTCCCATGATCAGTCACAGATATTTTTAAAGAAACCTGTTAAAACTTGGTGTACAAATTACATCTTTCTCTGTGTTTGAAAGAGAATTTTTTGCCTTGATTTTTTAATAGGACAAGTTCTTCTGTTTAGTGCAATTCAATTCCAAAGGCAGATCTCTTACTGACATCATTTAATTTATTCTAATTAACTTGCATTTCCTTTACAAATGTGAAGTCAAGTTTGCTTCCATTAAACTCAGTGGTATTTTTCCACCGAATACAACATCAGTATTAGGACTTAGATTTTAACTTAAAGCAGCTCATGTGAAACATTGCATACTATTTGTATTTTCTAATTTCTTGGTACATGGTCATTTTTCCCCATGAAAGACCTTCTTTCTTTTTCAAAGCTTAATAACTTCATCTTATTTTACGTAAAATATGGTAAGTTACAAATATGTGCTCACAGTATTATATGGAGAAAAAGCAACCCCATGTGATTATTATTTTTTAAGCTCTGGCTTATAATAGTACGTGTGATGTTGTTAGTGTATCTCATTTTCAGTATTATATAAATAAAACTGTATGTCCTTATATATATATAAAATAAGACTTTCTTATGCTAGATCAGTGCGGAGCTGTCTGTACTCAGCATTTGATTGAAAATTTAACGCTATTCCCTATAAATCTGTCCTATCCTAACATAAGCCAATGGCTCTCTGGTGTAATAGATTAGGACTTTGGTTTGAGTGTAGATGATGGATCTTCATAGCCACATTTTCTGCAAAAACTAGAGGAACTGGTTTTTTTAATGGAATGCTTTGAAAAGTTATGAGGAAATATGTAATTGACTTCTGAATATTTAGACCACCTGTCATCAAAACATTTGTGAAATATCAAGGTTACTGCAACATTATTCTAAAATTTAAAACCGTACACACTTTCTGAACCTATTTTTATATAGTTACCTGCTAAAACCTTCTTCTCCTCTGCCTGCTAAGAACTAAAATACCATCCATATAAGCCAAAGTTATTGGGTAACAGAGTGATGTTCCTGATTACTGATTATTAGTTACAAATAAATAATGAAATACAATCTGCGATAAAATAATTTTTTTAAATTGTGAGATTTATGAGTAGGAAAAAAAAAGGACTTAGAAATGTATCTGTGTTGAACAAAAGACAAAACTAATTCCCCATTGGGTGAGGAAATAAAGTGCTTTGGATGATATAAAAACCTGGGATTTTACACTTTTTGTTACATACGTTGTCAAGTGGCTCTGCTTATTACCTTGGGGAATAAAATACTTCTTTTATCTCAGAACAGTCTCTAGAAACCAGTGCCTCTCTCTTCGTAACATGCTATTTCCTATTTATGAAGCATGCATGTACACTGTATTAGAAAAGTTAGCCTAGAAAAAAACAAGTTTTGGCTTTTTTTTTGTGTAGCATAGATACATAAAGCACATTCTTACACCTATCAGGTTTGTGCTTTGTTATTTCAAGTAAAAGAGAATGTTCTGCATGATTAGGAATTGAACTCTAATTCACATTTGCCCCATTTTGAATTGTAAATAGAAGTCACCAGTGAATACTGTCATTAGTTTGATATAGGGCCATTAAAATAAATAAACAAACAAACACAATTTGCAAAATTATTTTTTCTTTTTCTGACCAAGTTCTAAGTACATGTAGAAAAAAAAAGAAATTAAAAATTCCCTCTTAGAACTACACCTGAGCAACACTTTACACCAGGGACCGTGATAAAGGTGCAGAATACGTATGTATGATTATCATACTAAGCCTCATGTACATTTTTAGAGATTCTTCAGATATTTTTTTATTTCACTGTGACCTGTGAACAGCTAATACTTCTCCAATGTGCTTCCTTCATGCTTTCAGCATTTTGCCAGGAACGGGACAACTGAAGCTTAGCTGCGTGCCTCGTCTCTGCTCTTCAGAAATCTGTGAAGTTGCAAGGGTTTGGGTTTGCTGTTGTTAATGTTGGTTTTAAAATGCACATCACTTTTGGGCTGGAGAGGTCAAGGACAAGCCACAAGAAATGTGCAGGCAGGCTGAAATGTATTTTTACATGGATTGCTCACTACTTCTGATGTGTTTATTCCCCGCTGACACAAATTCAGTGGACTTCAACTTGATTTATTGTTCTGATTTATAGCCAGGAAATTCTCATCTAGTTCTCAACCTGAGTTCCACACATACTGTAGCCTGGTCTAGAAACAGAGCTTGCACAGTGTTATAAGCTTTTAAAAATTTGTTTAATGACAATACTTTTCTGTGAAACTTATTCCCTGCCCCAAAGGACCAGTTTTGATTTACGGAATAGCATTATTATCTACCAAACTGAAGAGGAGGTACCTTAAGTTTTGGGGGAGTTTGGCAGAGGTCAAGCTAATGGTATTCAAAATTTATGGTGACTTTGAACTATACAGTAAATCTCAATTCTAAGTGCCTTCTATGGATTTCATGTATTTAAGATATTGAGAGCTAATTGTTTTGCCTGTATTTGTTGGGGTTTTTTTTCATGAGAGCTTTCCTACATCCATTCTGCTGCTTTGAGGATGAGAAGAAAAGACAACATACTTGCAACTCTTCCCATTGATAGGGGAAAGTGCTCCTCTGAACAACAGGAATTTTGTTTTCATTAATATCCAAACAAGTTTGTATATAAGCACTATTTCCTTTGCAGCTGGTCTTTTACTATAATCTTCAACTTCAGCTGATGACAATATCATAGATGCAATCTACATTCTTCATGTTTTTCCTCTATGAACACAGACATATGTGTGTGTTGAGAGTTCTGTGGGTGTACACATAGAACTGTGTGTGAGAATCTGTGTATGTGTGTACACATTCGTCTATACTGTCTAATTAAAGTAGGCGTTCATACATAAGTTTCTGGAAATTTTATTATTATAGGTTTTAAGGCAGCCTGAAATTAGTAACTTTACTAGTAGAAAGAGGCAGAAATCTGAAGCAAAACTGGTCCATTAAACACTGCTTTCACAGGATAATCAGTTCACTGTATCATTAATTTCTCATCTGCTCTATTAGAAGTTTGTAGTTCTAATCAGGGCAATAATATTCACAGTGAAAAATGCTTACTATAAGTTTCTTACACGCTACTACAGGATTAAAATACAATTACATGAAGAATTCAGGCATGTTACCAACTATTTTTCTGTACCAACACTGTCAAAATCAATTTAAGTTCAAGCGCTTTGATTATCAAAAACATTGAGTAGTAGTATTGAAGCCAAAAGTACCTGAGAGAAACAGAATGAAATGAACTATGTTTGTATTTAAAAGGACTTGATTGCTCATTACTGAAAATACTTCTATCCAAAAGATACTACTGATAGTACTTTAGTCATCATCTTAAAATGCAAAATTTAAATGATATCTGCTTTTTAACTATCAACTTTAGCCATCAGTGGGCTCTGTCAGACTAAGTGAAACCTAGGTTTCATACTCCTGCAGTGGGGCTTACCTTTCAAAAAATTTATTAAAACTTTGGGGGTTTTTCTTCAGGAAGATTCAATAACTTTAAATTTTAAAAGAGTTCAGCTAAACTAGAACAAAGCAGGTGTTTACTAATTAAAAAAAATAAGTCCTTCATGTTCAAGTTTTTCACAGAAGAAATGTTTTCCCACATTCATGTGATTTTGTGTTTTTTCCAAATAATTTATTTTTCAAGCAATCGATTAGTGCAGACGACAGCTCCAGCAAATTACACAGAATACTTTTGTTAAGGTTTTTTTTTTCCACCCCACTTAAAGGATTTGCTTTCATGGTTTTTTTTTTTCTCCTTTCTAGTTCTTTGAACTTCCGTTGTGAGAATACTGAAAGAAAAACATTGAAAGCCAAACTATCCACTCCTTAGCAGTATGTTAATCAAAAAACTTCAGGGTGGGTTGCCAACCAATTTTTATTCAATTTAAATTGAAAAAACAAGCTGCTCAGAGTTTAACATTAGTACTTTATCTGAAGAGTTTCTGAGGAGAATTGTCTTGGTTGGAAGGGACCATGTAGATCATCAAGTCCAACCACCACCCTAACATGCCATTCACTACTAAACCATGTCCCTCAGCACCACATCTAACCGTCTTTCAAATACCTCCAGGAATGAAGACTCCTCCACTTCCCTGGGCAGCCCATTCCACCAATGCCTGACAACCCTGTGAAGAAGTTTTTGCTAATATCCAATCTAAACCTCCCCTGGTGTACTTGATGCCATTTTCTCTTGTCCTATCACTTGTCACTAGAGAGAAAAGGTCAGCCCTGCCTCTTCACAATGTCCTTNGCCTCTTCACAATGTCCTTTCAGGTAGTTGT
>VZTU01011219.1:310-42479 GCA_013400835.1 Zapornia atra
GATGGGTAGCAAATAGAACAGCAGCATGATATACTTACGACTGCCACAAATTTCAGCTTAAATATTTCAGCAAAGGTTTATTGTATGGCAGTATCCCAAATGGGGCAAAATACAGTATTCCAATAAGGTTTGAATGATTAACTGTCACTTTACTCTGTCACTGTCTATTGGTCATTAACTACTATATTTTTCAGCTTGTTTCTCCTTCAATATGACTTCACTTTCAATAGATAGGACTTAAAAGTATATAACTGTACTCAACTTTAAACAACAACTTAAATTTGCCATTGAAGGGCATCAGGTGAGTCTTCATAACTTAACATTAGGCCAAGCACTTGTGGATACTCATTTTTCTTTCCTTCCCCCTTTTGCAAAACTAAGAAGTTGGTCTATAGTTACATAAACTGAACTATATGTCTTGATCCAGTAATACTCTATTGCTTTAAAAATGCAGCTTTGGTTTGGTTTTTGCATTGTCTTTCCTTTGGCATACTGTTATCCTGTCATAAATAATTACCTTATTGCCTTACCTAGATAGAAACTGCTCAGCTGTGGTGCATAATAGGAAAGATGTATTTTCTGTCCAGATGAACATTGAAGGTGCTTTTCTAAACAGCTGCCAATGAAACTGTGATGAGAACAAGGGGAGTGCATGGTTTCTCTTGCACTCCTTGTAGGTCTTGCTGAGTTGCTGAAATAAGAGGATTAGGCCAAGAAGGTGGTTTTAGTTTTACATTTAGGTTTGAAAAACCAGTGAATTCTAGAGCTTTGAGCTGAACATCACTGGACTTGTGGAGGATTCATTTGCATGTGTTTTACTCTTGCTGAGTTCAAGAGACTTTCTTCTCTGAACAAGTCAGAGGAGGAATTGGAAATGTATTTGCACGAGTCTTAATCCAGAATTGTAATAAAAATTTGGGGATTTTACTCCTCTTTTGAGACTTGCCAGGTTCAGATATGCTTTTTGTATATTAAATGAAATAATTTTTATTTGCTTGCTGCCTAAACCAGTCCTGACATACAGCACTGACTAGACTAAAAGCTGTAGCTAGAGTCATTATGCAAATAGTGATAAATAGCTGCAAAAATGTGAAATTGCTTATCTCTGGGGGGGAAAAAAAATCAGAATTGTTGAGAACCTCCTGTTACCTCCTCTTTACTGTTATTTATACTACAGCCATTAACTATTTTTGTTTCATATAATAGCATTGGCTGAAAATGAATTTAACATTAGTCTTTATTACACTGGGGACAAATGACATAGTATTCAAAAATGTGAGAAAACACTCCATGAAGTGTAAATAAGAGGCCTGTTACGCTGCAGCAAATGAAGACTGTAATTGTGTAAATGGAATAACACAATTATTTTCTTGCCTGTGATAAGGTCCCACATGTGTCAGATATAAATATACATATAATTTTTTAATCAGAAAATTATTACCCAGAGCTATGCCATAATTAATACCATAACTTGTGAATCCATAGGTTCGGTCCTGAATAGAAAGTTCTTCCATAAAGCTTCCTTTAACCAGGATTGCAAATATTTCCCTTTCTGGTGGCAAGGAAATAACTCATACCTTCTGTCTTTGCTGCCAGGCAGTTTGCATACTCAGTGTAGGTAGTTTTGCTCCTGTACCCATTTTTTGTCACTTTTGTATCTTGCAGTCTACGGTACATTTGATGGATCTACCTGTTAGGCTATTGATTACAAAAACTATCACAACTCACCAATGTGTAGGAGAATGCTATTTGAGACTGTTGGCTTTTTTGTGCTAACTGCTTGTTTTGCTAATTAATTTCATAGAATCATAGAATGTATAAGGTGGAAGGGACCTTTAGAGAGATCATCTAGTCCAATCACACTGCAGTAAGCAGGGACTTCTCCACTAGATCAGGTTGCTCAGAGGCCCAATCAAGCCTGACCTTGAATATCTACAGGGATGGGGCCTCCACTACATCTCTGGGCAAACGTGCAGGTGCATCCCTATATTTCATGAATATTATTTCCATGTATGAACAGGGAATTCATGGATGGACAGTGCACGTGTAGGCACACATGGATTTAGCTTAATCTCCATGCACAGTTGCTTGCACAAATTTAAAGCACGTTCACAGTTGCTTGTGATGTGATTACTAAGAGAAGCCCATGAACATAATGCACTTGTGGACTCTCATGACTACACTAGTATTTTTGTAATAATAAAACCTGCTTAATTTCTTTGTTTTGGTACAGGGAAGCAATGGTGTTTTAGCTCAGTTTCAGCTTTGGTTAGAATGTAAGCTTGGTACAAGGAACCTAATGAGGCTGGCTTGGTTTTAATAAGTGTTTTAGGTGTTTGTTGTTTTGGGTTCAACATAAAATGCTGCCAGTTTGTGTGGGTTGTTTTTTTTTCCTCCTTTTTTAGCAAGCAATTGGTTAATGGTTTTGAATTTTCTTGGAGAAGTAGAGTTTGCATTTCTTTTAAGAAATTGTATAGCACAACTGAGAATACTGACACAATAACATTTTAAAACATTTTAAAAGAGAAAAAGGAGGAAAAATTAAAAAATCATGTGTAGAACCATGAGCAAGTTCCAGTATGAGTGAAATGTAGGTACTGCAATGTATACAGAGAAACTTGAATATTGTTTTATGAAAATTAGAGTTGTAACCACAAAAAGGGCTGTTTTCATTACACTAGCAGAAAAAGTACTTCTCACTGCTTAATAACTTGTGTTTATATATAAGAATTTGATAAGATGAAATATTAAAGCATAGAAGTGTCGTTAAGACTGTTATATGCCTACCACAAGCAATTTAAGGGATGAATACAAACTTAATCCTGAAAATCAACTCATTTTTTGTCAATCTTAAAATAATCAGATCATATGTACTGCTTTGGTATTTTGGGGGTCTTTTAAAACCATTTGGTTTAGTAGCAAAACAACTAGAGATAGGAAGAAAGATGCTTGCATGCATGAACTCTGCCCTCCTGAGGCCCCATCTGGAGTACTGTGTCCAGATCTGGGGCCCCCAATACAAGAAAGATGTGGAACAGTTGGAGAGGGTTCAGAGGAGCCACGAAGATGCTCAGAGGGCTGGAGCACCTGCCCTACAAAGAGAGGCTGAGGGAGCTGGGCTTGTTCAGCCTGGAGAAGAGAAGGCTGTGGGGGGACCTCATTGCAGCCTGCCAGTCCCTGAAGGGAGCTTATAAGCAGGAGGGGATTCAACTTTTTAAAAGGGCAGATAATGGCAGGACAAGGGGGAATGGACTAAAGCTAAAGGAGGGAAGGTTTAGATTAGATATTAGGGGGAAGTTTTTTACAGAAAGAGTGGTGAGGTGCTGGAACAGGCTGCCCAGAGAAGTAGTGGATGCCCCGTCCCTGGAAGTGTTCAAGGCCAGGTTGGATAGGGCCCTGGGCCACCTTGTGTAGATCCAGGCCTGGAGGTTGGTGGCCCTGCCTGTGGCAGGGGGGTTGGAGCTCTATGATCCATGGAGTCCCTTCCAACCCAGACCATTCTATGATTCTATGATAACTCCCACTAGAATGCTCCACAACAACAGCAATTGTTGAACCTGGAGAAGAAAAACTATAGTGAATATTTCAGACAAAACCAGGGCATATCAGCTTTTATAAGAATGAGGGAAATGAGATACAGGACCAAAGAAAAATTGCAGAGCTGATTTTCTACTGCTGAGGAGCATCGCACGTAACACACATGCTGCTTGTGTCTGTTTACATGCTAATATATGTTGACTGGAAAGGGGTTTTGTTGCTACCATAGTAAACCGTTTTTTAAGACCAAAAAAAAAGCAGTTGGGACCTAGGTAATTTATTCCATGACAGTGAAGTGTACCTATAGGCGTAGAAAGCAGGCTCTTTTTGGAAGCATGGCTAAGGTATTGTGTCACTTCACAAAGTCACTTGTAGACAGGGAAGAGGCATATCCACATTTTTTAAGTGGCAAGGCAATTAAAATTGGAATCAATAGAAATGTAAAAATATTTGTGATTTCCAATAAGGTGTATAAGAAAACTAATTAAAAGTATTTTGGAAACACCGTGCTTTTTACGCATACAACAAAGGCACAGGCTGTTGGCTGCCTCTTTGGGGTCTTCAATTTCGTCTTTACCCCCACACCCCACCCCACCCCCCTCACCCCAGGGTTAACTTCCTCCATGTCCTTTATACTCCAGTCTTAGCTGTTCCCTCCCAGGGCTAATGTTTAACCCTGAGTGGAGACTCAAGTGCTATAGTCATGTATGTTTGGCATGTACTGCTCTTTGCTCATTAGCACATTTAGGGTGTCACCGTTAATATTCATTTCACAGTTGATGAAGCAAAAGGTCTCACTCTGGGCACCGTGGCCTTAAATTCTGTGTAGAAACCATCTGTCTGTTTATTCCTCAGTCTCTAAACAAAACAGGGCTGTCTTACCACCTCAGGACTCCCTCCTTTGGCTGCTGCTCACACCAGCGCTTGCTTAAGAGATACGTGGACACGGGTGTTTCTGGTCTCTTTGGTGCGATTCTGACAGTGTCCCTCTGCACTGTTGGACAGAAAGCTGCCAACTGAATTTTAACTGACTGGAACCACGACCTGGCTGAGTGGGAAATTGGAAGTTGAAAAACTGTTATGCTGTGTTTAGTACAGAGGAGGGCTTGGTAAAAGGATGCTACTTAAAGTCAACTAAGGTAAAAACCTAGGCACAAATTTATTTACCAGAGGAATTTGGAGAATTGTCATATGAACTGATGAGGCCGCTACAGAGAGCGGGGTTTCCCCACCTCTGTGGTTCCATCCCTGCTGACAAGGGCTCTGGAGCACAGCAGAAATAAATCCTTCTTCAGGGAATTTGGATGAGGGGCTCTTTAGGTGGAAAAGGTTTTCTTTTGGTGTCACCCGTTCACCTGTTGCACTTCAGAGGAAAACAGATGAGGTACAGCAAGAGGTAGGTGGTGTTGCCTGCTCTTTGAACTACACAAAATACTTGAGAATTTGGAGGAGTGGGGAGAGAGTTCTAAAGATACAGTTAACAGTGGAATTCTGTCACTTTTCCAGAGAAGACTTCTTGCTTGTGCACTGTACAATGCAGCTAAAGAGGAGACAAACACCATTAAACATGCAGTGATATCCCAGAGTATGTGAGCTTAAGTTACTAATTTGCTATGGAAATTTCCTCTAAATGTATCAACGTGAGTCTGTCTGGTACCAGCCCTTGCCTGAAAAACAGCAAACCAGACTGGACAGGAAAGGAATGACGGAAGTTTTTGAGAAAGAACTCAAAGCACAGAGTATTCTCAGGCTGTTTATACAGGGTTTTTTGTCTGGCCTTGCTTGTTGTGTGCAGGTGAATAGTGCCACTTTGTTCAGAGCTGCACACAGTTTGATGGGAGTGAAATTCCATAGTGCCGGAGTTCCTGATTCTGCTGGAAGTTGAGAGGCTTTGGGTATAATTTCAGGGTTGTTTTGGTGTGGGGGGGTTTTGGTGGTTTGTTTTTTGGTGTTTTTTTTTAAAAATAATGCTGCTGTGAGTGCTAGGCTTACAGAGGTTTAACTCCATAGGAGTTAAAGCAGGGATGCAGTTCAAATTTGGTCCTTTATGATGTAACACCCTGAAATTAATTATCAAGCATCATACTGAGGAAAATATATTATCACGATTTTCCAGTATAGAAGAAAATATATAAAGGAAAATTCTCTCTCTATATATATATAATCAATCCTTTTCCTAAATGGCTTCTTTATTGTACTTATTGAAGTTACTCTGTGGCAAATTCCACTCTTTGCTTACAAGTAATGTTCTGTGTATACAAGTGAACAGCAACTTCAGAACTCAGTTTCAAGAATCTGGAGTTGATATTGAAGTATGTCGTTAGATAACAATCAACACCAAGGATTTGTAAAAATAACAGTGCTTCTCAATTCTTAGCTGCAAACTAAGTTGTAGACGTTTGAGTGTGACTGAGATGGAAGCTATATTTTTGTCTTTGTAGGGGAAAACAATTCAGAACTGAATATACAGATAGTTAATGTGTGTTCTCAGTGGCTGAAAAAGGGGGGCAGCCTGTGTTGAAAACCTAAATGATGTGACTTACACTGTATCTCTTACCTGTTTCCAAGTGAGTTCACTGCAAGTAGCAATCACTACCATTCACATCTCTGATATTTTCATTTGTGGAATGCAAGCCAATCCAATACTCCTTGGCACTGGCTAGTAAAAGAGCAGCTGTGCGGTGCCAGACTAACATCAGTGTGGCCCAGTGTTCCTGATGCTAAGGGTGTAAGAACTGGAGAAGCCCGTAGGGGTACTCCTCCAGAGTTCTTTACTAGCTTCCAGTGACTTGGGATCAAGGGTATCCCAAAAGAAAGGTGCACACACACTCTCTCTTACTGCATGCATTGTCTCAGTTGGTTTTTCTTTTCAGTGGTTCCATGGTAGACTTTAGCTTCTGCAGCCTCCTGCGAGAGAGGCTTCCACAGCTCAACTGTGGATACAGTGTTTGCTTTTTTTGAATGTGCCCTCTGCTAATCTCTTCTAATGCTGTCTGACTTCTGGATAGGAAGAGAGAAGAAACAGTTGTTCTCAGTTCATCTTTCTGTGCTCTACAGCATTGTATAGACTTTTATCTACAGGTGTACTTCTACCAAAAACTTTATCCATGTTGTCCTCCTCTGTACCTCTTCTATTTATTAATGAAATTTCTGCTGGGTCGCCTGGTATAAAGCCAAGATAGTGTCTCTGCACATTAATGGTCATCTCAGGCAGTATTCAATGTCACACATTCAGAGTTAGGATTGTTTCCAGTTTTTCTGTACATGCTATGATGAGGTATTCCACAAAAGTGTTTAAATGACACTGCTGCACCACATCACACTTTTCTTGTGCAGGTCTGTTCTGTGCAGGAGGCCTTGGAGAACTTCAGAAAGTTCTCTCAGATGGAAATTATTTACTAGACTTAATTTATTGGTATCATTAGACTTGCTGGAAATGCTGAAGAAACCAAGCCTTATAAAATCCATACCATAGAGTTGGAAGGAGCAGCAAAGACACTATCAAGTAGTAAAAGAAAGAAACTTAAAAAGCAGAATCAAGTGTTAAGTCAACTTGTGGGACTGCCCCTCATTTAGTGGACCCAAAAGGAGCAAGTAATGCAATACAGTTCCCAACTCTTAGGGGATGTGTACTCTTTATGGTTAATGTGGCATTTGACATTAAAAGTAGTCAATTTTTGTTAGCAGAGAGGGTAATGTAAGTACATCAAAACCGTGTTTGTGCTGTCAATAATCCTCATGGTATCTATAATGGTCCAGGAAATAACAAAGGTTCCATTTGTCCATTTTGTGGACAAAGCAGATGTGAGGTTTTCGTCACTTTTATTCCAAAGTTATCTCAGAAATTTAAAGAATGGTTGAGTGACACATATGTGGAGTACAATGCAGGCCTACTATCTCTTTATTTCTGTTAGTTTAGGCTGGGGATTTAGAGGAAGTCATGAACTAGGCTTAAACTAAACTTAGCCACTTCGGCTTTGTTGTAGTTATAAATGGGAGGGAAAGACATAGTTTAAGTGGCCTTATAATTAGTGGAATAGGTTTTAGGTGTGATTCTGGATTCTAAATTAATACAGGAACATTTTGTTGCTGCTTTTTTGAGTAGTGGTATTTATTTTTAAATTGGAAATAAAATGAAAAGCATGATTTCATTTAGCGCAATATTATTCAACCTACACTCTGAATACCACAAACATATTTATCTCAAATGAAATCCAAAACTGCTTAGATGCCACTCTAAGACCTCAAAAGGATTTCTGCAGTGGATGCAGTATCTGCCTGTACAAAATCTCCCCCATGATTTCTCTGAGCTTTTTTCCCTCACTGAGATACACTGTGGTGATTTCCAGATTGTCACAATAAAAGCTGCTGCTAAGAATTAGAAACGTTTGGAATGTCTAGAAAAATCTATCACTTCCTGAATTTGACTGCCTGGGACTTTGATATCATCCCCAAAATTGCTGTTTAAGTAGGGATTGGATTACAGACTTGATTTTTTTGGCTAAGAGAGCCAATGGGATCCTGGGGTGCATCCGGAGGAGTGTAGCCAGCAGGTCAAAGGAGGTGATCCTCCCCCTCTACTCTGCCCTGGTCAGGCTCCACCTGGAGTACTGTGTCCAGTTCTGGGCTCCTTGGTTTAAAAAGGACAGGGATCTCCTTGAGAGAGTCCAAAGAAGGGCTACGAAGATGAGTAGGGGCCTGCAGCATCTCCCCTATGAGGATAGGCTGAGTAAGTTGGGACTCTTCAGCCTTGAGAAGAGAAGACTAAGGGGGGGCCTAATTAAAGTCTATAATTATCTTAAGCAGGGGATGCAGGGGGAATCAGCCCGCCCCTTTTCAGTGGTCTGTGGGGACAGGACAAGGGGCAACGGCTGCAAGTTGGAGCATAGGAAGTTCCGCACCAACATGGGGAAGAACTTTTTCACAGTGAGGGTGACAGAGCCCTGGAATAGGCTGCCCAGGGAGGTGGTGGAGTCTCCTTCTCTGGAGATATTCAAGACCCGTCTGGATGCCTATCTGAGTGATATGTCCTAGGGAGCTGCTTTGGCAGGTGGGTTGGACCCGATGATCTCTTGAGGTCCCTTCCAACCCCTACGATTCTATGATTCTATGATTTGTCTCTGCTTTCCTGTTCTAGGAGGTTAGTGGTGGCATTTGGGGGGCTTTTACAGTAAAAGTGTTTGTAGTTTCTGAAATCATATTTATAATGCATGAAAGATGCTTTTTTCTATTTCTTTGCAAATGTCAGCCTCTTTCTGAAGTACTGATTAATTGAAAATAGTTTTGCAAAGTTGCGTTCCCACTGACCCAAAGGTGTGTGACTGCTGCAAGAGTTGAACTAGATAGGCTACTGCCTCACACCTTGCCATGATCGTTAGTAGCAGGGTAAGTGGTATGGAACAGTATTCAAATGATGATTTCCACCCATTTTGCACTGGTAAAAATGACTAAATGAAATAATGTTCAGAGCAACAGAGAACCAGGCTGTGATTAAAACGTTCAGTAGTTTTACTGTTGTGAGTGACCTTTTCCAACTCCTGTTGTTCCATTCCAGTGCTTCGAGGTGTCTTTTCTATTCATCTTGTTGTGCTTTGTGCAGCTTTCCCTAAACTTTTGACCATCTGCAAAATGTTTTTTTTTATCCATTGCAAGATGTGAAAATATTTCACCCTTCCATTGAAATTGTTGCAGCATGGAACCTAGCTTGACTTTTCAAGTCTTTAAAACGTGGACAGAAAGTTTAACTGGGAGGTTTACTAGAATCTAAATGCGTTCTCTGGCTTTTATTTTCTTTACATGAGCAGTTTGAAAATCAGTATGTAATGCAGTATGATTCTTCTATGAACTTTATTCTTTACTTTATTTGCATTTTCAGAAGATTGAATCCAGGAGAGTTTAATTTGGGGATTTTCCCATGCAATTGTGATGATATCTGTTCTTTCACAATCATAAAACTGCTGTTTACACCCCAAGGAACGTGTCTACATATACATAAAAGAAATATTTCTTATCTGTTTAAAACAAAATCCCCAAACCTCCACTCTTCACTATAGCTGCTATGTAGGGCTTTTTGAGGTCATGACATGTTTTCGCCCTCATTGAGGTCAGTGGTACAATATTGAAATACATATGGGACTCTTCCAAAAGGGCTATGGATGTGCCTTAGAACTCTGGTGCAGGATGACACCCAGAGCCAATCGCTAATTCATCCTATATAAAAATGCTAATGTCTGTACAAAGCTGTAATTCTCCGATGTGATTTTTAAGAACTCATTTCTCCCTTTTGTATCCTCTGACTGGAAATTGGCATTTTGTGTTCTGTAGACAATTCCATTACTTTTATTCATTTCCATTTCTTGAATTACCTTGCTATCTTTTCAGAGGCTGGCAAAAGCTGTTCAGATCCGTAATTACATGCATTTGGATTTTCATAATTCAAGAAATGCACACCTCCCCTGACACCCTCCCGTCCCACTTCACTGGTGGGAGCTCTTCTGTCTTCCTTCCTTTGCATTTCTTCTAGATGGTTGCAGAATGATTCTAGGAGTGATGGAGAAATTTGGCATTTTTGATGCAGTTGATCTGTTTCTGTTAGATTTATAACAATGAACTGTAATCCTTAGTGTGTTGGAAGATTTAAACATCTGAAGACTCTAAAATTCTGACTTCAGTCATCAGTTCAGTGTCTTGATTGGTAGCTAATATACTGTTCTCCAATGCTATGGGGGAATATATGCAAACAGTCTTGACAAAGTTTTTAATTCCCTTTTTTTAAATGCTTGAGTAAAGTGTCCTGTGTTTTGTTTACTCTGAAGAATGTTTTGCATACTAAAATCTGCTATACAGCAGATTTATATGTTTTTTGGACAGAAATTAGCCATGTGATACATCTTTCAGTGAAGATTCTGAAGCAGGCTACCTCAGCCTCCTTGTGTCCTGGAAGGGTTGGTGTGCTTTGAGTTCCAAAATGTCCAGTCCTGTCTTCGGAATACAACTTTATCTATGGATTTAGCAACTTAAGTTTTAGAAAAGGAAACCAATAAGATAATTTTAATATTCCTACAACAGTGTTTTAAAAATATTCTTAACAAGTGTAGTCTCACTTCTTTGAAACTAATAAGCTTCATGTATCTGTCTGTTTTACATTTTAATAGTATCTTCTCATCACGTAATGAGCCATGTTTGCAAATTTATTTGAAGTATTTAAAGCCTGAGCAGCCACTGAAGGCTTTTTTTTTTTTTGGACTAGACCCTGTTGTGCACCATTCCTCCAATTGAAAATATATTAAATGTATCTAAGGTTTTTCCATCATTCAAGAAATACATTTTGTTAGTTTAGGTGGTTTTCTGACTCAGGGTATGGATCTTCTTACAGAACTGAAGGACTACATGGGGGAAAGAGCCAGAAATTCTGAAAAATGCTTCTCTAAGCTACGAGGAACATCTTGGGAACTCTACCAGAGAGTCTCTATTCAGCCTCAGCATTATACCTTTTTTTTTTTTTGTCAGTTCTAGACTTAGTGGAAAAAATTCCTATGAATTTACTCATTAATGCATCACTTAAGCTTGGATTAGAGGGTACACAATATGTTTATGTAAGATGTCTGCTCGGGATCTTAGGAATGGCAAATGTAGAAGTTTGGGAACCTGACTTAATTGCAAGCAGGCAGTTCTAGTTGGCCTGAAACATCAGGTGAATGTTAGGACTTGATTGTCTCAGCCACTGCAGCAGTACTTGGTATCAACATGTCAGTCTCACTTTCCCTGCACAACCTCATTTTCTAAAGAAAATGGAAGTTTGCACTTAGGAAATTGCAGGCCTGATGGCAAGTACAAATAAGAAGGAAAATTTCTAAAAATCCTTTAGTGCACCTAGCCATCGGGTAATGAGGCACCAAAGCCTGCCTTTTCACCCAGTGCTATTTGTGGATAACAAAAAAAAAAATTACAAAAATAGAGGCTAGTTTGAAAATTTGTCTCTATGTGGCTCCTGATACCTTTAGTTAATATCTTTAACCTAAAATTTTGTAAGCTTCCTTTATTGTTTAATTTTAATGACCTTTCTCTGTTTATATCCTTACTACATTTAGAAAGATAATATCCAGTAGATTGGGGAAAAACTCAAGCAACTTTGCAGTAATTAAAATGCAGATTTAGTTCTTCTGGTGTGTAATAGCTTTAAAGCATACCAAGGTCTGCGGAGGGAATCTGTTTTGTTTGTGTATCCTAATAGAACATAATGACTGCTTTCAAGCCATTATAGTCCATCATGTTAGTGGCTCCATATGCTGGATATCCTTATCAATGATATTTCCTCTGAGAAAATGTACCATAGTTATGTGGGGAGAGAGAGAGTGTGTGTATATATATATTTTACTTTTAAATCGAAAAATCACTTTCAAAATAGCAGTCATCTCTTTGTAGACCTTTGAACTTGGATTGCTTGTTGTTTTAATTTTCACTAAAAATTTCTGGTGTAGTAGAAACAAAGCCTTTCACTTGTTTGAGAAAGAGGCCAACCAGATCATAGGCCATGGTGAGGTAAGCTTCCCCACCGTGTCCTGCCAGTGGTTTACCTCTCAGCCGTATGGTACCTTTTGCAGTCAGACCTGCCTGTCCAGCCCACGGGAGGCCAGCTGAAGTGTGTTGTGCTTTAGACCATGCCAGTAGCCCACTGCTAACTAGACAGCACCTATGTGACTTGAAAACAGAAAAGTGCGATCTGGTGCCTTTATAGCTCCCACAGCTTTCTGCGCCGTAAAGAAGGCATGATGGTTGCCTTCGTGAGCTACGTGAGCCCTTTACTGAGTAGCTTCTTTACTCTTGATTTTGACTACTGATGCAAAGACCTGTGGGATGGAGGCAAGCAAAAAGAGAGACTAAAGGACCAGGAATGTGATAAAGTATTGTGGTTGAGTTTAAGTAAAAATCAAGGTCTGGGATTATTTCGTTTGTTCTTCATTTCTACTTTAAAGAGTTGACATTGAAGAAATAAAATGATCAATAGGTTTCAGGTAATTGTGACTCATGTCACAATTGTACTGAGGTTGAGTGGGGGAGACGGTCGTACTTGAATCATGACTAGGTAGTTCATAATCGCCTGATGTGGTGTATACACCAGCAGAGAAAGCTGGTGTAGGCCCACAACAGGTGACAGGATAGTGCAAGCAGGCAAAAGCCCTGCAGTCCTGAGAGCACGGGTGCTCCGCCTGCACGTGGGAAAAACCAAGACTGCATTTTCAGCTGCTTATAGGTCTCAGTCTTGCATGAATAAATCTTCTCCATCATTAAACGATGAAGAAGCAGTTGCCAGCCACTGTTGCTCCTTTGTACTGCATTGTTGAAGACCCCCTCAGTTGTGAATGCCAGCCCTAGGCTGCCCATGTGCAGCTGTATTATTGATTGTAAATCAACAGTTAGGTAGTTATAGGCTTAAACATAATATGAGAAAAACATTACACCTCAATGTTTGCAAGATCGTTCCTGGCTTCATATTAATGTCAAGCTTGTGGCATCCTCATCCTCGATGAGAGAAGAACTGATAAAATGACTTTTCCAAGAGACACCAATGTATCAGAGAAAATCCAGCTAAAGAACACATATTACGATACTAAGGTCAGGTCTGGACTGTAGGGCGGGAAAGGTTTGCCCTGCTTACCCACCTGTCTGGACTGGGGGACGAGATAGAAGCTTGCCTTTTCTGCCCTGCTTGCCTGTTATGATCCTATTGGAAACACTGAGTGGGAAAAGCAGGGTTTATTTCATCCAAGTGCGGAGTAAGAACGTAACCCAAAGCTTGGGTCCCATCCCAGGTCCCCATGGTACAATACCCTACATGGCTAAGACATAACAAGAGAATCTTCTGATGAGGGAAATGGGTGGTAGAGTGAGGTGGTCCTGGCTGGGAAATCTCCCTGCCAAATTCAGTCCTAAGGCTGAGTTGCAATGTCTTGGAAACGGTCCGGGGATATGATTAAAATGCTGACGGATCTTTTAACTTCAGCTGTGGGAGTGGGGCTGCTGTAATACACAGCTCCTGTAAATTAGAGATATAAAGTATGTTTAAGTAGAACCAATAGGTGTCTAGATATTCTATTGCTTTTAATGCCCTTTCTGTCCTGTTAATTTTGCTTTACGGTGTGACAGTGATGAATTGATGTCTACCATTTCCAACTGTCAGGTAGACTGTGTACACATTTATTAAGATTAATTAAAAAGTAACAAATTGTAAAGTAATAACATTAACAACTAGTGGAGAAAGTGTAGGCATTTTGACAGTCTTTTTGAATTTCATTAAAAGATGGTAGTGACAAAAACCCAAGAGACTATTTCTACTTTACTAAAGAAATAGGTCACAGATTCAATTACAGTCACTGAAGCATGGACTCAATCTATCATGGCAAATTAAGTACATTTTAGCAACCTACTTTCCTTTAAAAATTTTATAGACACTTTCACTGGAAGAAGAAAGACTATAGAAAAAGAAATTGCAAACTGAAGGCTTTTTTTTTCCCCCTCTCCCTCTATTACTACTGAGTGCTTGGCTTATTTACCATAGGTGTAAGACACAGAAAAAATCATTATGGAACGTCAAGATATGTAATCATCATTTCTCTTCCCATTTTTCGTCTTTAATTAATGAAATATCGTTTGTTCTTTGACTAGGAAGCATGGCTCAGATTGAATCCACAGTGCATCAGTTAGGGGCTTTGTTCTCTCATTGAAATCAAAGGACCCATTTACTTAGAAAAATTCACTGCACAACCTTTATGCAATTTTGCCACAGATCCATAGTGCTGAGCTGAAAATGTGTTGTACTCCCAGTTCCAAATAAATAAATAAATGAAGACACATACAGCCTGTGGATATGGTTTAGCTGAGTGCAAATATTGGAATGATGAAACACTCTTTTGCCCATAGCAGAATTGATTTCATGTTGACAACTGGAATTTATAAAGATCTTCTTTCAGGAGAGTAGCAGTGGCCATATTTGCTGCATTACCACAGCTGCAACAAAACAGCAGCAAAAATAAGAACCGTAAGAGAGATGTAATCTATTTCCTCTTTAAATATAACCCCCAGATTTACTGTGGTACCCCTAGGAGGTTTGTGCACTTTCATATATTAAGGTATTCATTTGACCTTTAGACAGTAGAGGCATATTAGGATTATTTTAAAAATATATAACATTTGATCAAAGAAATCTATGTCTATCATACAAATGAAACTGGAGTGATGCTGGTTGAAAGTAACACAATGCTTTCAGAGGCAGTGTTGATTAAATGTGTGATCCTCTCAAAGTACGCTGGGGACAAGATGCTTCCATTTCCAGATACACCTCTTTCCAACAATGCTTTTTACTTCCTGCTCAGCAGTTTTTGCTGGTTAAATATTCAGGGCCAGATTCACCATTGCAGTACTTGGCTGTAACACCAGAAAAGCATACAGCACAAAAAGGGTAGCACAAAGCTAGACCTATGAATCAAGGTTTCATTACAGTGAATTGCACAAAAATACAGTCCACATAAGTCTCATACCTATTAACAGTTCCAGTCTAGCCACAATCACAAGCTCAGGAAGGATGCTTCCAATGACAGGCGTAACTACATCAGCACAAATTGTGGAAGGCTGAAAGGCACCCACCACTCCTATTAGTCATCAAATTCTGCTCTATTGCAGGTACCTCAACAATCATGGGAATATTAGATGACAAAAAGCAGACCTGCTTTACCCTGTCAACCTTAATATACTTATTTTCTTGTCAAAATTACATTTCCCTTTCAAACGATTCCACTTGATTTCTGTATTAAGGGTACAACATTTAAGTAACTGCTGTCCTGGTTTTTCACCTACACTCGCTACAATCCATTATCCAGAGAGGGGAAGTGATTGTGATGCCAGCTAAAGCAATGATAAATGCTTTGCAGAATATCCAAACGTATACAAAATTCTCCTTCTTTTGGTAATATTCTAGACTTGGTAATCAAGCCCGTTTTTAGGAAGCATCTTTAATTTCTTTTTTAATTAATAAGCATAATGTTTGCTTATTAGAAGAAGAAATATCTGCTGATATTAATGATACTTAATAAAATCGATGTGTAGATCACTGAAAACAGAGCAAAATGATATGGTAAAACATTAGGGATTATGGAAAACAGGGCTAGATACTAGGGCTGTGTCACAGGAAAAGTCTGGGAAGAAGGAAGTTTAAGAAAGGGAATACTGTGTGAGAAGAGATTGGAAAATAAAATGTTGACTTGATCTGGGAGCCGTGTAGCTGTCCCCTCATGAGTTGGAATATGGGAGATGGACACAGATGGGACAGAGCTCAGTCACTGAACCAACAAGGAGAAGAGATCAATGGGAGCAGAAAAACCACATGAAAAAATGACATCACTTATATGCTGGAGAGCTGTGCAATGAATTGAAATTAAAGTAACATTTCAGAAATTCTTCCACCCAGAGAGTTATTTGTGCATTAAAACTATTTCCAATGGGTCCAAAAAGTTTAGCATTATTAAAAAAAAATAATTTATTGCAAATGGGAAAAATTTTGAAGTTTTGTTTTAAATGCATCTGTCTTTCCATTGATATGACTGAAATATGTCAAAATGAACATAATTCTGTTTCAATAAGCACATTAATAAACGTTTATAGGTACTTTAGCCTAATCAGTGGTACTTGTTAATTAAATAGATATTCCTTACAAAAAACCAGAGGATTCCTTCCAATTCTATTAGACTGTGTGTATTTCTGTGGTAGAGTGTTAGTAACTGCATGTGCAGCAAGATGGCACGAGCAGGACTGCTTCTGCTAACTGCTATGCCAGTGAATTGGAAAAGAAGTGGTTCTAGTAAAGCTCAGGAAAGTTTTATGTGTATGAGGTGGCTGAAAGACAGCTATGCTGCTGACGTTCTAGGTTTCTGAGAAATTCTGCTGGGTGTGCAGGACACAACGGAGGGCAGTGGAGCTGACTGAGCACTGCTGTCTTCCTCATTCTTGCCAGGGCTCTGGAGGTGCTTCTACCGCATGAAGAACGAGTTTCGGGGTTGGAAAACTTTCCTTTGCTGATGGTGTGTGCAAGGGTGTTAATCACAGAATTGTAGGGGTTGGAAGGGACCTCAAGAGATTGAGTCCAACCCCCCTGCCATAGCAGGTTCCTTAGGACAGAATGCAACTAAGCAGCTGAATGCTGTCTAAATGCTGATGCAATTAAGAAGTGGTTGCTGAATTAGTTGCTTTGTGTTTGGCAGAAGTGAAAGCTTAAACCCAGGTATGTTTAAAGATGAAATTGTGAGGGAATCAACTGGAGATAGAAAAGGCATAACATTTACTCTTTCTCTCCTTGTCTGTCCCTTGCCATCAGACCTTGCAACAGTTTAGAAGAGAGAAAATTTTTAGAGGTCATGGCTGAAATCTGCACTTGTCTATAGAGTGACCATAACAGTATGATGCTTTTGCTGCTTGATCTCACTGAAGAGCTGATACTTGCTTTTGCACCCTATGCAGTAAACGATGAAATGCTCTGCAGGGGGTACACTTGGAAAATGAAGCTCTCTAAGAGTTTCTGTGAGCGGATAATATTCATGTCCTGGGACATGTACTGGCTTTTAATGATCACAATTATGTAACTCTGCTTTGTGCAGTCCTAAATGACTGCACCTGCCTGTTAAAAGCATTTCTCTCATTGTGCAGTTCTGCAGGTGTTTTGGAGCACTTCAGCTTAAACTGGGAACTGAGAGGAGGGTTGGGGATGTAGTGATGGAGCATGCCGAGCTCTGACTTCAGAGTTAGAGCTGATTTGGTGATTTTCCATCACAGTGTTACTGGGAAGTCCAGTTTTTCAAGGTCTGCCTCTTTAGCAGCCAATCTGGTAAACTGGGGGGAGCCAACTGTATTAGAAGTTCCACCAAAGTTGCTCTTTAACCGTTGTAAACTGTCTACTTTTATTATTGTTAAAAGGTACCTAGAACTGGGAATGGGGGTTGTGAGGTTTTTGGTTTAAGTGGGGAAAAAAAAATGAATAGATGTATTCATAGATTATGCAGAGCACCTCTAAAAATATTCTCTCTTCTAAACTGTCTTCTCTCTCTGATTTGCATCTCATTTAAATAAGCACCTTTCACTGGAATATAGCAGCATCCAAATGTACTGCTTGAAGTGTTTCTGTTCTCATACAGTAAGTTTTGTTAGTTTTAACACATAATTGTAAAGAATATATAAGTTTTAGAAAAAGCTTCACAAGTACCACGGCTGTAGGCTTGACTAATTACAAGTAAGACTTGCACATTTTTAGGCATAGTTAATAACCTTCCAACTATTTACATTCCTATTGCTTGAATCATAGGAACTGAAAGAGTTCTGTCATTGTCACCACACCCCAGCTGGCATCCAGATTTATTTTATATTAAAAAAATCTATAAGGCTACGTCTGAGGAATTACTTAAAATTTAAGAAAAGAGGGAGAAAAGCTACAGCCTTCCAGAAACCAGTAGTAAGAGCTGGAGCCCATAATAGCAAAAATTGTTTTATAGTATCTCGTATATCAGAAAAATCTATGGGCACTGCTTTTCACTAACGCCTCCATCTGGGTTGCAATTTCGTATTGGTACACTAGGTTAAATTGCTAACATCTAAAATACCATCTGGCAAGAGGCTCACTGAAGTTGAAACTTGCATCATGAGTACTTTGTTGCTTGTATGTTCACAGTTGGTGGAACTGAAGGAGAGGAATACATATGATGTTAAACAAATCATTAGGAGAACATCTGAAAGTCACTTGAGTGTAACAGTGATTGGTGCACTGAGAGGCCTGATTGAGATGTACATAACATGGAAATGCTATTTAATGACTGGGGAAAATCCATTTATGTTTTTTTTTAAACCAGATTTGGGAAGTCACATGTGGAATAATGAGGAGGAGGGGGAATCTCCTTATGACAGTCAAGATTCCCTTTAATCCCAGATTGTAATAATTGACAGCCTGGTTGTAGGGGAAGAATTCCTCTCTGAATGGCACGACTCATCTGGAGTGTGCTCTCCAAGTGCTGGAAGTAATGACCATCATTTGGTATGATTTCATGGCTGTTGTATCAGGGCCTTTAGGGCATTCAGCATCAGGTGTCATGCTTGAGGCTTATGGTGAAGCAGGAGCTCATGAAAGACACTGCTTGGCATTCTACATATTGCACTGGTATTTTGGGGCTGTTACCTATCTAGCATTTGGAATGTTTTTGTGGGAATCTGATAGGTGCTCTTCCCCAAAAGTCCCATGTCTTTTCTTCACTCTTGTTTCTTATTCTGTATATTCTTTAAGATTTTAACAGTGGGTGAGCAAATTCCACTTAGTGAATTTTAGTACTAATGACTGCTGCACTGGTTGCACCAAGAGATATAAACATGTTCCCTTATCCCAGGGAACAGAAAGATGCTTTAGCCCTGGTGCAAGTGCATATCCAGTGCTGCTACTAGGATGAGGGGACTCTTAGCACTTCAGTAAACCAGAGAGAGGCTTTTCCAAATACAACTCTCTTCAGCTGCCGACTTCTTTTTATTGCTAGGCTTGGGAAATCTAATTTCAAAGAGGAAAAAAAAAAGTTTAATGGATTACAAAAGAAGTACTTATTTTTTTAAATGAACCCATATCATAAGTAAATAACACATACATATTCTTAATCAATGAAACCATAAATAAAGTTTTCATATCACACTGGAATAATTGACTCGTTTCTCGCTTATGGAGGTGTGAGAATGAATTAGGTTCCAATAACATCAGTTTGCTGTCTCAGCTAAGTTAGCTCTCTAAACCATAAATAACTACATGGTTTAGCATAAATTTATTTATTTTACAATTTATAAAGTGCACTCCTCACTAGGATTCTTGGCATGTATACAAAGATAACAAAATAAGAACATATTGACTAGTTTCTACTAAGTGAACTCCTTCAACATGTCCTCAGTAGATGTATATAAATCACCACCATCACCTCCAAGCAAAGGCTTCGATAAAGGTATAAGCCTTGGACATCGTCCTGAAAGTCAATGAACTAGGGAGGCTATCAGATCACCAGGGAGCAATTTCCGGAGTTAAAAATGCTCTAACAGAGGTTCTCTGACTCAGCCTCAGAATTTAAATCCATCAGGTGATATATTTAAATCAGGCATTAGTAGTGTTCTGGTGGACTCGACGACTGTGATGATATAGAGGGGCAGTCTAGCTGTAGCACAGCTCTGACCCAGGCTGCGGTACTGTGCAGCCCAACCCACGCTGCACCTGCAAACGAATGAAGAAAATACTTGGCAGAAGTCACTGTGTGGGAGCACACACTCTGCACTGGCTGATGCTTCTGAACTTGAGGGAAGTTTGAAGAGAAGCAAAGACAGCAGTCTTGTTTGGGGAAGGGAAGAGCTAGCTGAATCTACCTCTGAAGGACTGGGGAAGTTTTCTCAGTTTAGTGTGTGTGGTTTTTTCCTGACAGCAAATAGAGCTGAGCCAAATACTGGGTAATTTGCAGTAAGTGAAATTTGGAAGTGACTTGAGAGTTTCTGTAACAATTTCTCACTCTGCTCTCCTCCTGAAGGAAAAGTTGAGGATGATTTTTTCACTGAAAAGATTTCCAATGTTAGGAATGAGATTCTTGGCAGATAATGATTTTTTTATACCCCAGGGTCCCAGGCATAGCTCAGATCAGTCCAGTGAAGGAGTGTTGACAGCTGGAGAGAGGTTACAGCCCTTCCCTGGAGGACCTTGGGGGCTAAATCCTACAGGGTATTGGTGTTAACAGCTCCTCATCCCATACCTCAGAGGATCTGGTCTGTAGTTTCTTTGTGCCTTCTATCCTTATCCACTTCCCTGTGCTGGTGTGAAGGTACTCTAATGAAAAGCGCCAGGACCTGCCTTGAGAGGTGTAATGGGTGGAGGTGACCCTGCCACAACAGAGTGAAGGCCCAGTGCCACAGCAGGGACCAAGATGAGCGTGCATCTCCCTCTGCTTGGCTCCACTCCCCTGCACCACATGTATCACAGAAAAATAGGAGTGTCCCAAGGTGACCCCAAAAAGTTCATGATGTGTAAGAGGTTACTGCTAAGTTTTTAGACATCATTATTGTCAGCAGGCTATCCTCAAACTCGAGATATTTGCAGAATATCTTTTTTCTGTGACTCTTGATTAACATTTGTAGTGATTTTATTTAGTAATGGAAGCAGAGATTAATACTGATGCATGGCAGGGCTGTGAATCAGCATAAACCCACCAGGTTGGTGCCATCCTGCCTTGGCAGTCCTTGTCTCCAGTTGCAT
Source organism: Zapornia atra (assembly GCA_013400835.1). Taxonomy (NCBI): domain Eukaryota; kingdom Metazoa; phylum Chordata; class Aves; order Gruiformes; family Rallidae; genus Zapornia; species Zapornia atra. Next base: position 21,147 of record VZTU01011219.1, read on the forward strand.
ACTCCAGGTCTTAGCACATTGTCTGAGAAGGAAGAGCCGAATGAAGTTTAAGTAGAAAGACTATTGAGTTTGCTTCTTTCAGACTCCCTGCTACCAAGGAAGTGGCTAATCTGTCTTAATTCCAGTTACTTTTATTCACAAAGCATGTGAAAAATTCATGGCAGAGTAAAAATAGTCCAGGAGACAGGGGAAAAAAGCAGTTTAAATTTGCCAATCTGTTAGGATTTTGCAGATGCTACTAAAGGAAAGGAATGACATGTAATTTGTGACATAACCGAGGAATGCAAAACCCTCCAGAGGCCAGTTCTAGAGATTTGGGCACTTAGACTGCTAGCAGCCTTCCAAGCTCTACCTGAGATGTTCTTTCTTGCAAAAGTCCTTGTGTACATCTTTATTTTCCATAGGATAATGACATAGTTTCTGTGTCTCACTCATGCAGTCGATGATATGAGTCTAATGATAACCTGAAGATTAGTGCTGTATCATGCTTGAGAAGTATCCTGAAAGCTTTAAGATTACCTTTTACCTGTTAAAACTACTTACTGAAGCTCTTCAAAGCCCTTTCATAATACTCTTCCCATGTAACATCTGCAAACATAGCCCCTGGGTCTCTACTGAGGTCAGTTCTGTTTATGGTCTGCTTTATGGTACTTTTTGTAACTTAGTACATAAAGGTCTTACTGATATGCTTTTTGTGTCAAAAATATGACCAGCCAACTGCTAACAGATGCGTATACAATTCACTTTTATGACAGGCAGACTTCTGGAAAAGCTAGATCTAAGCATTCCTTAAGTAACTGCCCACAACAGAACCGAACAGCTCACAACAGAAATAACATGCTTAAGTATGCAAAGCGTGTTCACCTCCAAGAAAAATGATCCACCACTGAGTAGGAGTCATGCTAACTTAAGGTAGTTGGACACTTGGTATAGAGGGCAAGTCCTAAAAATCTTGCCTGTCTTCTGCAGCTTGGTTTCATCAAATATAAAAGGCAATGTAAATAGTTACTGGATTTCTTCTGCATTTGAAGAGGTAAGGTTGATAAATGGTTACTTTTATTTCTACCAAAACTCTCCAGATACATCTACTTGCTTGCTCCCAGGAAGATGTTTGTGTGTACAGGAGAGAAACATAATTAGGCTTTGAGTTCTGTACAACATAATCCGTGGCGAGTATGAATGACATGAAAGGCAGCAGAAATTGCCTGGGAGGAGGCTGTTTTTGTTTGTTTTGAAAAAAAGAGGTTGAAAAGATTCTTTCTGTGGCTGATGCAATCTGGCTGTGTTTGCTCTGAGCTAGAGACACTTGTGCATCACAGTGAAGGCAATGGAAGGGGTGGGAAGAGGGAGAGAGTCAAGGGGTAAACTCCACTTGCTGTAATACCTGCTTTTGATCTAAGCTTTAATTGGATGTGATTTAGAAAACTGCTGGCATCACAGGGGATATTAATACTCTCCTCTTATTCTCTGCACTGCCTGTCCCTGAGGGAGCTGTTATATTTCTGTTTGTGTTAAGACTTCTCTCGCCCCTTCCTTTTTCAGTGAAAACGTATTGGATGGTAGGAGAGAAAATGTTGAAGACACCTCGTTTTCCTTCCCAAGTGGCATGATAACTCCTAGGGCTGTTTATCACACACTTGTTCCATGCACAGCTCACACAGTGCTCATCCACATGCCCCCGAATGATTACAGTGTGTTACATAATGAAGTCTGTTGTTTTTCCTTCTTTTTTTTTCCCCCTCATTTTATCAAATTCTGGGGAATGAGTGTCTTTTTTCTCTCATTGTTGAATCACCTGTTAGTCACCCTTGGGCTAGGACAATTTGGATATGTGACTATCCCTTACAGATATTAAAACTGAATGGTGCTTTTGACTGAATTGCATAATACATCTATGGAAAATACAGTCTGTGGTCAGTATCTTCTTCAATCCTTGTCAGTTTGGTGGATTATATCTCCTTACGTACGAAAGTTCAAAGCGAGTTCTGTTATATCAGTTTATACTTTGGAATCAGATCTAATCACTACAGAAATAAATGTAGTTACTAAATCAATGGGAGTTTCTGGCAGCTCAAATCTATTACTCCATCTTGTGGAAGAAGCCAAAAATGACACAAGTGATGTTAATCCACCATGTGCTGTGCTCTGTGCCATTACCTAATGACCCCCAAATACCAAAACTTCATTCTGTGTAGACAACATTGGTTAATGTGCATTTCATTCTGAAACATGATTCAAAAAATATTTCCACATTTGGTAACGTGAACATTGATTTCTGTGAGCATTTAAGTTCATACTGAACTGGGTTTGCAATAGAAGCTAACAGGGAGACCTGGGGTTTTTCCCCTCGTTTGAGAAAAGAGTGCGAAAGTTCAAGTGACAGAATTGTATAAAAGACAGGTCATTAAATACTGCGCTCAAACTATAAAATTAAAACATGTATTATGTGGCTCATGACATACTATTTCCATTTTCCTTCTGTCAGGGTTTTGTGGCTTCAGTAGGCATGGACTGAGATATCATCTGTTCAGCGGGCTGACGCGGTTTTGTGTAGCTCATCTCTCTGTAGCTCCACTGAGAATTCTCTTCCCAACAGAGACCTCTACCGAGAGGAGAGCAGCTCTGCAGAGCTGGAGCTCTTCTGCGGAGCAAATACACTCAGGCCACTTGTAAATCTGTGGTATCGCCCAGGAGCCTAAGGAGTGTCAGAATAATCCGCTGCTTACCTGTTCTCCCCGTGGAAACAGAGGGAAATAATCATACAGTAGTTAAAATTCTTACTTTATTCAGTGTTTCCAAAGAAGTGTGATGTACGCTTGATTTTGTATCACACCAAGGCCTGAACGCTGCGGCTGACATCGGTGTGCCGACTGCTCCAGCGGAGCTGGGCCTTTTTAAAGACAGAGTTGTGTGATATACCATGTGATGTAGTGTAGTTAAAAGATTCTAAAGTCTTTTTGGTTTAGTGGCACAGTTTTTCTGAGGGGGAAGAACAAGGGCCTTCCAACCCACGTTGTGTGAAACAAGCACAACGCTGACACCTGGTGTTGGAATGGGAGTCGCGCCTGGGTTGGTGTGCAGTTACCGCTCGTGGTCAGGGCTGTCGCGGGTTCTGGCCGAGGTCTACAGAGGTACCTACCGAGACGGGGTAGTGCCTAAGCGGCCTTAGTGCCCTAAAGGGCCTCTTCCTTTGGTTGCTGAAAAGGGAGCTCCCAGTATTTTGGAAATCTGGCCTCCAAAACCTATGCTACCTAATAAAGGGAATGAAAAGCTTTTGGTGAAGTCTGAAGGTCCTCACAATGATTCTTGTGGATACGTGGGGTAAGAAGTTCAGGAAGAGTTATTTCTAAAAGCAAGGCTCTCAGTCAAGTAATTAAAATTACAAATTTGCTTTAAAATCTATTTAAGGATTTTTTTTCAATAAAAGATTCAGCTGAGCAGTTTTCTTTATATGCCAATTTATCATTTCTGCAGTGAGGTTTAAGATGTTGTAATATCCTCTTTATTAAAGTGCCAGCTTGACCCTTCCATTTTAGGTAATCTCTGCTATGTATTTGCTATATATTTTACAAGTGATGTGTGGACGTGGTCAGCTACAAATACTTTTTTGGCATTTAGGGTTAACACTTATTTTAGGGAAGCCAAAACCTTTTTCCCTTCTTCGCAGCTATTGCTGGTTCTTGGCTGATACTTGATTTTGCTTTTCCTGCAACCTCTGAGAGAGAAAATAAAACAGCATGGAAAATATAGTAGAAGGAGAGGTTATGTGGGACCAGGCTTGTTCAGATAGCTTTGAGGAGAGTAGTCAGTTTTGTACTTTAAATTACATTATTTCATTCTCAGGTATAGGTAAAATATTAATTCTTAACCCCGTTGCTTATAAAGACCAAGCAGAAGGAGCAGATGCCATTTCCCTGTGACTTGGCTTCCAGGGCTGGTGTGACTCAGAAAAGGTACAAGCCTGTTTCTGAAAAGGGGTGTCCTCTATGTCTGGACAGGGTTCAATAGGATCATTTTGCTCTATGGTGAAAGCAGACCAGGAAATACCTGAAAAGCTACTGTTTATTTCTTGCTTTCTCCAAAAGCTTATTCTATAGTTCAGCCTCACCCCACAAAAGGCAGGGATTAGTCACTCATGTCTTCCCTGTCCTGTAGGGCTAGCATTTCTGTAACCCGCATTGAATTACAGGTCAGATTTTAATTTGAATGTTCAGTCTCATTGTATTTTCATCCATAAACTTTGTTCTAGTAACAAAGGCCTTGTGGACTCGCCTCCTCTGCTCCCTGCCACAGTGTACTTGATTGCCCTCTATGTAAAAAAGCTAATAAACAAGAGAGGCAACAGCATTAAAGAAAATAAAGCTTTCATGAGAAAGTATTTGGAAGTCTTCACGAGTCACCTTCAGAGCTCAGAATGAAGTTTTTGTTGCATTCCTGAAAAACAGTAATAACTTTAAAAGTCTGGCAAAAAAAGGAAGCAATACATCTCTCTGAAGGGACTGGTGAGGCAGCCCTGTGGATAGCCAGTTCTAACATACTCTAGTCTATTTCTCTGAATCTTCATTGAGTGTTGAGTTAAAAGTCTTTATTTCTTATCTTACACTCAGTGGTCACTGGGAGCTCACCTGGAAATGAATGGTGTTACTTCAAAATGTATTTCTGAGAGCAAAACCAGGTGGGAGTGGTGGTACTTATATGGAGAATAGGTAGGATCATTGTACTGCTGGTCTCTAACAGTGTTCATATTCTGTGTACCCCATGGCAGTCCTAACTCCTGCAAGACAAAGCCTTTCAAAGTTCCTGAATGCACATACCTGTGGAAAAGAACTCCCAGTTCTTGATCTCACAGAAATTCAGGGGTGGAGGAATGTGCGTGAGAGCCCTTATAGTTTCCTTTCACTGAAATAAATCTTAGGAGTGTGGTAAAGGACAGAAAAATACACTATCTCTGCAGAAGATAGAATAAACCTATACAAAGGGGACACAGAAATTTGTGTCATCTTTAATCTGATTAAAATCTGGAGTATGTTTTTTACCTCTTCTGTGGCTATCCAACAGAGAGATTGAAACAAAAGATTGAGACTTTGTATCTCAAACTAAATGCTTTATGTAAAAGACATTTAATGAGCAACAGATTCAGGAGAATTCACACACTAGCCCAAAGTATCAAAAATGGGTTCCAGGAGTTACAGAACAATATATTCACTCCAAAGGACTCCTTGCAGTGCTGTTGCCAAGGATGGGAACACCTTATCACTTTCTTCTGTACAATCTGAAACAAAAGAGCTTAAGTCACAGCTACAAAATTCTCACAATCACGCAAGATTTAGCTACTACTTTAGTGGTACTTTTGTGTAGGTGGTGGGGGAACATGGTAGTCATGTAAGAAAGGTGCTTGTGCAGGTACCAGTGTGTATCTACTGTTTAGAAATGTAGGAATTCCTCCTCAGATTGTATCAGCCACTTGGTACCTGGAGACAGAGTATAAATTTTTTTCCAATCAATATCTCATCCTATTACTTCAGTAGAAGTTATATTACTTCTGTAAGAAATCCTCAAGGAAATTAATCCTCTGAATTCCATTCTTAATGCCCTATCTGCATGATCTAAAGCCTTGTGCTGGTTCCACATGGGTGCCGAGATCCCCTGGGAGGATTTGCACCTATGTCCAAACCTGCAGGGATTTGCATGTGCTTAATATGCAAGCCAGCAGAGAGGCTCATGGAGTGAAAGGACTGCTGGTAGAGCCTTTCTGCCAGCTCAGAAGGATTCTGAATTTAATCCACTGAGGTATCAGTATCTTTAAGCATCTGAATTCTCCTGGTGCAGCTGGATGCTGTTACTTCATTTGCAAATGGTGGGGAGGAAGGAGAAGGGATCATTGTTTATTTGCTTTTGGTTTTAATCTACCAGTATCTTCTCCTTTGATTGCAACAAAGTGCTCTGGGATCTGAGATGAAAACATTATGATATGTGATCTTAAACACTCAAGAAAAATATTTTTCATCCATTTTTACACTAGGAGCATAAAGTGCCATTTGAAGTAATGGATTGCAATCTCTCAGTGTTATAGAGATGCATTACAAAAAGCATCACTTTCTTTGTTTCTCATCAATGTGACAAGAAAAGGTAATAACAATAGGATTTGGTTTCTGTATAATTCAAAGGCAACAAGTACTGTCTCTTTTCCCATCTGTGTACTCTAGAGTTGAAAATTAGATGTTCTGGGACCAAAAATGATGTCAAAGGTAATGAGAGCTCTGCAGAATTTATGTTCAAGGATGAGTCAGTAATCTGCATAGGAATAGCAGAAGGAGGGGGCTGAGATATTGACAACTCCATTATCTTTTTGAAAAGCAGCTTCCAGTCCACTTTCAATGTCTGCAAAGAAACATTTTTCAACATACACAAATTCACAAATTCTTCAGATTCTTTAGGATAGATGTCAAGAGCAGATCTTATTTATTCCCCCCTCCTCCGCGCCCCCCCCCAAGGAAAAGTTAGAAAAGGAATTTAAAAGCACGTTAACACAAACAGGACTCAATGTTACATTAGTACAAACAAGGACTGGTAGTGCAGTTAAAAAGAAGCCAGAAATAGAGACAGGTATTCATTTTTAAGGTGTTTTTATTACTGTAGAAAGTAGGATACCAACAGGAATTGAAAGGGGTAGGAAGGTCTGTGGATCTGTGGTTCTGATGGAGGGTTGCTATGGAAAACAGATGTTACATTTTTGTAAGAGATTGAGAATAATATTGGGATTGAACAAGTCTCAACATCAGAAGGCAGGCATGGAATGGATGACCACTGTAAAAGCATTAATTCTTTATTGTCACTGATAAAAAAAATATAAATAATATTATTATTATCTAGCATTCTACTAGTAGTATAATTCACAGGGGGGAAGGTATCAAAGCTCTCTGTGTGTGTGTATTCCTACTATAAGATGTACTTTCCAGATTTGGGCAAGGAGAGGAGTGGCAGGTCCCAGGAGAGGGGTGACTGTAGGTGGGACTCAGGTTCACCTAAGGAACAGCAAAGGTTTGAGGCTTTGGGATTAGTAGGGGCATCACTAGTATTTTATAAAGATGAAGAAAGGAGCAGATGAATGTATCCTTTTTTTGTTTTTTCTTTTATGGATTAGAAATCGGAGAAAAATGCGGGTCACTAAAAATAGCTCCTTGCTGTTAGACTCTGCCAGCTTTCCCCAGGCACTTCTTGGTCTCCTCTTGCCTTTTGCTCTGATAAAACGCTTTTGCAGACACTCTTAGACTACTCTGCAATCTTATATCCTCAATGCTCAGGGCTAATGCTGCTATAGGAAGGAATTCTCTATGCTTAAGAAAACAAAAGCTGGGGACCTGGTCCTTAACTCACTGCACAGGGAAGATAAGGCTGATCAGTTTAGTGTTCACATAGAACAACTGTTGAGCTATGGGAAAATCAGTATTTGTTCAATCTTTTAAAAGAATCAGTTTGAACATCTGCTTCTTCTAAATACTCTAGCAATTTAATTTATTGTCAGAAACATTTGCCTAAACAGTGACCCTTAAGCAACTACTAAAACATGTCTATGGAAAGGTAGAATTCAAATTTACAATATTATTTACACTGGAAATAAAACTATGATTTACGTTAATCCAACTGGGAAAACAGTATGCTTAATCTAAACAGCTCAGATATTGAGTACTCATCATTCACAGGCCAACATAAAAAGTGCCCTTTTTTGGCAGATGACCCTCACCAGATCCATTGTGTCTTGTGCTCTGGCAGGGAAGCCGAGGGATCGTGGGGTGCTAAGATTCATATGACAGCTTTGTGTGTGTAAATATATATACTGTACACTTCATATGCACAAATGCAGAATATGTGTGTTGCAATGCATTTACATTCCATATGGATAGATGCAACAGCAGAAGCCAACCTATGTTCTCTTGTAATATTGGTAACAGCTGAAGGATTTATGTTACTATTGTCCAACTAGATTTGATTTTTTAAAAATATTTTTAGGGCTGGGGATGGAAAAGAGCCAATGAACCAGCTGAATTGATTCCTCGGCTGTTTGCAGTCTAGTCTGAGATATCTCCCTTGATACCATCTCTGCTCCTCCCTTTAAGGTGAGAGGCCTACTTCACATACAAATACTTCTCAGCTTACTATTTATACGCCTCCCCTTATTTTTCACTGTAGCAGTACTCCGAGCAGTAGTTCATTTTAATTTAATCCTGTTCTATTTCTTGTATCCCTCTGTCACTTATTCAAGCCACGTTTTGTGCCGCTCGTGTTCTGGCAACTATTACAGTCATCCTGCAAAGATTGAACCGGTATACAGCTTGGTCTATGGCTCTGCACACGGGTTTAAATCACTTCCATAGATCTTCCAGCTACAGTTAGTAGCAACACTGAACACTGCTAAGACCCCCAGCAGGCAGCAGTCATTGCAAGATTTTTTTTATTGGGGCTCACAGCAAAAAATGGGAACCCGTGAGAAACGACAGGATCAAGGGTGTGCAAATTAGGTGGTGTCAAATCTGAATATGCAGCTTTTGTCTGTGATGAAGTTGAAAACTCTTCTGGTTTTTTCTTAGTCTTTTTCAGAATTCATATTGTGGAAGCACTGTTCACAAGTATTTTTGAAATTCATTTTGTTAAACTATCCAGTAACTTGCTTCTTCGTTAATCTGCCTCCCCCATTGTTCTTCTTTATTTTTAATGTAGAAATGCAAAATTCTCTTTAAATTATTCTCTGTAAATTATTTCCAGCTGCAGTGGCTTTTTTCTTGTTTGTGGCGTTGTTAGTTTCTATGTAGTTTACCTCAAGTTGTGACTATTACGTGTTGATCTACTTCCTTGCTTCCAGGTTTTTAATATTTTATAATACACAATGGAGTCTTTTTTTTGGTTAAGTACATAAGGTACCTTTCCATAAAGTAGAAGATCAATAAAAAAGGAATCTGCAGACTATTCTCAGCTTATATTTCACAAATAAAACATTGATGCTCCCTTTTAAGTTGGCCATCACTCATCCAGCAGGTTTCACAGACAGTAACAGTTCGTTAGTAATTTCGGGAGGGGAAGATGTATGATGTTGTAAATATTTAAAATCAAATTTGAAAAAAAGGACAGAGATGAATGTGATCAGAGTAACACAATGCTGAAGGCAACGTTTTCAAAGCAGCTTGGTAGATATTGTTTTCCCTTGTAGATGGCAGTATTGAAAAGGAAGTTAAAGTGGATCTGGTGTGGGAAACCAAAACTCCCTGCCTGAAACTCTCACAAACTTGGAATATGAAGAACAGAATAACTGCTGCCAGGTCCAGACAGGGTGATTAAAACTCTGCTGGAGACTAGCACTTGCGAGTTTTAGCCAAAGGTAGATTTTCTTCACTTGAAAGAATTGGTGTTGAATACATCACCTCAAAGGTGATGTTACAGGAATTGTGGGCACTGGGTAAGTAAGGGTTGTTGGTGTAATCTTGGCTTCAGAATTGTGAAAGAGCATTTCCAAAAAAACGATGACTTCTCTTTGACAAAGAAAGTATTTAGTATCCTTAATTATATGTTTCTATGATACATAGTATGGAGGATCTCATTTACAATAAGCTCGTTAGGCTTTTATTCTGTGCTCTGTTCTAATTGCTAACAAGCTGCCCTCTGGCCAGTTTGGGGGTTACGCTGCTTATTGCTGAGTTCTGGAAAATGCTCTAAAAGCCAACAGCAATTGTGGATAGGGCTATGGATTTGTTTTTCTTTTGGCAGGGCAGTCTTGGATGATGAGCAGGAACATCAAAGAGCAAACAGCAAACTTTTAGCTACTGAGTTACTTTGAATTGTTTCCCTGCATTCAGTTGGTGCCCTTCATTTATTGCCAGGAAATGCCATACCTGGCAGTTTTTGATTCTATTATAAGTTGATGTTAAATTAATAAATGAAGAAGCACAAACTTTAAGACGATATATCAACACTGAGGGTGTGTCTAGTCAATTACTTTAACAATGGTTTGAAGGATGCAGTGGTGTCTGAAGCTTGTTTAGTCACACTTTGCAGTAACATACTGCAAAAATTGGCATGGCAATGGCTTAAACATTTTCATCATGCACTGTGCCTAACTGACAGTAAAAAAGTATTCAGATCATTTGTGATGCACCCCGACTTTAGAAATACTGTATGAACAACCTAGGTAGCACTGAAATATCAATAAATAACCAAATTACAGGCTATCACTTTCACTACATCAGTTGTGTAATTTCAGACTATAGGTATTTTTCAAAACTAAAAGTAACTTGTATACAGAGTGTCCTCTACAATATTGATGTTCAAAGACACAAGCATGGGCTTCTAATTTTATTTTTTTTTAATTTGGGGTGTTTAGAGGGGTTTTTGTGGTTTGGGGAGTTTTTTCGTTTGTTTGTTTGGGTTTGGGGTTTTTTTGGCTATAAGGATCATGCAGGGCTTGCTTCTTGCTTTCCATTTGGTGCATGTCCGTGCTATAGGAATAGGATCGTGGGATAATTTAATTTGGAAGGGACCTCAGGAAGTCTCTAGTTCAACCTCTGGCTCAGAGCAGTCTTCAACCTGATTCTTCAGGGCTCTCTACAGTTGGGGCTTGAAAACCCTCAAGGATGGAGACTGCGCAACCTTTCCATGCAACCTATACTCCTGCTCGGCTGCCCTCAGTCCCTGCAATCTGCTGTCTGGGGTCATGCTCAGAAGCCAGGATGCTGTTGGCCATCTTTACTGCCAGGGCCTTGGCTGCCTGCTCAGCCTGCTGTCCTGTGGGACCTTGCTGCCTCTTCAGCTGAGCTGCTACCGACTGCTCAGTCCTCAGCCCAAATTGCTTTTCAGTATTTTTATAATGTCGAAATTGTTTAGATCCTTATACAAATATTTGCCAAGGACCAGTTTCAATTGATTTATATTTAATTTTCTATTTCTACAAAATAATCTCTGAGGTGTAAATTTTAGAATCTCAGACTCCACATTAGTTAGAATAAAACATAATCACAGCATTTTTAGACTGACCCATCCTTTACTGTTGCATTTAAAAAGAAGACATCCAAATAAGGTGTGTTCATCACTACTCTTTTGCTTTATTATTTGTCATATATTTTTAATACGTAAGTGACATCTGATGTATTACTTAATCAAGAGAAAAAGAATTATACCTTGCACATAATCAGTTATTTTTGCCATATCAAAAAAATTAGACTAACAGATGAGGAAAATAAATAAGATGAACTTTAAAAATGAAAATGCTTAGCCTTTGGAATTTTAGTTGACAGCTTTTGAAAATTAAATTATAAGTCAAGTACTGATAGGTTTGATATCTTCTTTGCAGCTTTGCAGATGATATATTGCAGCTTTAATGGAATATCATTTATCATCTGATAATAACAAATGTAGTATTTCTGAGCTTGTCATCTCTTCTGTGATGACAAATAGTCCAACTTGTAGCAGTGATAATGGGATTTTATAATGATCTCTCCAAACCGACTCTGCTCTTGTGCGAGCTATTTTGCTTTAAATCTCAAAATACCTATTAAGGGGAGATTACGATAGTCAAGCTTTTGAGACCTGCTTGTGTATATAAGCTTTTGTGCTACAAAAGTTGCATTTACCTCATTGGTTTTAAAGTTTGGTCCACTACATTTTGGTTTTATGGTAAAAGTTGTCTAGATTTATTAAGCAGTATACTTCTCACAATTTTTTTGTAACAAGACTCATGTATTAGTCCAGCAGCAGCCCTATATACCAAAGTAACTTGCTTTACACCAACGTATAAGAAGAAACAATGCAGCTCAATGTTACCAATTATCTTCTGAAATTCTATCAAATTATTTTTATTCACATCAATTAATACCTTAAAAGTACTTTTTTACTTCATTGCATTGCTTTTATCTCAAACTGTAAGCAATTTTCATTAGTGATGATGAGTTCTGTAATACAGCCACGTTGGTGTGTCTGTCCAGTGGGTTATTTGAAAGCATCCTTGTCTTTTCAGGGACTAATAGTGTGTGCATTTGAACTATTCTTCAGGAGAATGACTGAAAAAGGAAGAATGGTGAAGTAAAATGGCTTTTGTTTATACAAAATCCATTTTAAAAAAACCTAGAGCATTTACTGCTTGCAGACAAGCATATCCAAGGATGCTGAAGTAGCATACCCGAATACTCAGATGTGAAATGTAACCTTGATCCAAGTAACTTTAACAGGATTTCATCAGGTTAACCAGATGCTTTGCTGTTAAATGCTTAAATGGGATGATTTGAATCAGATGTGATCATAGTCTTCCAATCTGAAGATATTAAAAACTCAGTCTGAATTTCTCAGGTTTAGTTCTGTACACTCTCTTGTCTTCCATGAGCCTTTATTCATACAAAGCTTATTTCACATGAATATATACAAGAAGCGTGGGGATAGATTTGGTCTTCATTAAAAAAAGTGGAGAATTGACTTCCTCTTTCTCCAGTGAAGTTCACTAAAGCCAGGTTGCTGCTTCAAAGGTGACTTTAATTCTCTGGCCTCTCTCATCAGAGATAGCGCTCACCAAAAGCATAGGCTACTGTTACTGCTCTTCCTGCTTTTTGTGTGACTGTCCCCATTACAATAGGTCCCAAAGTCCTGCTCTGGGAATAGGAGAGACCTGTTGAAGAGCTCTGCCGGAGCCCTGACCGCAGCAGCCTTCCCAGAGCAGCAGTGAGCAGGTCCAAGCAGGAACCTTAACCACATTTTTGCTTGGGAGGGGACATACTGATAAATTCAAGAACTGTGCTGTGTGGACAGGTGAAAAATTACTTTGGAGACCTCCAGAGCATCTCATGCACTCTGTGCATCCCAACGCCTGGCTGGAGCCCTGTTGAGGATTCACAGTTCAGGACCTTTCTCCATGGCAGCTACTGTAATATTAATGGCTGGAGTGCTGTCATTGAAGCATCTAAACAAAACATAGCTTAGTGTGCAGCAGTTGGTATTTTGCATCCGCATCCTGCTCACAATGGTGAAACACTGTGTTTGATCGAAGTCTAACTTAAGACTTAAACTAACCTATAACCATATCAAAACATAACCATATTGTGCCTTATAATCTACAATGATTTGCAGTGTGTTTTTCCACATAACATTAAATCTTAAATAAAATTAATCCCCATATCATTTTTGTTATGTATGAATAATGGTTGACTTTTCCAAAGGGATGCTATGTAATCAAGACTTGTAGAAAACAGTCTGCTGAAATACACCCAGTAATTTTTTAAACTCTCAGATTACAGTAGAAATCCAGAGATTTAAGCATCTTTAATCTAGTGATGTCTTTCAAGTCTCTTACACTCTGTTCTTGTGAAAATTATGACCAAGTAATTATAAGGCTGTGTGTAAGAGACCACATATATGAATAATATACATACTAAAAGATATGCAATACTTCAGTTGAACACAACTCATGGTCATAAACTTCATCCATCATTTAATGTAAACTGACATAATTTCTAATGATGAGACAAACTGTATGGTAAAACAGATTCCTGCTTGTGAACAAGTCAAAAATAGAAAAAAATATCAGTTTGATTATTTTACCCAGATTTATTAAAGGCAAAATAAGAGCATACTTAGAAATGGAGAATTAAGCTAACAAACACCATTCCACTCTTTCCTTCAAGAATACCAAAATTTAACAAGTTGGATTTTCCCTTTAGTATCTAAGTACTGACATAAAACCTGTAGACAAGGGGAACTGATTTGAAGATGGAAGATAAAACAAGCTGAAAGTGTAGAGCTTGCTTAAGCAGTGATAAAGCGAGGGTATGATAACCATCTACAAGTATATGAGAAGTGTTAACACCACGGCAGGAGAGGAATTGCTCAGTAAGCAAAGGTATAGCTGGAAGTTACAGGGAGATATTAAAAGAGGTAAAGTTTTGGTTGATTATCAGCAAGAAGCTTCTGACAGTGTTATACATCAGTTGTGGGAAAGTGTCTGAAGTGATCTCCCTTGGGACACTGTTAGCTAGAGTGGACAATCCACAAGATGATTTAGGAATAATCCTGTGCTTGTAGTCGGGCACTGGTCCAGAAATGGATACAGTTGATTGGGTTTTTTACCTTTTCAGATAATCTGACTTTTGTTTCTGAATATAATTCTTGCTGTTGAAAAAACCTCCCATGATTTTATATCAACATAAATACTTCTGTTATCTAAAAACAGATCTATCGACCGGTGCAGAATCCTGCAGATGAATACCAGTGCCCAGCTTCCTACCACGCTACAGCCTTGAAACAAATGACTGATGTCCAGTGCTAATCATTCGCCTTCTGTCAGTTCAATTGCACATTCCTCTTTTAATGTGATCTAACCCCTGCAGCAACTGAGATAGTGTACATCACTGCTGTAGTCAGGCTTCCATCCATCACGAGAGGAAAAAAGCCACCACCTCCTTCTCCTCTCCTCACCTCTGTACTCCAGTCTTGCAGGTACTTCAGCCAACCTATGCAGGCGAGATAGAAATTAGTAGAAGCTGTTTAAAGGTGGTTTTTAAAATTATTTTTGAGATTTTCCCTTGAGTGCAACTCAGAGAAATATCTGGTCTTTGGCACTGGGTCTTGAGGAGGTTTCTCTGTTAGATAAACATTGATTTGAGTATTACAGCACAGTGTACATGCACCTCTAGTTCTGTTGACTTCAGTGGCAGTATGATATGTGCCAGCTAGGAAGCTGGCTCAAAAACCTGGTCTTCATTTTCACAGAATCACAGAATCGTAGGAGTTGGAAGGGACCTTGAGAGATCATCGGGTCCAACCCCCTGCCAAAGCAGGCTCCCTATCTCATATTACACAGATAGGTGTCCAGACGAGTCTTGAATATCTCCAGAGAAGGAGACTCCACCACCTTCCTGGGCAGCCTATTCCACTGCTCTGTCGCCCTCACTGTGGAAAAAGTTCTTCCCCATGTTGGTGCTGAACTTCCTGTGCTCCAGTTTGCAGCCATTGCCCCTTGTCCTGTCCCCACAGACACTGAAAAGGGGCTGGCCAAATCCCCCAACATCCCCTGCCTAAGATATTTATAAACATTAATTAGGTCCCCCCCAAGTCTTCTTTTCTCCGGGCTGAACAGTTCCAGCTCTCTGAGCCTGTCCTCACAGGGGAGATGTTCCAGGCCCTTGATCATCTTTGTAGCCCTTCTCTGGACTCTCTCTCTGTCTTTTTTATACCAGGGAGCCCAGAACTGGACACAGTACTCCAGGTGAGGCCTGCCCAGGGCAGAGTAGAGGGGGAGGATCACCTCCTTAGACGTGCTGGACAGACTCTTCCTGATGCACCCCAGGATCCCATTGGCTCTCTTAACCACCAGTGCACACTGCTGGCTCATAGCCAACCTGTCATCAACCAGGACCCCCAGGTCCTTCTCCACAGAGCTCTTCTCCAGCAGGTCATCCCCAGCCTGTACTGATACAGACGGTTATTCCTCCCCAGGTGCAAGACTCTAGACTTGCTCATGTTTAATTTCATTAGGTTTCTCCCTGCCCAGGTCTCTCTGGATAGCAGCACAGTGTCCTGCGTGTCAGCCACCCCTCCCAGTTGTTTTTCCCCATCCAAACAGGTGACAACTTATAAACATGCAAATCTGGATTGTATAGGGGTAAAAAGAAAGGAAGCAAACACAGGCAAAACAAAAAAAAAGCAACTAGTATAAGAGCAGATGGTAATAATGTACTTAATTCTTCACATACACAGTCACTACCGTGTCCTTATTCAGCAGAGTATTTTCTGAAAGTATGTGACACAACCTGTTGACATCAAAATCTAAATACTGAGTCCAGGTTTTATGTTAATCCAGCTGAGCACTGCAGGGAAACTGAACTGAAATCTTAACTCGCTTCTGCATAATGTTCTAGCAACTTCAAAGGTAAGAAGGGAGGTCATTGCTCAACTTTCTCTAAAGCAGCTCTTTCCTGAGCTGTCCTTGCAACATCTCCTTTATATGTGCTATGTCTCGTTTTATTCCATCATCCTTCAGTCGCTAGGACCTCTGCAGAGGATAATTTTGAAATCTGAGTGCTGTATTTCCTTACTTTGGGTTCATTATTACTGTTTCGGTTAATGACAGAACGCATTACAATTATTGAAGTTACGAGGCTGAATGTGGTTTAAGAGCAGATAAGGTTTTCACTCTTTTGAGGGTAAATATTTCTACAATTTAATATTCATCACCCCAAAATCATCATGTTCCAGGCTGCGTATTTATTTTTCCCTTGCTGAAGTGAGCTCTTCTGAATGTAGACTGCGACCAATGCAGACTCACCTTTTCTCCTGGAATATTATCAGAGCTTTTCTAGAGCTTAACTGTCTGTTAAGAAATTATTGGATAACTTAATAAAAATGAAATGGCAGATTTGTGGCTGTGACAAGCCCTATGAAGGATTATGTCCTAAACTGCAATTTTCAATTTGACAAGCTCTATTAAACATAGAATTGAATGTCATATATAATGGACGTACAATTACATTTTACTATTAAAATTATCTTTGTGAGACAAAATTAAATTTCCTTTAACTGAAATGTATACAAAATTAAATACCAGCTGGCTTGATTAAAATAAGTATATGTGATTGTCTCACCTTATCAAAGGGCTGATTTTCTCTGCATACAGATGCATACAGTTGGTGAATGATGACAGCAATCATTAATAAATTATAACATCACTTAAAACATTATTGAGTTATTGCCCATTTTATCAGGTGCTTAATTTAAAGAAAAAATTATAAAATTTTGCATATCAGTTGATTGTAAATACAACTTTGCTCCTTTTACCATGTATGGATTTCTATTTAAGCTGCTTCCCCACAAAACAGTATTTATTTAGAGGGGTAATAGAACAATTTATAATATCAGTTAATCCAACCAGGAAACAAATTATACTACGATTGATTATGCAGCTTAAGAATCAAATGTACAAAAAGTGTTTGCTGACGGTTCACAAGTCATCCATAGACAGGAAATCTTTGTAACTGTATCTGAGACAAGTTTTAATTGAAGAATTATACTTTAAAACTCTTGAAGAAATTATGAGTGGGAAGCTAGGGTGCTGATTTCCCAGCAGGGTTGTTACAGACTCCTCGAGTCTGTGGAGCAGTTTGCCTTTTATGGGTGAAGGACATGCTGTAAGGCCATTTGGTGTCCTGCATCTGCACTGTTATCCCAACTTGCAGAAAGCAAAAGTCCTGGGGGGATATGGGGCTTTTTGGTAGTATATTACCATCTGGTATGAGGTCAGAGATGTGTTTCTTTGCAAGACCTGCACGGTTGGTTTGCTACTCTGTGGCTGGATGTGACACGTTTAGGGCTGGGGCTGAGGAGTCAGAAATGTGCGTCAGATCTTTCTGTACCTGCAGGTCCTGCTTTCCCTGGGTCCATGCTTCCTATTCCTGCAAATATTTTAGTGCTCTTGCAAAAGAGAGAGTTATGTTTCTCCAAACTTGGGTGTTCAGGTCCAGATTCCTCTCCTAAAGCTGCTTTTCCCTGTTACCATCTCTCAGCTAATTGCTGACTAGGGTTTTGGCAGCACTGCAGGAGTGAGATGGGTGAGGGAGTCATCTAGGGAATTTCTGATGCTTTCCAACCACAATTCAGAATTCTGCTGGGAATTTGTCCTCGTTCATCTGTTGATTTCTTCATTTATTTGTGGATTGTGTGTCTTTAGTCAACATAAAGTGCTATAATTCTGCAAATTAACAAGAAACACTGTAATCAGGCAACAATGATTCCTGCAGGTTTTTGTGAGTGTGCTTTGGTGTTTGGCTGTTTGGGGGTTTTAAAAGGTAATTTAAAAAAGAGTGTAGAAGAGAATGGCAAATTAAAGGAATCCTCTTGTGGGGCGTAAGGGGGAACTTGACGTTTTTAATGAGGAGTGGTGGTAATGAATAGAGAAGGAACCATGGATTCATTTCATCTGTTCATGCTGCTTACTCATCATACTGTAAAAAGCCGTAACATAGACTATATATTAAATGCAACCAAGTCCCTGATTTATAGTCATGTACACTTGAAATAGTCCTGGGGTCCAAAGGTCCTGCTTGTATACATTCAAGAGCAGAACTTTCCAGGCAGCTGATGCTGGTACTAAGTCAAGCATGCAATATTTTTATTATTTGCATGAATCATACCTATGACTTTTGATACCTCTGGGCTATATATTCCTAGCAGATCTGTTCATTCAAAGGATTCATAAAGTACATTTGAGCAAACAAGCTACCTACTGTTCCTGTTCATCATGTCCCTTATCTTAATAAATAATGAAGGTGCCATGGGCTGACAATGAAATATTTTGAAAATAGTTTTAATGTATAGCTGGCAGAGGACCTGTTGGGCATTGATAAATTACACAAACGGAGAGGATGAGAAATCTGTAAAATATTAATGGTCTGCTTCCGTAGGCAGTAAAGGAGAATATACCTGTGTCTTACGTAAAGTCTTGTGCTGCCCATGCAGGGCTAAAGGCACTGTTTCCTGTGGACCCACAGGTTCAGGTATCACAAGCAGAGCTTGCAGAGGCAGAGCCTGTGGTACTGCTCAAAATGCTGGTGAAGTGAATGGTCCAAGGGACGTGAAACACAGGCCCTGGTACCTCATCTGTAGGTATTGCAGTGCATGGTCCGCAGTGCAAGGCGATCCCTGGGGTGAGGAGGTTTGCAAGAAGAGCGAATTTTTAAGGAAACCCTTGTGCCCAGTGCTCAGGGTCCCTGTTATGCCCCAACCTGTTGGGTTCCAGTCTGATAACAGCTCTTGGATTGCTTTGCCTGCAGGAGCTGGTGTAAGGGGGATATATGAAGTATTGGGAGATACTCCCTGTGCCCTGAGGAAACAGAGTTCTGTCACAGTAATGCCATGAATTAGGTGAGGATGGGTGGGGTCAGCCCTTCTTCCTCATCTCCCTCAGAGCCTATAGCTTCTTTACCCTAGTAATCAGCATATTCGTGGGTGAAAACAACTCTCACGCCCTTGTATTTTAGAGCAATAGCAAAATACTGCAGTATTAGCAGGGATACTTTTCTCAAAATTATTGCCCAGTGTTACTGTACAGTCATTAGGCTTCTACTTACATCTTTTATGCAGCAGTTTGACAGTGTTACTTGCCCTCTTAGATCCAATAGGCTTGAGGAGAACTCTCAAAGTGACGGATGTTTTGATCCAGGTATTTTATTATACCTCAATGTAACTTGTGCAACTTGAATTCAGCAAATGTGATGTCTGTGTTATGGAAAAAAAATCCTTTGAGATTTAAAAATTACTGAACATGTTTTGTCTTGGAAAAATGCATAAAGGAGCAGGGAATTAAAATGGCAACATGGCAACATGATTTCAGCTCCCTTGTGATAATGATTTTACTTCTGGAAAATTCCAAAGCCAAGTTACAGCTGTAACTGCTAGTTTCTGGGAGAAAGATAAGCACATGTATACGTAAGAGAAGTACACCTAGCTGGAGAGTTGAATTTTTGTAGTACCCATACCGTACAAGTCAAAACGCTGCCTCAGCAGGGCTCTGTGTGCAACAGATTGGTTCTGGTTGGCATTGAGACAACTGGAGCCACCGCTGCTGGCAGGCTTTGTGCCTCTGCTGTCCTCTCACCACCTGAGAGCCATCAGTCACACAGTATCTGCCCTGAGTGACAAGATAAAAAGTGTCAGATGTCTGTCCATTGCACCGTAGTTCAGAGAACAAAATACTTGAAGTTTTGTGTTTGGGTTTCATCACAACATATAGTTTCTGTTTAGAGGACAGTGTTGCATTTAGGTGTAAGCTGTGAGGAACTGAGAATTTTGACTTACAAGTATGATTTCTATTTCTTCTGAAATGTATGTTCTATATCCCAGATTTCTTACTGGTATCTGAAATGAATATATTCTGTATTAAAATTCTCTGTTTAATAATAAAATCTCTGTAGTTACCTTAGATCAGGTAATAGTTTTATCCACTTCCAACTCTTCTCATTGCACAGCATGAATTTAATTTTAATAAGAAACACAAAGGTGTGTAATCCATAACAGGATGTAATATTCTGTATGCGAGTATACCCTGCATTATCTCTGATATTGAATTATTTCACTACAGACCATAATTATCTGTGCAGGCAAATTCTTATTTAATTTCATTGAAAATTATGTAAAGATTTTTTCCGGACCTCATGCACTAACCTTGCAGCTGGATTAACATGATGGACTATCAAGACTTCTTTAGGGACATAATGCACTGTTGGGTCAATAGTCCACGAACAAAGAAGGATTTACACAATAATCTATAATGGCTCTTTAGGAGCTGTTATGGTCTATCAGGATAAAAATCAGGTAGATAATACTTATAAAGTGCATACTTGCTGGTGGAAAGCAAGCGTTTGACTGCTCAAATTCTAGCCCTTTAAAGGTCAAATTAGATTTATCCTTTTTTTTTCTTTTTTTAACATTTCGAATGCGAGTTTGCCCGTGAGAAGATGTAGCCCCGCTTGCTTAATTGCGTGCTGTTAATGACAATGGAATTCATTAAAATACACGGCAGGTTCATGGGGAAAAAACATACAAAAGCCATCACTGCTTCCCGTTTAAAAATAACTTGCAGCGGCTAATTTCTGCCACCCTCTCTGCCTCCGTGCCCAGCGAATTTCAGAACGTGAGGGGAGAGGGCGGCCCGGCAACCGCGCAGGGTCTGGGGCTCCCGGGGGGCCGGGGCTCAGCGCTGCGCGGCCGCTGCGCTCCGCCGGCCGGTGTGTCCTGCGTGCAGGTGTCCCCAGGGAGCAGCTTCTATCCCGGGAGACAGTACGACTGGCCGGAAAAACACTCTTTTCAACTTTCCTCAGCGCAATTCTGTTCTCTGGTTGCGAGGAAGCGGCGCCTGCCTGTCAGCCCGCTTGTCTCGCTCTCCCCGCGGGTGATGCCGTTTCTGTCGCCGCTGCACGGCTCCGCGTCCCTCTGAACGGCACCGCGCCGCCTCTTGCGCGACCCCCGTGGCGCGGGGGGAAAGCGAGTCCCTGTCCCCCCTTCAGCACCCGTCGCGCCCGGAGGCGCCGGGCGNGCGGCCGCCGCCGCCGCGCCTCCCGCAGCAGGGGGCAGCAGAGCCGCGAGCACCGGCAGCACCGGGCGCCCCCGGGAGCGCCGAGAGCTGCCGCTGCGCTCGGCCGCAGCTGCCAGCGGGGAGATGGGCTCAGGCGGCAGCGTGTGAGGAGACGCTGTAACGCGCTCGGGCTGGCCGAGACGAGGTGACTTCTGGGGAGGTGCCTTTAGACCCGAGCGTGAACCGATGGGGCGACAGAGGAGCCTAGCGGCGGGCCCCATCACCTCAGCCACCGAACC
>VZTU01011219.1:42898-122249 GCA_013400835.1 Zapornia atra
CCCCCTCCCCTGCTTATTGGCATGCTCTAGTGTAAATTTATAAACTGACAAAATTCACTGTAAAATTCAAAGTGGTGAAATTAAGGAATCTGTTAAGAAATCCTGCGCTTAAACGATTAAGCATTTCTTCACTTTGAGAATGTGATTCCTGAATATATTTAGTATCATACACTCCTAATTAGGCCCTGCGATGCAAAGAGAATATAGCACAGCACAGACATTTAGGAGGATCCATGCAGTTTCATGTGTGTTCTCTAAAAAAACCCACCCAAAACAACCCCAAATCTTATGATGCTCATTCTCAGACCACTGAATTCAATAGGAGCTTTGCTGTGTGTTTCGCAGATTCTTAATCTTTAACGTGTACCCTTAACGTAAATTAAAAATACTGTTAATAATACAATATGTATAGCTACAGTAATACTACTGATATGTGACTGGCATCACATTATAATACACGAATCCACTCGTTTTCACTCTGTAGTCCTTTTTTCAACCTCTGTTAGCTCCTTGCCTCCAGAAAGGTGGTATATACACATCCTGCTAATCCTTTTAGCATCCTCGTGTTTGCACCATCGCCTTCCTAATAGCCTGCAGGAACTGCTGGCTCTCTTTTCCTGGAACATTAACAGAAGTTTGTGGTGTGATCGCTAACTGTTTGCTTTGGCACCTCCTAGGAGCCAGAGAGAAGAGGGTAGGAATTTTTCAGTGGCGGGGACATTGCACACTGGGGTGTGAGTTAGGAGATCAAAACACAGCTAAACAAATGGGACCCGTGCTGTAGGGATGATGGAAAACCAGGAGTGGATATTGCGCACCTAACCTCACCGCAATTACAGCCTGACTAGAGCACAAAAAACATTCCAGAGAGGGCAAAGCTGTGATATGGGGCAAACCCACGTGTGGCTTCTTTTGAATTAGCACCTTGTGTAAATAAAAGTTAGCAGCACTAGGCCTACCTCTGTCTTCTGCGTATCAGATAAATCAGTGTGGCTGGGAGTAAAATTCCACCTTCAACATGAGAAGATGAAATAAGAAATCTCACTCTGTGTCCTGAGAGCAAAGCTTCTCCCAAAGAAGTAACTGCTTTGCAAGAGTGTGGTTGTGCGCATGCGTTAGTGCCAATTACCGTAATTGGAATGCAAGTTTAGAGAAAGTCGACTACCTCCTCTCCTAAATTCCCAGTAAAATCTTCCTGGTTTTCCTTCTGCCACCGTATCTCTGTCCTCAACACTTGACAGGTTTTACTTTGCCCTTTATCCTTCTAAATATTGAGATTTTCTTTCTCTGGTCTATATTCATATGCGCTGTTGTACTTTTCATTACAACCACACCTGCAGTCCCGTATCGGCACCGAGGCATGTGTTGGATAAAAGCAGTCCTCTTAACCATTTGCCTGCAGGTTCTGCTTGTGCAGTTTCGCTTGCTGAAGTAAGGGTTGGTTTTGTCACACAAACTTTGGAGACAGCTTACCTAAATTCAGTCTTGGCATGGGTTAATTCCCCTTCGTGTGCTTAGCTTAGAGCTTCTGCATTGACTGCAATTGGTCACAGGTAGCCTGATTATGCATCAAATACATTGTATGCCTTAATTTCCTTATTGCTTGTTATTGTTTGCAGTACCTGTGCCCTGGGACTCTGCACGAGCTGGGCCGTGTACAAGAGTCAGAGCTGTCTTGGCCGTAGCTGCTGTGACAACTGCTGTTTGTTCTCTGTGCACAGCAGCTCGGCGAGATGCAGCGCCACAATTACACCTTCCTAATTGCAGACATCGCATAATGAAAATAAGTGCTTGCTGGGCTGTGTAAAAGGTCTTAGAATAGCACTGATCATAAACATCCAGGGGAGTACGAAAATGAGACCAGTTCTTGGTGTATAAGAAATAAATGCTATTATCCATGTAGGAATTATAAATAAAACTTTTACTTAATGTTAATATTTGTTTTTTCTGAAATAGAAACACAATTCAGAAAAAGCCATAAAAATGAGTTTAAGGTCTTGAAACCAAATCCATGGTGAGACTGAAGGAATTCGGTGTATTACATCCCCTGAGTCCAAAAAATGGACAATTTAATCATGGGAGGGAAAAGGAAACAAGTGTTAAGTAACTCCTTTAGCCAGGTGGTATCGCATAAAGATACACAAGAGTTAAAGAAACTTGAATAAAAAATAATACACAACCCTAATGTTAAAATTAATTGACCACTAGACAATTTAAAGTGATGCTTTCAAATGCTGATTCCCCATCATTTGAAGTGAAGAGTGGATCTCTTTCCAGTTTGATGAAGAGCAAGCTGCAGAGCCTCAGTTGCGCTTGTCCGTCATATGCTGTTTTTTCATACTAGCTCTTTAATCTGTTTGTACTTGCCACCATCCACAAAGATGTATGAAGCTTTTAATAGAAATCTATTCTTTGTGACCTTTTTCTGTCATCAGAGCAAGGGCAGTAGATAATAACCTCTCATTTTACAACTTCCTCTGTAAATGTTGGCTTGACAATTAGCATTTTCAAAGACTAAGAGCAACCTTCAAAGGCAACCATCACCAAACAGAAGGTTGATTGTCGAACTGGTCATCAGGATTAATTAACAATGTGACAAAGTCTACCTCATTGTTTGGTGCAGTTTTCTTTCCTCCCTAATACTGGTGCCATAAGAGGATGTCAGCTCCAATAGTCCCAGCGTTAGCTTTCAAGAACATATTTCTGAATTCCACGTTGGTGTAATGTTGACCTAGAGCGCTTGGAACCTGTGAGTGTTCCCTGAACTACAAGGGACTGAAATGCAAATGCTGCCAGGAAGCTCTGGCCAGGGCAGAGTGCAGCTGCCTACCTCAGCCAAGGCTCAGGGCAGCACTGAGGTGATCTCACAGAGTGGGCTTCGGTGCATTCCGTGCGGCCTTGCCTTGGCCTCTTGGTGACAGCTGGCTCTGTGTGCAAGTGGTGAGGGAAAAAAAGAAAGAATGGGGTTTGCCACTTTTTTTTTCAAAGCTTTTGTTGTACTACTTAGGTCAGAGTTTGGTATATGTAGTTGGCTGAGAGTGGAAATTTTGACCAGACTGTTGCTTTTGCTGCAATCTGAGCAGGTGGGACTGCTCGGTGGTGAGGTCTTG
This sequence comes from Zapornia atra, assembly GCA_013400835.1. Lineage (NCBI taxonomy): Eukaryota > Metazoa > Chordata > Aves > Gruiformes > Rallidae > Zapornia > Zapornia atra. The sequence continues at coordinate 46,009 of VZTU01011219.1, forward strand.
AGCTTCAGGCTTTCAGTAGGTGCCTGTTCCCAGGGCTCGGGGGATTACTGTAGCAGTGCTGGCCTTAATTTGCTTAAAATGTGGCTGCGTAGACCAGGTTAACATATTTCATCATGACAGCTGTTCATAAGGACAGGAATAAACCCTTTAACTAAATGGGTTGTATGGTCCACACAGAGCACCTTACAGTGTTCTTCTCATGCCTTAAGCTCTGATGGCAAGAACAGAGGACAATGGACAAGACTATCCAGAGCTGGTGGTATATCTGCTTTAAGCAATTCTTTTGCAAAACTGAGAAGTGGAAGCTATATACAATAGAAAGAGAACAATGGGGAGGGAGATCTTGACTGCATATTTCAGAATAAAGTTGGAGGAGAGCGAAACCAGAAGGCAGCCTTTACACACACTGTGCCCTAAAGGCCTTGGCATACTGTCAGAGCTTTAAAAGCAAAATGAATTTTATTCTTCCATAGAAAATAAACAAGATTTTTGTTGTTTGGGTGGGGTTTTGTTTTGTTTTTTGTTTTAAATCCACAAGTATCTTTCCCTTTTCTTTCTGTTCTATAGTGTTCTGCATTTTCTTTCTCTTTTTTTTTTGCTTAGAAAGTACCATAGTACTGGATATTAAATAATTTTGTATACAAATGTTACTTTTCTCAACCCTTCTCAGTCCTTTACACTGAGCAGGGACAGATGCAACTGTTACCAGATGGAATCCTTTTCTCAATGTAATTCTTGCATTCAATTCAGATTCCCTACAGCATCTCTCACTAAGGCAGTCTAGTTTAGAGAGCTGTTAACCATTAATTAAATTCCACTTTATTAGATGTTATCTCCATAAGTCATCAAAAGTGAGGCAAAAGAAATTAAAAAAAAAAAAAAGATGTTTTCAATCAGTTTTACATCTGAAAGTAAACAGCCTTAGTCATTTGTGGCACTGACAGAATTAAAACTTGTGAGCAAAGTTTGTCCAGCTGCGGCTCCAAAGGACTGTTCTGTAACACAGCAGCGTGCAAGCAGGAGCTCCTGCCACTTCTGCTCAGGAGTTTAATTTTTGAAACAGGCTATTGGTTCTGGGAAATTCATAAAAGTGTGCATAAGCAGACCAATAGCTTTCAGTTTCAATCTCTTAAGCACTGTGATGGTATAGCCAAGGTCCAAGATACTGTTTTTTAGTTAATGCAAATTAAGAGCTATTGGAATGCATGTACAGGATGACTTGAAAAACTTTTTTAAAAAGCTGTCTAAGGACAGAATAGCTGTGATTTTATACAAGCTGAAGGCAACAAAAGAGTGCAGCAGCTGAGCATGGGCTGAACTTCATTGCTTGAAAGCTGACAAAAAGATACTTCAAAATTCTCTGAGATGAATACAGTAAAATTGGAAGAGCTCAGAGCAAAGATTCAAAAGATTTGGGAAACCAGTGTTGCCTGAGAAAATAAATCTCTTCTGCTTATTGAAGAAAAAGCTATCTTGATCGGGGTGTATCGTTATCTTCCTAGGGCTCCTTTAATAAAAAGAAGGTGTAACGAGATAAAGCAGCTAGAAGTTAAAGCTAGTTAAAACCAGAGGAAAAATAGGATGCATGTTTAGAATATGGATATTAATTAATCATTGGAATACCCTTGTGCGTGGTTATTTTTCCTTGCCATAAACCAAAGCCGGACAGTTTTAAAGGGATGCAAACTTTGGTAGTAGAATATGTCAGTTCCCAGGATTTTGCACTGTCTAATCAAAGTAGCTTTAAAGTTTTAAAAGCAATCAGTTCTGCAAATTTAAAGTTGCAAACTTCAGCTACTGGGTCTGACACCTTGGCATACTAAAAAGCAAGTCTTCGGAAATAGTTGGAGAAGAGGGTCTTCAGAAATGAGATTGTCCCCAAAACCTCTTTAGCAAGGAATGGGCAGAACAAGCAAGGGGAGATGTATTCTCCTATGGCCAGTGTCCGTCCCTCGGCACCTCCCTCTTCCCTCCACCAAGTGCGAATCTTAAGCAAAGGCTAAAGTACCAGTGTAACAGCTGTGGATTTGGGTGGATCCTGTGGGAATCTCTCAGTCTGTTCAAAAGTGTGAATCTGTCCCTCCTCTGTCTTTTCCAGGTATAAAAATCAACTACCTGACCAGGCTGTAAAAGAATGACAGCTACACATATAGACAGTACAGGTGGTTGCCACCAAAGAGAGTGATCAAGCTTTCACCTCCATCTGTCTCCCTTCTCCCAACATTACAGTTCCCTGATTTCCTTTTACTCATTCCCCTGGCTTTGCTTGTCTGCCTAGGATTAAAACTATTATTTTTATTTTTTTCCCCTGTACAGTTTAACTTTGTTTACCAGTTCTATCTGTCTAGGAGGGCACTAAGCCCGGCAAGAGAGAGGAGGCAGGAGCATGCAGCTGAGAGTGAGGGGTGGGGGGGCATGTGAAGGGAAAGGTAGATGGAAGAGACCATCCTGCAGCACTGAGCCACAAATCATTGCAGGCATCTCCTGTGATTGTGCTGCAGCTGTAGTCACAGGGAGCGTGCACGCTGCTTGGTGATAGATTATGTTTTCAATACTTATGAAACTCAAGCTACCCGTCGACTTTTTTTGCTACTGCTGCAGCTTTCTATAACTGTGGTCATTACTGTTTCTTTTGTCTTTGTTCTCTGGAATGTTTAAGAGAGTTGTGCACATGCTGTTTAATGAGATTTATTTGGCCTGCAAGCTGCAGATGGGCAGAAATCAAAGGAGGTGGAAGTGGACATTGACATGACCTCCAGCATGTTGTTTATGGAGAACATCCTTCTAGTGATGTATGACAAGTCTGAGGTCAATGATTAGTATCTATTAGCTCTTTGAAAAATGGAGAAAGCAATAGTTCCTGATGGTGCGTGTTTTAGATCTGGTTAAAATGGGGAAGCCTGATGTAAGAAGAAAAAACTGCTTCAGAGTCTATGTATACAATTACCCCGCAGCACCAGGGCATCTTAGCACTCAAAATACTTACACACCGAGTTGTGTTGGTAGGAAGAACTGTGCTCTAGATTCCTTCTCCCTGTCTCCTCTCTGAAACAGCTGGATTTGATTATTTATTATTATTCACTTCTTCCTCCTTTTCCCTCTAAATTCTCTCCATTTCTTTTTGTTTTTGTTGGAAAGCTAAATCAAAGAAGAGCTTACATTCAGTTCTGAACACAGTGAACGATACGCTAACTTGCTCTTCTGTAAAAGAGAGTTGTAAGTTCTTGCGTGAGCCGCCTCACGCCAGCTCTCCCCCTGCTTCATCCACATGGTCCAGAAATGGACTGGCTTTCCAAGGATTTCAGCAAATTTCAATATAAACGTAGCATGAAGAATCTCTGCAGTTGTCTAGAGTTAGCTGGTAAAGTGGTTTCTAACTTTCTAATCCCTAATGTAAAGAGGTGCTGCCGCAATATTTGTGGGGTTACCTGTTCTTGGGGGGGAATTTAAAATTAATTTCTAAATTTTGATAAAAATAATATCACAAAATATTCCTTTGCTTCTATTATCTATACCAACAATAAATACTTGTACAGAAAAAGTGGGCACAGGTTCGAAAAGGACCGGTGTCCTTAAAATGAGACCAGTGACTGAATATCAGCAGTACATCTTCAAAATTAAGGTTTCTTCAGAAGCAGCCCCTCTTTTGTGTGAGGAGGTCGGTCCCTGGTGACAGCTGCCCTTCATCTTTGCAGTGTCCAAGCAAAGAATCTTTTAGGAAAAGCGAGGGTTTGGACTTGGAAGAAAGGGAATGAGGGGCTGGAAGAGCTGATGGGATGCGAGGTGCTGATGCCTCTGTGTCTCTCCGACAGGCTGTGCTAGAGGACGTGCTCTAGCAGCGCAGCTCTTGTAAATTCTTTGGAAATTATTTGAATGCACTTTCCGTAACAGAGGAGGGAGAGCTCTATTGTCTGCGAAACCGAGGCTCCCACGGAGCCAACCGTGTGTGTTTGTGGCTGGACTGAGACAGACAGCGATCCAGGGGCTCAGGGCACCTAGCTGCCAATAATTCCTCCTGTTGCTTTGGAGATGCAGCTCCGTAAACAGAGTGCCCAAAGTTTTCTGTAACTTTCAGGGAATTATTTTTCTGTTACACAAAGGATTGGAGTTTGTTGCCCAGTGCCTCCGCTGCGACAGAGCAGTGACATTTACTCTGGGGAACACTGGGAGGGGGTGTGCCTTTGTGGGAAAGGGGTGGTGTGGGGACAGATGATAATATCCGTGTTTCTATGCTCTCATTCAGGTGTTGGCATCTGTGCTGCCAGCTCACAGCAGTGAGATTCTTGAGGATTAGCCCTTAAATCTTAATGAAGACCTCCTGTCTTTGGAAATCCTCTTCCACAATGGTTTTCAGTGCTTTAGACAGGCATGCAACTTTCCTTTCCCATTCATAACTTGGAGTCTTATCCTTTTTTTTCTTTTTTCTCTCTCTCTTTTTTTTTTTTTATTCCATTACCCTTTCACAGAAATGAAATGGCAGTGGCTGGCTCCAATCACCACATTCTCTCTCTGCTTAATTTCTGCTACAAAGTTCTCCAGTTCTTTTATCTGCACAGCTGTTTGTAATGGGCTGTTCAGAGAAGGAACTGATAATGGGCACTTTGTGTGTTTGGATTATCACTACTTCTAAGGTTGGCAGCCAGCATTGGCAATATGCTCTTCTTTAGGCAGCGTTTTTTTTTTTAGCTGGACAGCAACCCAGTGACACTAGACAAAGCTGCAGCAGCGGGCTGACTAGCAGCAGCGTGCTATCTACTTGCTGTGCTTTAGCTAATACCCCAGTGACTTTGGCTTTCAACTTGGGAGCTGTTTGCTTGCCTTTATTTTTCCATTTTTTTCCCTCACCCTTTATCCTTGGACTTGTCTTCAAGGGAAGCTGAGGGTGATGTTGAGGTTCATCAAGTTATGACACGTTGCAAGGGAAGCATGAAGTTTTGGGCTTTTTTTTTTTTTTGCAGTAAGATTGGTTAATAGATGTACCAAGTAGGGAAGTGTCTAAAGATACTTTTGAGAATGCTGCAGCTTTTTTCAAAAATACCTCCAATGCCTTGCAAGTTGTAAAAAAATATTTGGGAAAGTGGAAATGGGTGGATAGAGTGTGATCAGTCAGTGTGAAGTGGGAGGGTTTGTATTCCACTGCCTTCTCCATTCACTGTTTAGGTGACAAGCAGTTGAAAACAGCCTGTCCGTTTTCTCTATCCTCTCTTGACCTCTAGAAAGTTTGGATATCCCTACAGTTCTCTAGAGGGAGAAGTGAGAATATATGAATGAATACGAAGCAGAACTTTCCTAAGTAGTAATATTCTTCTCCTGGTTGTTAATGTTGGCCACCAGCTTAAAACAAGGACACGTGACGAAGACTTCAGGGTTCTTGTTTCAGCTCTACATGGATACTATCATCATTTAAAAAAATTACTATGCTCTTAAGGTCAGACCAGATGTAGAGTTGCTGTTCAGTCTGCTTTGTGGCAACATAAAGCGGTTTATTCATGTTGCTGAGTAGCTTAAAATACTAAACCCATTAATTTAGTTACGTTTTAAAAAAAAGTTAGATACTAGTTTTGGAGCAGTTTCACAGGGTCAGCCACTATACAGTGTGTCTTCAGTTGCCAGAGATTTCTAAGAGCTGTTTCTTCTCTGTAGTGTGTACTCTAGTTCAAGTACCAAAGAATTTTACTCACACAAACAGTGTTGCTATCTTGTTGGTTTCTGAAAGTCCACAACATTTTCTGATTTCTCTATGCATTTATATGTATCTAGAATTGTCTAGTGCATAGTCATTTTATTCTGATTTTTATTATTTTGGGAACAGAATATATGTGTCCACACAAAAAAGTCAACAGTCAGTTTGTCGAAGCTGCAGCTGTAAGAAATATGACATAGGATTACTTCTTAGCACTAAGTGCAGAGTTACAAAAGGTTCTCTTCAGTTTCTAAGAAGAAAAAAAAAATCTTCTTGTAAAACAGAAAAGAAAGGTTCAATTTGTTAAAAAAATTACTAACATTTATTCCCAAAAGGCAAAGCACCCCAGAAAACCTGACACTACTGCTGAAGAAGTCATTGCTCTCTTCCTGAGTTACAAAAGAATCGCAAAACTTTTTCAGTATTTTTCCCTGCCATGGCTTGAGAAGTTACCTTTTCACAATGGGGACACAGGGGAGTGCAAGTACCTACAGGAGACTAAATAAAAATAAAATGACACAAAAGAAGAGAAAATTATACAATATCCTGTTGTAATATAGCTCCTCAATACAGAGCCAGCATCTGAGACAACCTTGTTATCAGTATACCTAGCACGTAGCTTTAACTTAAATCCACTAGACACCATGCTTGTTTTTCCAGAAGAAAAAGGTCTGTGAACTCGATGTAGCCTGACAGTGCTCAAAGCCAGCATGAAATGGTCTTGAACCTCAGTTTCTGAACAATTGTCTGTGTGTTTTTCGTGTATGTATGAAAAAGCAGTTTGAGTACTACAACAATATTTAGTATTTTCATCACACGTTCCACCTCTTGACTTGCTTTGTACGGATAAATTGTCACGACACCTCTGTGAGTTAGGTAACAATGTTAGGGTGAATGGAATAATTCACAATGAATAATTAATTTGGAGAAGTTAGTCCCTTGGTTTGCTCTCAGAATATCCATCAGAATCCAATTGCTGCTAAGGCTTGAAGCATTGAAATATTTGGTTTTACTTGTGGGTTGTTATGGATTTTTTTCTTTAGGCATTCTACCTATGTCTTTTAGTTGTAGATATTTCTCTATTTCATCTACTTTTTGTGCACTTGATGTGATAAAATAAAGCAAAATAATGGTGAAATGGTAGGAGGATGATCAGGAGATGGGTAAGTCTTCGTCACAAATCACAGTTTTCTTTTGTTCAGTCTCCCTGATTTATTTCTCTGTGGTGTGTTGGATGCTCAGGCCAAGGCACAAAGATCTCAGGACGTTGCACCAGGGAGACAGGGCAGTTTTCCCTCACTGGTTAAACTTGCTTTGCTGTAAAATGAAGGAGCACGAGCTTGAAGTCAAGTCAGATTTGTAAATCCAGCATGACAGTTGTAGTGGATGTTCAAGGATGTCCAAATATAATCCAGTAGGCAGGAAGAAGTTAATTGCTATGTGTAGCTGCTACGGGACTGGAGCTTTCCAACCTTGAAGGGCAGGGTGGTTTATTGGGGTTTTTTGGTGGTGTTTTTTTTTTTTTTAAGAAAGAATTGAGAGGAAAGGAGGAGGAATATTATCACTACAAGCATAGCATTGATATATTTAAGACTGTCATTGTTTTATTAGAGAAGAGAATAAGTTCACAGATGTTCCTTGAAACCAAGAACCTGCTGGAAGCCAATTGAAATCAGTGGGGAAAATTTCTCAAATGCTTTCAGTAGAATTCAGATCAGGTCTTCACATTATGAATAAGCAGTGATCGAGAGGAGCTTGACACTGAAGAGCTACAATGAAAATGTGAGCTATACTCTAGCAGCAGGATGGAAGAGGAGGAAGCAATTATGAGTACTGGATTTCATGATGAATTTAGATTTTTTTTTTCCTGCTTTGTTTTTAAAAAAAAGAAAAAAAGTATGACAAAACTTCAGGTGCCTGTAGCTCATATTTTATAGTCTGGAGGAAAGTTTTCCACCTCAGCTCGAGCACAATGCGTGTGTTTATATTAATGACACTCTATTGTATTGTCAGTTTCAGTAAGCCGATGTTGTTATAGCCCTAATGTATGGAAAGTGTCATGAATGAGGCTGCACAAGGGCACACACTATCCGAGACTTTGAAAAAAAAAAAAAGTTATTTAACTTTTAGGAACACTAAAAACACAAACTGTGTCACATAAAATTAGAAATCAGTTCATAAAATAGTAATAACTGACCTGCACAATGTAAATTTCCTGAAATGTGCACTCATGTTGGCAGCAAGTAACAGCTAATGAAGGGAGTTTACAGAGCTGATTAACAAGGCCCTATGCTTTTTATTAGACTCATTTTGTTAATCCCTAAAATTAAGGAATTCCAGGTGTATGGAGCCAAGTATGCAAATGATTTCCTTCCGTCTAGCTGCTGATTTCATAAAAGGTCCTCCAAACAGTGAAATAAAACACAACATGCATAATGTGGAAAGCTTTACTGCATAGGAGAGAACAGTCTGGCTTTACAGAGTTAAGCACAGCATGCTGTAAACTTGCCACAGATACAAATTTGAACAAAGCTGTAAAATAAGTATAAGTAAGTAAATTAAAGAAATGAATAAAATGGAAGAGAAAAACCCAAAACAAAACAGAAGAAAAAAAACATTCCTTCAGTTTACTGGTTGTCATTTCAGCTGTTGTTACAGCTGAAAACAATACACCTAAAATTAAGCTTATCAGACTGGCATAAGGCATACAGAGCTCTGCTGAAGCAGATGTAAAATGATAAAGGAAACCATCAAAATCTGCTAAAGATGTGCCAATTATTCTGGTGGTGCTGTGGTGTGGTACTGTCTGTGCTTCTCATGGACAATTATACTTCTGAACTGGCTTCTTAGGCTATAATGTGTGCAAATACCTAACTCACTGTTTAATTTTGGGCATACAGGCCTGGCACCATTAAAGTCAATGATAAAACTCCTCTGACTAAAACAAATATACACCCTCAAGCTGCTCATTACTTTCACCTCCTTTCATCTTGTCACAGTTCGGCAAAGTACTTTAGCATGTGAGGAGTCCCAGTAACTCTTAAAATTAACCCTAGCTTTTGAAATTCAGCAGGCTGTAAAATACTTACTGCCTTTTGGGGCAGACTGCTCCTGTATGGTATTATATAGACAATTAATTTCCACATTAAGTTTTAAAACTTATCGTTTCTGCAGGTCTAATGTTACATGTTTTGGGATGCTCTTTTTTCCACATGGCTGTGGATAAGCACTTTCTGTTACTCTGAGAACAGTCTTTATTTACCTCGCAGGGCAAGAGGGGCTACAGAGCGTGCAGGAAAGGGAAGGATTTCAAGCAAAGGTTTACCTGCAGTCCGTGAAAAGCTGTGAGGCCAAACCCTGGAAGTGCAAGGCGAAATGAGCTGTTGGGAGGGGGGCAACCTGCTCTATAGAAGCAAACTTTTTAAGAGAGAAGCACTCTGGAGTCTGAGGTGAGACTGGCAGTGGCCTTGGTGATGAGGAAGGCTTAAATTCCATACAAGTAACTAGCTGGTAGCCTCTGGTCACTGGAGCCACAGAAACAGAAGCAGCCCCTATGCTGCTTTATCACCCACCTTATGTTCTTTACAATGAACTTCCCTTTAAGATTTGGTCAGAGAAGGCGTCCTTACTCTGTTAAAGGGATGACAGTAGGAATATCCTTGTAACCTGTGCTGGCTTAAAAGCAAGTCGCTTCATGTTTAGGGATGTTGTATCTAGTAAACTTGTCTTGTGGGAGTGTGGCAAGGTGCACTGATAGCAGCCAATGCAGTCAGAACACCCTTCCTGGGAATACACTGTACACCCTGTCCTGTGGCTGCTGAAGGACACGAGTGATCGTCGAGCTTCGGTACCCTACCTGCAGGCGAGACTGGCCGCAGATTTTCTACAGAGCAGCCCCAGGGAGGCTTCCCATGGGCATGAGCTGGCTGGCCTTCTGACTTTGTTGTCCTGATTCAATGACATAGAGCTTTCCACTGTGTCCTATCAGTTTCAATATTGGATTGTTCATTTCACAGCAAAAAAAAAGCCTCTTTCAAACAGTTTCTTTCAAAATCTCTCTTGGCTTCAGGACACCTTTATGTACTGGGTTGGAGGGAAACAAAAATTGCTTTTGTCTCTTGTGTAACGTGTGCTGCATTGTGGTTGCTGTATTCCGGCTAATATATTTCAAAATGATATTTCTCTAGTGATACACTGGAAAGAAAATAGTATTCACATTCCAGCCAGGCTCACTCAACTTTTTAAAAGGTGCTTAAAAAGAGGAAATAATTACATTTATGGCCACTTCACCATAAGCAAGCAAAAGGCAGTGATGTAAATGACAATATGGCCATGTGTGCTTTTAACACACTTGTACTATTCACATGCTGTTATGTGAGACACCGATGTTTTCATCCTCATGAACTAGCAATGCTTGCAGTGTATTTACTCATGACAAGAAAAATAATAATTGATTAAAGTAGTTATTAAAAGGCTGTTCCAGTTACTTGGCTTTCCAGTTTGCTGTATGCTTGTTCATAGAGAGACAGTCATAAACTGTGTGCTGATGTTTAAAGGTGCTCACTGGGTACCGGAAATAAAAAAAACACCCAAAATGCAAAACAAACCCCTTCAAAATCTTAGAATTACCCATGAGTCCAGTTTGCTGAATGTTCACATCTGAGTCCACCTTTGACTCAAATAGAAAATATTGTTATACATCCTATGCAATTAAATTAAGTGCCTTTTTCCCAGGCTGTTGTTTAATAGCACTAGTGTGCTGCTACTGCATGTCCTGTTTAAGAGGCTCCAGAGCAGAGTTTGGGTAAAAGTTGTAAGTGTGGCAGTGGTTGTTATGACAAATTTTGTCAGGGAAGAGCAGCTGTCAGGACTTGGATTGACAGTGAGTGAGCACACCGTGTTAGTACGCAGGGCATCAGTTCACAGTCAGCGTTGCGTAGAACATGCCAATGCTTTTCTTGGTCCCCCAGGAAAGATGTAGGAGGACGTGATGAGAGGCAGTTGTGAATGAGCATTCTTTGACAAAGGTCAAATGCAATTGTTTGCCATCTGCCCTTTGCCAAGTGGGTTGTATTTAATCTCAGCCATCATCTTTAGCAAGCTGTACCAGAGAACTGTATGACATACTGTGATAACAGTATCTTCAGGCACACCTCTCCGACATGCTAGGATACCCTTTCAGGGTGCAGATAAAACATTTTGAATAAAAATTGCAGGTAGAAAAAAGCTTCCATTAAATGAAATCAATATGTTTATTGTTCAGCCTATCATAAATACAAAAGTACTAACAGATTTCAGCATCGATCATAAATTCATTGCAAAGCCAGTACAAAGAAAACATTTTACAGCTGCAAGAAGTACGTCACTCATCCAACCCAGTGGTAACAAGAGTAAACAGACCTCAGAATCGTATTATCCAATGTGCAAAACAAAGAATTCTTTCATAAACTCGCCTAATTAGTCCCACTAATGTACACGTTCAAAGCCAAGGCATTAGCCACGTATACACGTACTGTTATGTGCTAAGAATTTTGCAGAAGAATGACAGGATTTTTTTTTTTAAGGAAGCTAAACACAAAACTTGGATACTTAGCACTGATATTTTGGTTTTATTTTGCAAAGCTGAAAACAAAACCTTGATCCTTGTGCCATTTACATGCTTGATTGCTGTTGATTTGATGTGAAGCCGACAGACCTATTGTTGCAGTTTAGTGTAACTGCTGCTTCAGTGGCTCTTGTAGGCTGCAGTTACAGCTTTCTGCAAGCCCCATGTTTTGAAAAACACTGGTACAGTCAAGGCCAAATTTGAGACCAAGCCTATCAGAGCTGGTCATAGCGCCTCTGTGAATCACATATAGGAGAAAAAAAAACTGCTGGCAGGCGCACTTTGCCACCGGAGCGGGAGTGAGAAGATGTAACAAGCTGCACGGACTCCAAGGCCAGGCCTGCAGGAGGGGGGGGGGATGAAGAATGCGAAGAGAAAGTTTCCCCTGCAGCTCGTGGTGGAGTCCATGGTGAAACGGGTGTCCCCCCGAAGCCCATGGATGAGGACGGGGAGCAGAGACAACTATGCCTGTGAAGATTGATCCACGCCTCAGCAGGTTTGCCAAGGGACTTGTGACTTTGCGGGTGACCAGGCCGGGGGGTCTGGACCCGGACGTCAGCACCCTATGGAGGGGAGAGTCCTGCTGAGAGGCCTGTGGTGAGGGGATGACTCCCCGATAGAGAGGACTCACGCTGCAGAAGGTCGTGGACACGACTCTCGCGTGGGTGGGACCCCACGGTGCCGCAGGGGAAGGGTGTGTGTATGTGGAATCCCCCCCCCCACAGCTGAGATGGAAGACAGCTTGGGAGGAACGGACTGAAACCCCTCACTCTCCATTCCCTGCCCCCCCTGTACTGCGAACGGGAGGGAAGAAGGGAGCGAATCTCTGATTAAAGTCATGAGTGCGAAGAGGCGAGGGGTGGGGGGAGGAAGTAGAAGTGATAATATCTGGGGAAGAAAAGCAGCTTGTTGGGAATCACCGGAACCCCACTGCCCATTCCCTGCCCCTCCCCGCGCCATGTTGGGGGGGGAAGAAGGGAGTAAAATCGGGATGAGTTTTAAGTTTGCTAAGAAGGGAGGGGTGGGGGGAAGGTGCTTGAAGACCTGGCCGCTTCTTATCTCGTTCCGGTTCACTGGGTGTAGTAGTTGTAGTAAGTAGTAATAAATCACCTTTTTCTTTCCTTTATTCTGTGCTGCGTCTGTTTTGCCCATTGCACTAATTGTAGAGTGATCCCTCTGTCCTTATCTCAAGTCCTAAGCCTCCTAATATCTATTTTCTCCCCCTTTTCGGCTGAAGGGGGGAGTGAGCAAGCGGCTTGGTGGGTATTTGGCCTTTGGTTAGGGCCAAAACCACCACACCTATTTATGGGAGTACGCAGGGTAGCAGAAGCTGGTAACTCCAGTTCCAGTTAGAATACGTTTATCGCTGTGTGGCTGAAGGCAGTGATTTCTGGGATTCAAGCAGGTAGATAATTACATTCCAACGTAAGATACTGAAACCTTCAGTCAGATCAGTATCTAATAAGAAATCTTCCAAGAGTCCTTCCCTTACTATAACCATGGTAACTATGCGGATAGGTGCTTTTCTGTCCTGCTGTGAAGTTGAATAAGCACCTTCTGTTCCACATACTCCTGGAACTCAGCTTGGGCCTTGATACCGAAGTATAGGTCTGAGCATTGCCAAGGGCTGCTATCATTTTCAGTCTCAGAGACACTCTAGCTGTGATCAAGATCCCTTCCTGCTCAGAACCTACCCCTCTGTCACGCCATATGGAGGGCAGTAAAGGCACCAACTTGCTCAGTGAGTTGACAGACCAATTTTAACCTCTCTCAGAGTCACACTGATGTTGTAGTGCCCCTGTCATGATTTGGGGATGATTTCCAAAGATGCACTTTACTGAGAGCAACCTTTTTATCTGTGTTTATACGCTGGGTTCACAGCAGCCATCAGGTTTTCACTGACAGAGTCAGTGTGTGCTAGCTGTCCTCGTAAAATACTGATTAAGAAGGGGGCTATTTGTGATCAAAACTGAATTCACAATTTTCAAGAACTTGATTTCACCTAAAAACAGATCAAAGAAGTTTTTCATTATAACAATGTTTGGAGGATAGTAACTCAACATTCTTGGCTCTCATCTTTCTGCATAAATTCCTGAGTAGGTAAAGCCACTGAAGCTCTCTTGAGAATAATACATCCCCAGAAACCCTGGACTGCGTGGGCTCAGCATCACTTTTTATATCACTCTAAGGCAAAATTTAAGGCAAAGCTGCAGTGACCTGCCTGGTTACTCATTTCATATATTTCTTTGTATCCTACAAAGCCAGACACAGTTCCTGGCCCTGGCATGGTACTTAAATGCACCTCATGAGGTATGGTACCTGAATGCTGAGCCTAAAACCCGTGTCTGACTCCTCCCGTTGTACAGTCTGCAGAGTGAATCAATGAGGGTGAGGAAGATGCTGTAAACTCAAAGCTGTTTGTTTAATAGGTGACTGTAGATTTAGCTTCTTATTCTTGAAGACTCAGAAGCAAATTATTAGCCCTTATGGAACTGCTGTTCCAAACATCCTCTGTGCAGCTTGATGCTGTATTGTGATCAATTTAACATAAGAAAATACTGTAGTCCTAGCATCAGAGAGCAACAGTTCATGGTAGGGCACATCAGGGATTAATAATTCTAACAAAGTATCATTTTACATGGAGAATGATAGTCAACGTTTGGAATAAACTACCAGAAGAAGCAGTAGTAATAACAATAATTTCAGGAAAGTTACACAAATATGTGGAAGAATATAGTAAATCTGGCTCTCAGTGTTGCAGGCATGGAGTAGGCACAGACTTTGGGCTCCTTTCATGTTACAAATTCCTATTTTTCCTTTCTCTGAGAGACCAAAGCATATATTCAGTCACACTGCACTAAATCTGCTATATGGTTTATCTTGAGCTCTAACTTCAAAGTGGTTTTACCTATTAAGAACCTGATTGTTCCTCTCTAATTGAAAGAGGAAGAAACTATTTTCAGGGTATGCAGATAACACAACTGTTTTACTATAACATGACACGCATGTTATAATTTATATGCATTGGCTCGAGTCCTACTTAGGCTTACCTGGTTGAGTGCACTTTCCTTGTGTGCATGTGACCTTCAGATGGTGGAAAAACCCCTTTTAGGTGGAGGACAAACTTCCATTATTTCCAAAGGAAAAGAATCCATAGATACAGTGGTGTGATTCAGAGGTTAAATTCGGTTTCTGCCTTTCATGTGATGTAAGATGCTCGCCCATAACTCTTGCAGTTCATGAGGATGCTGGAAATTATCTCAAAATGGGTGTTGAGAAGAGAAGAAAGGCAAGCTGAAGTGAACCAAATAGTGTATTTCATGAACTAAAATTTTAACTTAGACTCTATTTGACTTTTCTTGGGTTTTATGTTCTTGCCTGAATAGGTAGAACATCATATTTCAAGCCATTTTAGAACACCCAATTACCTGTGTTCCTGCAAGCTGTGGATCCAGAGATTCAAGCTGTTGTGTTGCAGCTCATTTCAGCTTGCATTGTCGTTGGTAAAACACAACTGTAGACACAGCATGTAGGTGGTAGAGAACCTTTGGTGTGTACAATGGAGTTCCTATTTTAAGAACAGGGAGCAGGTTGTTTTTCTGTTAGAAAAGAGCTTTGTACCTTCAAAATAGATCTCATTAGAACAGGCTTGATTGACTGTGAGCCTCTTTGGTTACTTTTGTTTCTCTAGTCCTCCTATAGGCAAAGATCAATTGATGTCACACCTACCTGTTTAAAAGTCATGAGAAAATCTCTACTGATTGCAGCCAGAATTACAGCCTGCCACAAACTGCCTCGTATCCAAGCATGTAATGGTTAGTCAGAAGCACAGCATTAATTCTAGCACAAGCCGAACTTGAGCTTCTCAAAACATTTTGTACAGTAAGTAAGAACGAACCTTGAGAAGTGTGGGATTTGCAAAAATAGTCTGATCAGCCTAGAAATACTGATGTCTGCTCTGCAGGATGGAAAAAGCATTTATGTATAAACATGGTGCAGCAACATTTAAAATATTATTCTATTTCCCTCTTTTTAATCAGGCGAAGGGCTTGGTTGGGTATCGTTTTGGTAGGTGCTAGCTGCTTAGTAGTGGTGAACTGTAGCATTTTGTGTCAGAGCACAAAAAATTCCCAGAGTGTATATGAATTGCCAGTGATGTTTAGGTGACCTAAAGTTTAACAGCTTTAGCACTAGCTCTGTAAACGAAGGAAAAACAAAACAAAAAATACTTCAGACCATACGTTAGCTGCCAAATCAGCTGAACCCTGGTTATTTCAGCAGGCTTTTTTGAGTTGTTATTTGTGTACTGAGCATTAATTCTCATGCAAACAAACAACATTTCATGCTTTTTACCATGCAGAAGGAGAATGACGTTGCTGTAAAACCCATTCCCAGGGTGCAGCTTCTGTCACCGAGTACCAGGGACAGTGTGGGTAGGTCAAGTAAAATCAAACTGACTTTGTGTTAATACTAACAGGCATCGCAACATAAATAGAAAGCTGTTATACACCTTCACAGAATCACAGAACCATAGGGGTTGGAAGGGACCTCGAGAGATCATCAGGTCCAACCCCCCTGCCAAAGCAGCTCCCCAGCTCATATTGCACAGGTCGGCGTCCAGACGGGGCTGGAATATCTCCAGAGAAGGAGACTCCACCACCTCCCTGGGCAGCCTGTCCCAGGGCTCCCTCACCCTCACTGGGTAAAAGTTCTTCCCCGTGTTAGTGCAGAACTGCTTGTGCTCCAATTTGCAGCCATTGCCCCTTGTCCTGTCCCCACAGACCACTGAAAAGGGGCTGGCCATTTCCCCCTGTATTCCATACTTAAGATATTTATAGACATTAATAAGGTCCCCCCTTAGTCTTCTTTTCTCTGGGCTGAACAGTCCCAGCTCACTCAGCCTTTCCTCATAGAGGAGGATGCTCCAGGTCCTTAATCACCTCGTAGCCTCCTCTGGACTCTCTCCAGGAGATCCCTGTCTTTTTTTATCCCAGGGAGCCCAGAACTGGACACAATACTCCAGGTGGGGCCTGACCAGGGCAGAGTAGAGGGGGAGAATCCCCTCCTTTGACCTGCTGTCCACTCTCCTCTTGATGCCCCCCAGGATCCCATTGGCCCTCTTAGCCCCCAGGGCACACTGCTGGCTCATGGCCACCTTGTCACCCACCAGGACCCCCAGTCTTTCTCCGCAGACCTTCCTCATGCACAACTGATTTTAAAAATGTGTGAAACAACTTGGAGATTATCTCCACATATTGAAACTCATGAAGTCAAGCAGTAGGAGGTCATCCTAGATCTTTTCTAGCAAAGTACATAGCACAGCTTTAACTATTGAGAAAAGAGGAAATAACTTTAGAAAAGAAAAAGAAGATTCTCTAGAACAGTAAACAACAACAACAGCAACAACAAATCCCATTATGTAGCTATGGCGCAATAGAGGACTGTTCTGAGATGTTGCGTGTCCACTTGGTCAGGGTTGGGCCCAGAGGTGCTCAGCTCAGAGCTTCCCTGCCTGGTTGTAGTCTGGGGTTGTACCCCAGAGAAGTACTGAATCAAATTTATTGAATTGTTGCAGTTGTTGTACAGAAATCCCTTTGAAAGTGTTTTGGGTCATTTGGTGGCCATACTACGCTATGCTAGGCAGGT
Organism: Zapornia atra; assembly: GCA_013400835.1. Classification (NCBI taxonomy): domain Eukaryota; kingdom Metazoa; phylum Chordata; class Aves; order Gruiformes; family Rallidae; genus Zapornia; species Zapornia atra. Next base: position 62,943 of record VZTU01011219.1, read on the forward strand.
TTTATAAACCACTAAATAAAAATCAGAACCATGTCTACCCATCAAAGAATTTGCTCTGCTGCTCTAGGATACCACACAGAAACTCCTCTCCTTGTCTGTGAGCCATCAGGAGCGCAGCAGGTGTGTAGAGAGGCAGCTCTGGGTATCCACAGATATCTGGCGGAAAAGGGAGATTCCTTTTTAAAATTAGGTACAGCTTCAAGGGGTTTGTCTTGGGGATCTGGCTGCAATACAGTATGTAACTGCTCAAGTTATTGGCATGTGTTCCAGGTTACAGAGTCTCAGTGGAGGTTATGAAAAATTATTTTAGCACCTACTGTATAAGTGTATGGGACTATTCTAATTAGGTAGATGTTGAATTATGCTTCAAATTTAGCTGGTTAATATGAAAACTATTATTAGGGAACATTTCTTCGTGTTCTAAATGAATGATTGAGTGTGTCATTAATTTATTTTATGGCAGGAACGTGACTAGGGGAAGAAATTGTAGGTGACTGTTTGGATAGTAAGTACAGAGATTTAAGATTTGATTGACAATCAAAATTTCTGTTAACCAGAAAGAACTGAAGAAAGAGTCTAATCACTGACAGAGAAAATCCATTTGCTTCAACATATTAAACAAATGTTTCTTTGTTATAAAAGGAACATTTTGTTGATTTCTAAAGTATTCAAAATAACAGTTTTAGAGAATCTAATGGTTTTTTATATTTAGGCACCATGAAATTGATTGTTCTGAATGCCTTGAAAATTTAATCATATGAGTAACTATACACACACAGTTAGTTCTATTAATTTTGAAGAATTAATTACATGCACACAGTTATAATTTTCTTCTATTATGAAAAGTTATCCTATATTATGCAGCTGGAGCTTGTCAGACTCTCCTCGTTCATGCAAAGACCACATAAGACAGTTAGGAGGTTTGGCCTGCAACATGGCGAGGCTTTTCCCAGAGTCTCGCAGTATGATCTCCTTCAATCATGGTTCAAGGCTGTGGCACAACCTTCCCCTTTCTCACCTCAGGCACCTATAGGGCTAAAGCTTTTCCTCTGGGAAGGCTGGGCCCTGCTCACCTGTGTTACTGTTGTCCCTCAGGCTGCAACCAAGCTGGGCCCCACATCCCTCAACCTGGCTCTGAAGGACCTCAGCAGGTGTTTCAGTGCTTGCTAGCTTGGCCTCCCTTGATAATTCCTTCTTGACTATTTGATATTCCCATCAAAAGTGAGCTATGTTGCTGGTCTTCCTACAGCTGCACTAAGCATAATTCAAGATTTTCAGTTCATAATTAACAAAAGGCTGGATTCTGTTATTGTGGAGTCATACTGTATCCTCAGCTGCAGTGGTACTGCACCCACAGAGGACGCTCACCTTCACATTGATAGTGTGTTTTATCATCCGTACAGATCAGATGGCATTGAAACACAGAAATCATAATTGTAACTTCAAGCCAACTGTTTAGTATTGATGTATTTGAGTACTTCTGGTATTACAGACAGGGAGCTAAATACATTCACAGCCTGTCACATAATCCTGACTCTGCAGTTTACTGTGCTTATAAAACTTTTGGTTTGTTCCTCATGCATCCAGCATTGATTTTAATTTCATTTTCCCAGTGCAGTACTGTTCCAACTTGAGAACTGTCACATCCGGGCAGTTAATGAATCTTACAAGGGAGAAAGAGGTGTGGGGGGGGAAGTTTTACCACTTCTCTGTTAGGATTTAATCTCTTTGAGACTAACTCGACTCTGCAACCCTGATTAATTTAGGAATGACTCTTCTACAGACTTTCAGATTCCAACTTGTATCAGGGAAGTTGGAACTGCATCTCTAATTCTAGAGAAAATCAAGGGTAAAAGTTTTATTAAGATTGTTTAAATAACTCTAAGTATAATAAATTTGAAGAGAATAGAGGTTTCAGAGGCCAGCATCTAGCTGAGGTTTCTTTCAGATATGTCAAAAAAGCCAAGAGCTGGAAACCAGCTAAGTAAATACATGAGGGTCAAAGCAGATGTGTTAGTAAGGAATGCTGTAATGTGCAGTTGCACTGAGCTCTGTGTAGAAACTGTGAGTTAGGAGCAGTATCTTTGGCACAGCAAACTGTTACACTCATCCAGTGGTGTAATGAACATTTGTGCTGCGTGAAATCTATTGCGTGCCAGGGTTCGGCACCACTTAGTCACCCTTTAATCCCCACTTAAGTGCTGCTTTGAAGGCTTAGGTGATCCTCGGTCCTTACGCTAACTATTGCCCCTGGGTGAACCCCTTGCTCACTGCAGTAGCTCCAGGGGCTTGTTACAGTAGGTCTTACTCTGCCAAAAGAGTAGCAATCAGTGCAGCCTAAGCTTAGTTTTCAGCTGCAGAAAGAAAAGAAATGATGTAAAATGTCCATAATGCAAGTCGGGGTGTTGAGCAGGGTGAAGGGGACTTCTCTTAATTTCCACTTGAGTTCTACAATCTGGTCACCAGTCAGAAGGTGCACCAGCATCTACTTCTGTGTAATCTGCTGTAGTGATAGTGGTGTTATAAACAAACTGTAACCTGTTAGTACCTGTGAAATCTTGTCAGTGACAATTTGGAAGAGGAGCCCGAGGTATCTGGAGCTGGTTCCTGAGCTGTACCGGATTCAGCAGAAATGAAAGGATGTGGGGGAGCAGGCAACGTCTATTTATTGTCTTAAGCATATCTTTAACTCCTTTACAGTGCCCTCCAATATAAACTGGATCCTGTGAGTAAAGCCAGAGGCCAAGGCAGGTCCAAGGGCTGAGATGTGCTGACTACCTGGGTTGGAAGGCACTCGCAGACAAGAGTGTTCCAAAGTGTTCACCTGTTATGAAATCATAATAATTAAGTCCTCTGGAGAAAGTTCATCAGAATGCCACTCAACTGCTGTCAACGTATTCCAGCAAGTGTGATTCTATTTCTCGAGGACTGTTACTACATAATTATGCTTCTGGCATAAACTGCATTATATTTGCACATTATTGAGAGATGCATTTCCGTGTTGAGTGTTTGAACTTAATATTACCAGTTTTTTAAAGTTCAATATCAATGTTAAAAGAAATTTGGGTTAGATCTGAAATGCACAAGTGCAAGTATCTGGTCGGGTACATGTTGCTGCTTACAAGAGGGGCATGCTATCAAAATGGTCACTGTAGTGTGTAGAACTGTTGAAAGATGGTAGTCTAGTTTTACATGATCTATATATGGGGCCATAGCTCAAAAATCACTAACATCCTCAGAACCTCCTTTGGAAGACTTGAGAATGCATTGATTCTGTAGGTAGCAAACAAATGATCACAAGAATACAAGACTGGAAAAGGAGATGCCTTACAGGCTGACAAACACCCCCCCCAAGCCCCCTGCCGTGTTACTTTGCAGTCATGGATTGGAAATAAGGAGGATCTTATGATCTCTGCCAAACTTTTACTGAGAATCAGGGGTAGGACCATTAAGAAAAAAATGAAGTGCAGAGGACAACAGATAAATTCCTTTGAGCTCCTTCCAATGACAATTTTAAGTTGCAGGTAAATTTATCAAATCATCTGTAGGAAGTTAGTAATTAAAAGTACAATTAAAAATCCATCTTTGTGTATCTAGGATCACAGAATCATAGATTCTGGTTGCCACCCCCTGCCATGGGCAGGGACACCCCCTACTAGCTCAGGTTGTTCCAAGCCCCATCCAACCTGGCCTTGAACACTGCAAGGGAGGGAGCAGCCACAGCTTCTCTGGGCAGCCTGTGCCAGGTCCTCATGACACTCACAGGGAAGAATTTTTTCCTTACACCTCTAAATCTCTCTTTTAGTTTAAACCCATTGCCCCTTGTCCTGTCCCTACACTCCCTTATAGAGTCCCTTTCCAACTTTCCTGTAGCCCCTTCAGGTACTGGAAGGCTGCTATAAGGTCTCCCCAGAGCCTACTCTTCTCCAGGATAAACACCCCCACCTCTCTGTCTGCTGCAGCCCTCTGATCATCTTTGGGGCCTCCTCTGGACTTAGTCCAGCAGGATTCCAGGCTTTAATCTGTACCACATCAGAAAGATCATCTTGCTCTTACGGTAAAGGGGCAAATTTAATTCAAATCTGCAGCCACAGGGACTTCTGAGTAATATTCTAAAGTTCAGACATCAGACATGGTAATAATTCCCATTGTCTTTCAGGGGACAGATCCAAATTACTTTGAGAGCCTTTACAATAAATATATATTGTATATGCAGGTGATTCTCAACTAGGTTCTAGTGGTTTCAGAGGTTTCCCGAACTTGCTTTTTAACATCTGAGACTTAATTTGGTTTGGCTAATGAGTATCTTGAACTTGTCTTGATCACAAAGGCGATTGCTAAATTTGTCCAAAGCTTTCATCAATCAGTGGTAGATTGCCTGATCAGCGAGTGAAATAACATTCCCTGGTACCAGCACGTTTGTTATATAGCAGTAATTTCCTCCCTAACACTGGACAATAGTACTGCCTGATACGTTTAGGTTCTAGACAGAAAAAATGATTGAAATCCATACTTTTTGCCCGAACCATATCAGAGTACAGCACTCAAAAAGGAACTTTATTTTTCAAGTCAAATCACAACATTTGGTTGAACTGGTAGGATAGTAAATAAAACAAGGGTTCAATCTCAACTCCAGCCATCAGAGCACATAATCACTTTAGCAGATGAATGGATTAATTGAACACTGCACAGAACACTGAACATTTTCTTTTGTTAATGATTAACTGATTCACCTTGAGGGTAGATAAGTGGTGGATTAACCTAAACTTGATTTGTTCCTTCTTAGGTCCCATACTTGGAAAGAGCCTTACTGTATTCACTCAGTGGTTCACTCACTGGCTGCACTGCCTGATGCTTTATCCCTTCAAAGGACTGACAGCTTTTCAGAATTTATCAAATATCTGCTGTGCTATGTAGATGCCCATATGCTGCTGGTGTTAACATGTCTACTTATTTCGTAATAGTAAACTCACTTTATAGTTTGCCCTTTGATCTCAGACTTCTTAAAATGAAAGAAACTGCATATTACTAGCTGAAGTTTGGGACTAAGCATTTGCAAAATTTTTCTGAGGATGTGTTGTCTCAGCTGAAGGAAAAAGTGACAACATCTTTGAAGGTAGCTTCCACGAACCTGTTACGTTTCGCATTTCAGCAGAGTTCTGCAGCCGGCTATCTTATCTCATTTCCAAACAGTGACTTAATTTCTTCATTTGCTATAGTAGCCAAAGCAAATAAATACTGGTTGTGCTGTGAAACATTAGGGTTTAGTGCCAGTGAAGTTGCTACAATGAATTCCAGAAGGTGTCCCAACCACTTTCCATGGAATACGTGTACTGCCAAGGGTAGAGCCACGGGGGTTTGAGTCACTGGAGGTCTGTACAATGAGGGGGGATGTGCAGGCAGTCCCGTAGCCTGTCTGAGCTCCTCAGAGAAGCAGGTTTCCTAACTGTTATCTGAGAGAATTCACGAGCGTCTTTGGGTAAACAAAGGATTCAAGTGACATCACTACATCTTGTCTGATATATATTTGAAGTTATCATTTTAAGGAGATTTGCCTTCATTGCCAGAGACTGGTCAATAAATAAAACCACATTATACTGTACCCTTCAAATCGTAATTAACTGCTCTCTGTTCTTGAAGCACGTATGATCCGTTAACTAGTCTGTGCCTTTGTTAGAAATCTCAGTTGATCACTTATTTTATGAAAAAATAATCCTTGGCTGAACCTTTTTCCTTTGAAAGTTATAAATTAAAATCAGTGGACCCTGTTAAGTGCAGCTTCACAAATTAATATGAAATATAGTGCTTTTTCATAAGGTTTGAGAACCAGATTTAAAAGCATATTGGTGTTTGTGCACAGCAGGCAATAATGATCCATTATCCTGCAAGCAGAGGAGCTAGCAGCAACACATAAATAAGAAGCAATTGGACCATCTGCTTTGATTTCTGTAGCATCCCCAGAGGATGTGAGCAGGAGCTGACACTTCTCTCCATCTGCCCTTACATTATCAATTACAGTTAAATTATGCTGCATGCTACAAGGCTGGCAGATATGGATTGTAGATTGTGGCACCTGAAAAATATAGAAGAAAATACATATGTTGCAAGCCAGCTGTTTATTTACAAGTTCTTGACATTTTTCCTCACTTTCTTTGATGCCTTTTGCTAAAGCTTCGAAGAGACATCTCTGCTTAGTGTCAAATGGAGGAGAAATTTGGTGTAACAGTACGGTACCAAGCACAAAGCGTTCCGCTTCCCTCTTTTAGGGTTGAATCCTGAATGGAGCAGGGCGAGTCAGGTAGGGCAGATATTAAATTTTGGGAAAAATAAAAAGTTCTGAGTACATCTGGGTCAGCTGCTCTAGCCAGTGTTTATAAAGCACGTTAGAGCTGGAGCGGGGAAGGGAAGGAGAGGGGGCAACACACCCTGTACGGTTTTTTGTAGCTCAGAAATCACGTGTAAAACCATAACTTTTATGAAATGTTAAGTGTTTATGAAAGCTCTGGGAGCGGTAGAAGCTGGAAGAGAGGGACACAGTTGCCGTGTGTTGCGAGCAAGCGCTCTGTCGAAGAGTCTTACCGCAACCCATAGGAATGCTACTCCCTTTCGACCGGGGATAATTTTGTTGTAAGTTCATTCAATTTTCAACCTGTTTGATGGATGGTTGCCAGTCGTGCTGAATTGCATTTTGGTTTTGTGGTATGGTATTCTGGCCATTGAAGCTGACATATGAACACTACTTAACAACTTTCCTTTTGCCCTGACTGCAATTGGAAGCCTGACGCATTCATCAATCGCACTAGCCAGTTAACCCAGGGATGCTCTAAGGCAAACGTACTCCAAACTTTGAACGCTGTGCCTTTGTCATGGTTTCTAATGCTACTCCCTGTGTTTTCAATATCATTAGTGTGCTCATTATACAAAGCCTTTAGCAAGTGCTACAAAATAATAAAATTGATTATATATGTTTTAATAGCCTCTTGCCAATGCTGTCTGATCAGTACAGGCTGTTAGAACACTTCACAAGACACAAAGTTAACAGGGGAAAAAAAGAAGCTTCCAAATAGACCAGAAAGAAAAGCTTGAACACAATACAGCAGATATCACACAGAGAAGGGGAGCAGGAAAAAAAGGGATTTATCTGTGTTATGACTCCCTGTTATAATAAGCAATTTAAAGGTGCTTTCTCTAACTGAAATTCCAGCAAAAGACTGCCATGGGTGAGCTTTGGGAGTTCCAGAAAGGAAATTTAGGCGATCTTGCTATACATGGTCTCTCTTCTCATGTCCCTACAATTATTTTACTTACGTTGCCTTTGCTTATTGGGAGCACTTGACAGTAGCAGTAGTGCTATCTGAGGGAGCATATTGCAAGCTCTGCTCCTTTGTCTTATTCTGTAAGGCTTTCTGGGGGTCATTCCTCCCTCTTTGAAGCGAAGGACGTTTGTTCAGTCTAGAAGGCAAAATTTTTTACTCCCTTGCTCTCTCCCCTGACTTTTCTCCAAGGACTGTCCTGTCCTTTTTTCGTGGCTTCTTGTAGTTGGGTGGTTTTGCACCTGCCTCATTACACTATGCCACCATCTCCCTGAATTTGCCTTTTGAGGGTTATGTTGACAAGCTCACTTTTCCAGATGGAAAAATATGGTTCTTCATGGCTTCACACCTATTCCTTTATCTGTGTGTCACCATGATAATCTTACTCTCTATTGCAAAGTGATTTATCACTCAAGGGATATGAGAATTGTCTTTGGATAATGAAAGACAGAACCCTAATCAAGATCCCAAGACACAGGGAAAGTTGCTGTATTTCCTCATTGAAGTGGAATTTATCAATACGTTTGTAACAGGATACATTGGTATCTCTCTTGAGCCTGCCTATTCTAGCAGTGTTGTTATCCTTGGCGTGGACATGTAGGAAATTCTCTCTTTATCAGCCCACTGTTACTGAATATGCCCTCGGAGAGGCCAGACTCCCTCCGCTGTTGGCCACAAAGCCCAGACTAAAGCAGCAAACCCTGGGTCCATTAGTGTAGTTGTTGTAAGAGCTTGAAAATTCTTGTGAAATGAGACTCTTCTAATCTTCTGGGCTTTATGCTAACTTGGATTTAACTTGAGAGTCTCTGTGTGCTTGTCTGCGCTGGTTCGTGCAGGCCTATGCAGAAGACTTAGTCACAAGGGACTGAGATATTTGGATGTTTATGTTAAAGATAACATGTATTTTGAAAACTTTGGCCTACAAGACTTGTCCAAACCATATAAAATTTTGATTTTTAAGTGAAAATGCCCTACAATTAATTGATACTGTCTCAGGCTCCAGACGTACACTGTTGTTGTTGATCAGTCCTTGTTTTTGCTGTTTTGTTGCTATGAAAGCTCAGTATTTATTTTCTTCCCTTTTTTGATGGGAGGGAGAAATCAGAACAGCTCTGTGGTGTCACGTGCTGTCTGAATTATATAACTGACTGGCATCTTGCAGCACTTTTGTGGCAAATTGACTTTAAAATGTTGGATTTTTCCAGTGGAGCAATGATAAGAGTAACAAACCTGTAAAATAGAAAAGAGCAGCCAAAAAGTCTAAAGTAAATTAAACACATTTCACATTCTGGATATAGCTCGCAGTAAGCCATCAATGAGAACATTTGTAAAATCACCAAGAAAATGTTTTACTTTCTTAGTCATCACTTTAAAATCTTTGTTTCTACAGGTTCCATGAAGTAGGCTTTCAATTGGCATGTTTATGTACAGCAGATAACTATGTGAAAAACATTAGTTTTCTAGTTTACATATGTGGTCCATAAAACTAGAGTTACTAGCTCAGTGGGTAATTATTTCTATGAAATTATTATAATAGCTTTGAACAAGGATTTACATTAGTATGGTAAAATAACTAACAGTTATGTATATTATATGACATTTTTCAGCAGCAACGTTTGTGTTTTGAAAGATTGTCCTCAGAAATTGTATATCTTTTGGACAGGGAGGGGTAATAAATGAATGTGCATATTGTTTACACTTGCATTACAAAGAACAATGCAAGTTATGAACCTGTAACTTAGCTAAAAACTCGCTGAAGACAAAAGAAACTTGCTGTCTTTTTAAAAGAGCCTTTGATGAGATGCTTGGTTTGGGTTATTAATCACATAATCTTAAAATAGGTGTTTTGTCTGAGCCACAAATTATAAGACGTTTGTAAATCAGGGAAGGCAAATTCTGTCTCTGTCTAAGCCCAGAGCGGAGGTTCAGATGCTGTGGATATTGCACGTCTCTGTGTATAATGTCTCTGTGTGAGCTGTAAGAAGAAGTAATAAGAAGATCCTTACAAAAGGCTTCAGAGCTGCCTTAACAAAGCTCATTAAAGGAAAGCTTTTAAGGCAAAAGGTACCACAGGCCTTGTCACACTACTTACCCCAATGAAATTAGGATGTCGCCAAAATCTAAATACTCTTAAGTTCACTTCTGGCATCAAGCTATAAACCTGTGACGTCAGAAGTCAGGTTCTTGATTTTTTTTTTTCTCAGAGTTGGCCCCTTGCAAACCAGCACTGAAGCACCAGAAAAACAGGAAGGGAAATGGTTGTAAGTCCTTAAAAACGGAACTTAGGAGAGTCCAAACTGGCAACTGGTAACCTAAAAATATTCCATAATTGCTTACAATTAAATAAGTTAATTTCTGAGTACCTGGGGACCTGTCTGGCTACCAAAGAGTGTGCCAGGCTCCCTGTGGACACCAGACGCCTTGCAGACCACCTGACTGGGATGTTTCTCGGTCCTTGGGTGTGGTGAGAGGTACCAGATGCACAACTCAGACTTGCAACTCTTAGAATATTAGCCTTCCTACATTCATGGAGTGCTTTTCAGGTCCTAGCTCATTATAAACTTGGCAGAGAGCTGCAAATCCCTTTCCCAGTCAGCTCCGCAATGTTTTTGGTTTTAACTGAAACATAACAAAATGTCAAATTCTCACATCCTCCATAAAATGGAAATAACTTTGTCTAGCTATCTTAGGAATAACAGGTTTGCTTTCACCTAAACTTACCCTCTCCCTCTTTTTTCTTTTTTTAAACACAGAAATTAATTTGAAGACCACATATGTTTCTAATAGCTTTTGCTACAGCAAATGGCAGAAATGGTAGCTATTGTTAGTTCCTGCCCATCCAAAGGCATGTATCTAGAAAAGGCTGTATGCAGCCACTTAGAGATGCTAATAAATAAGGATTTTTTTAGTTCAACCAGTGTCCAGTGCCTTTTCAGGATAAGAGTAGAACTGAAAGGTACCATTCTGAATCTGTGCTAACTGCATTAATAGTGCCTTTTGTATTTCAATTGCTCTGAACTCTGAATTCTCTCTCATGTCAATAGCCTATCTTTTTAAAAGCCTACTGATTAAGTAAATAATTTTGTAGCATGTGAAAGTCCTTGTATTTAATTTGATGGGATGGGAAGCTGCAGCTCTCCCTTAAAGTCTAATTACCATGGAGACTATCTTCTCTGATGAGTTCATAAGCTGTTCACAGACAGTTGGGATGTAGCAACTTTGCAAGACACTGTTTAAAGATCTCTGACATCTGAGAAAGCCACAAAATCCAATAATCCTACTTTCAGAACTCCAGGGTGTCCTCTGAGATCAATCTCATATCTAAACATCACATAAAGGGAGTGCATTGCGTTATAGACTGGCTTCTATTGAACACCAAGTAAGAAGCAGCATTAGACATTCTTGAAGAAGAGCTTTTATCAGGGGAATAGAAAAGGTTGTCAAATTCTGAAAATTTTACCCATGATTAAAGCAGTACTATGAAAATTGTTACGTGTTTAACAAAGGTCAGCTTATCCTCCATAGAGCTCTCAAGAGAGTATCCAGCAAATTATTTATTGGGAATAAAGTTGAGCAGCTTTCATGTTTATCTGTGTGCACAAACAGCTCTGGCATTAATTCTCTTGTCTCTAATCACCATGCTATCATATCAAATATCCTTTCAAGTAGTCTTGGGTTCTGGTTTCAGTTGTACTTTTGGTCCACATACGTTTAGATAAAATTTCAAGGCAGTTTTAAGTACGGCAAAACTGTCTGCAGAAGGTTAGGCAGGATTCACACTGTGTCGGTGTTCTCATTATCCCCCTGTCTTCTTTTCATACACACTCAGGCCACTTGCATTCAGTCTGCCCTGCTGCTGGTTCACAGGGTATTTTTCATAGCGTTATAAGTGGATCTAAGCATTAGAAATCTTTATACCTGCTCTGCAACAGAAACAGAAGTAAAAAGGAACGGGTGCTGTAAGTTTAAATGGGGCTGTTTAACCCAATATCCCAGCCATGGTGCGGAGTTATTCCAGAATACCTCAGGGGAGCCACACTGCAGGAGTGTGTTTTACTTTCCCCCCAACAGGAGGAATTCTCACGCTGTCGGCCACAGCTGAACAGGGCGCTGTGCCTCAGCCATGCATCTGAACCCTGTGCTGCTTGCACGGACACACAATTTTTCTTAACTTGTTAATTCATTAAAAATGCCAAAAACTTTCATGTGAGGATTCAGTGAAAGTTTCTGATGTCTAGCTTTCAATCCCTTTTGAGCCGTGACAAAAGAAGTCTGATTTTGGAGAGGGAGGTTGGTTAGGTTTTTGTGTGTGATTCATATGATTTTGTTGCTTTTCTTTCTTTTGTTTTCCAAAGACGTGCTTCTCTCTTGAGCCTACTTACCAATTTTGGCAAAATTTCCTTTGTACTTGTTGAGTTGTTGCTTTCACTGGATAAAGTATTAAAAATTAAAACATATGGTGTATATATAGCTAATGAAAGATTGTAATAGATATTAGCCTTTCAAATAGTCTTACAATATCTACCATGGAGCTCTAAATCCTTAAATAGAAGGCCCAGATGCAGACATAGCCAGAGGAAATGTTTTTGTGTGCCTGCATGATGAAACTTTGTGACTTTTTACACAAACTCTATTTCTGTGAGCATCGATAATGGATGTAGCTGTATTCACATACCACAATGCTGCAGATGCATTGCTGGGATTGTTAAACCAGTGGCTGTTTTCACACATGCAATAGCAAAAGGCTTCTTGAATCTTAACCTCTGGATTTCTAATATTTACCTCTAAGAAGATGGATTCATCTGGAAACTGTATTTGAACATTTGGCTTCTGCCTCAAACTTTTAACATTTTAAACTGCTCTTGTGTTGGACTCCTCCCTGCCTTCTAGTGCCTGTCTGTTCTCACTGAGAAATATCTGTGTTGAGAGACACAGCTTTTATGAGCAAAAGGAAAGTAGTAGTAATAGATGCAGTAAATTAAGCAGAAATATTTTGTGTAGAGCTAAGAATGGGTAGTATTGTATACTAGCTGCGCCAGACAGCAAAAAATACCTGTTTAACATGTCCTCTGGGAAATATGATAAGTTGATGTAAATAATGACTACAGAATAATCATGGTGAATAAGATCTGTTTTCTTAAACAGGCAGTCAGTAGATGATAGCAGTTTCTAATACCAGTATAATTCTGCTAGTTCAGGGGGACACGAGAGTACTCTACATTAAAACCTGTCCAGAAACAATACATGGATAACACAATTTCTGGTCATCTGCTCCAAGTTGACATTTGTCTCATAAATATCAGACCTAGCTGTCCATTCTTTATTTTCTACAACAGCTAGAAGATGTAGGCAAGTCAGGTGTCATCACTCTGAAGGTGATACCCAAAGCACTGTTGATTTGCTCGTGGTCAGGATATTCCACTGAAGCACCATGTATCTCAGTGTCATTCATCTTGGTGGTATACACACATTCACGTGCACAAACTGGCTTACAGTTCTTAAATGCCAGTGCAGTATTTGTTCTGTGGCATTAGAACATCTGCCAAGAAGTACGGCTATGGGTGCTAACTATGGTTGTGGGGGGCATTTTGTGGTGTCTGTATTGGAAAACCTCGCTGTGACATCCCTTTTGGCTTGTGGAAGAGTCAATAAAATGTCTTGAAATGTGATTCTAAAATTCTCTTTTAATTCATTGTAAGGGTTTACACGTATATTACATTTTCTACTTTATTCTTTGACTTGAGTCAATACGTATCCAATGTAAGTGCAGTTCATTTATAAATAAATTGATATTCTGTCCCTCATTACCTATATTTCTAATGCATTCTGATACATTAGTAAATAGACTTGTCTGATTAATCATTAGCACATGAAAAGAATTAGCTGTCTACTGCCAAATGGAACTATTGACAATGATAATAAGACCAGCTACTGTATGATCTGGAAGCTGGTGTTTTACAGGAAGGCTGCAAATGGGTGGTATTCCATTTGTACGCTGAAACTGAATGACACAAGTCATCTGTCTGCGTAAAAGAAAAATAATAATTTCTCCATATGCCTTCGTGTATTTCTACCACTAAAATACAATAATGCCTTTGTACCAGGGGTATTGATTGGACTGCTTTCATGCCATCTTCAGTTTGTTATTCAAACTGAGGGGAAAAAGATAAAATGTATTTTCCTTCAAAGCAACATGTGTAAGTTTCTGAGGTAATTGCGTGAAGAGAAAAAGAAAAGCAAAATATACCCTGTCCTGAATATTTTCATGTTGCTACCATGGATTAGCTTAGCACATCTAAAAGGGTCACCACTCCAGTGTCTGAAACTAGTCATGTGAATTTTTCCTTTTTATTTGTACCATTTAAAAGCATTTCAGTACCATTGCCATAAATATGCAACTTAACTGCGTGATAAAAGCAGCAACTTAATTTATTAAAACCTTGTGAATAATTTTACTGTGGTCGGTACAATATCTGCGTTGTATGCTAAGTATTTGTAGCAGGTGATGCAAGGCTGGTGCACTGTTCAGAGCGGTGCTTGTACCTTGTCTCAGGTGCTCAGGAATTCCCATCATGTGGAAATACTGACAAGAAAGCTGAACAGCATTTTATTAACCATGTTAGCTTTTGACTATGTTCAAATAATACAGAGTTACCAAAGGCAAAAAGGTGTTAACCATATTCTAAATGTTTTTAATTAGCACCATATGCACTTCATAGTGCAGGCAAGAAAATGCAACTAACTCAAGCACCTGAGAATTTCTGCTTGCCTGAGCAGGACTGAGGCTGGCAAAGCAAAATGGTGCAGAGCCCACTAGCTTCTGCTCTTCCTCTTCACCCCCTGTGTGACCCAGAGAGACAGCAGGCTCATCTAGAGACATGTCTGAATTTGCTGTACAGGACCTGTTTACTCTGCAGAAGTCTAGGGGCCTTGGAGGAGCTGGGCTTGAAACCCCTGCCTACAGGCAGATATTCTGGTTCTCACAAAGATGACCAAGGGGCTGGAGCACCTCTCCTATGAAGACGGGCTGCAAGTGTTGGGATTGTTCAGTCTGGAGAAGAGAAGGCTCCGGGAGGACCTAATTGCGGCCTACCAATACTTAAAGGGGTCCTAAAGGAAAATGGGAGAGGGACTGTTCACCAAGGAGTGTAGTGATAGGACAAGGGGTAATGGCTGTAAGCTGAAAGAGGGCAGGGTTAGGTTAGACGTTAGGAGGAAATTCTTTACTATGAGGCTGATGAGGCTCTGGAACAGGTTGCCCAGAGGGGTTGTAGAAGCCCTATCCCTGGAGGCATTTAAGGCCAGGTTGGATGGGGCTTTGGGAAACCTGGTCTAGTGAGGGTGTCTCTGCCCATGACGGGAGTTGGAACTAGGTATCTTTGAGGCCCCTTCCAACCCAAAGTATTCTATGATTCTATGATCCCTGGCAGAGGCTTTCTGGGTTTCTTATAGCCACCCACGCCTACACCAATCTGCTGTCTGCCACAGCCTCTGGCAGGGTGGTAGGACTAGGGGTCCCTTGGTGCCATCACCAAACTGTCACGCATTTGCACCTACCAGTTTCCCAGGTCAGGGCTGCTTTTTTCCTGAAGTGCCTGTAGCCACCCCTAAGCCTTCTTGCTATCTTTTATCTCAAGCTGGTAAAATATAAAAGGACTGAGGGGGAGAGCATAAGTAACCAAAATGAGAATTGTTCTGTAAATTATTATTTTTTCTTGCACTTTGTCTTCACCTGTGAAGAACTGGGGACATCTGTAATTATTAGAGACTCAGAATACCTTTTGAAAATTTAGACTTTGTATCCATATTATGGGAAGTAGCATCTAATTTATTTAAATTTAAAACAATGATTTTGGATTAAGTCCTTTTCCATGTAATGTTGGTTAGGCAAGTAAACATGAGTAGTGTGCTGAAAAGTGAAGTTATTTGTAGAGAAAATACTTTTTGTGCATCTGTGACTGCTAAAAACTAATAGACTCCACTAAGACAGCAATCACTATAAACTGCAGAATGTAAAATTTTCAATCTTTGTTTTTAGGTGCTGAAGTATAGTGCTTTGTGGTTGCCCCGTTAGGAAAAAGCAGCTGATACCTTGCTGCAGTTTAGCTTTCTCATTATTTTAAAGTTTTGGTTAAGAAGTAAGAGATTGTACAATGCTGCTTAGCATGGTTATGTGGAAGTAAGGTTTTGTTTGTGTGGTTCAGTTGTAGATGTGGATGCAGAGGCGGCATGCAGTCAGCAGAAACACTATAAGAAATAACATTTGTAATTGTATCATATCTAATATGTGTAGGATTAAAATACAGCTACAGTAATTAATGTATTATCAAGCACAAAATAAAGGACAGGAAGCAACCAAAAAAACCCAACCTGTGGGGGAAAATAAAAAATACTACGATGGCATATATATGTGTATTTGTTTGTCTGTGGGAGGAAGTGGCAGACTGCTACCCATAAGTCAAATATAATTTGCAAAGGAGCTATTTTCAGATCCTTTTAAAATTCAGTTGAGAAGAATACATCTATATGTTAAATTTAGGGAACTTGAAAAGACCAAGTTTGTTCAGAATAAAGACCCAATCTCCAATCTCTTTAACCATTCCCATATTTATAAGAACATGAGTAAGGCCATTTATATTAATGCGGATTCACAGGATGGGGCTGTGAAGTTTGCTCTATTCAGCTTTGTTACTGCCGTATTTATAGTGTTTAGATTGCACAGTATCAGTGCTTCCTAGGTTCACCTACCAGTGCTTTTCAGACTCTGTCCAGGGACCTAATTAGTGCTTGAATTTGCAGTTCTCTTGTAAGAAAAGCGCTACATTTAACATAAGTCAATGGGACTTTTACTTTTGGAAAGACTGTTGGATCAGACTCTTACTGTATACAAGAAATATTTCAGCTCGATGACCTTCTCTTTGCCATATTTGAAACTGAAGCAAAAAGAAGGTCATTGTTTTATGAAAAATATTAAAAATTCATGATATGTTTTGGTTTCTGCACTTGGATTCCTGGAGTAAATAATACTAATGGTATATTTTCAACATGTCTCTTAGCAATTACTGTATATTATGTAAATACTAGCAGGTAGCATACAGTAAATCTGCAACTGAAGAAATATTGACTTGAAACAAACTCATTTTAATTGAGAAACAGTGAAGTTTTTGTGCCT
Source organism: Zapornia atra (assembly GCA_013400835.1). NCBI lineage: Eukaryota > Metazoa > Chordata > Aves > Gruiformes > Rallidae > Zapornia > Zapornia atra. Next base: position 79,428 of record VZTU01011219.1, read on the forward strand.
TTTTACTGGTCTCAGATTCATGGTGTTACAAATCCTTAATTTCCTAAGGCTGTACACAGAGAAAATGTAAAATGCCATTCTCAGCGTTCAGGGAATAAAGCAAGCAGAAAGACATTTTTACTAAAATGTATAACTTGACTAAAACCAATGCTGTAAAGTGCAAACGTGAAAATCCCACTTTAATTGTGAAGGAGAAAAAATGCATCCTCACTATGAATAGAGATACACCTTCAGCAGCTTGTATGGGAGGGAAGAGAGAAGGTAAATACCAGCATACTGTAGCGATGGATGATCAATGAAGGCAGTGACAATAGAGTGTATTCTACTGCGATGACAACACTCTATTGTATTCTATTGTGACTACATATCACTTTTGTTTTCTTAATGCAATAACGTTGCTGAATGCTTTAATGAGAGGTGTGTTCCAGCAAATTCCCTCTTTCCAGCACTATTTTGAATAAGGGCTACCCTGGAGTACCATTCAGTGTGTCCTAGCTCAACACATTACAGTAGTATGAGTGAGATATGGCAAGATCATCTGTGTCTTGTTGAACAGAGCCTGTTCCTGAGCGCAGCGTCCTTTATGCACAGGTCCAAACACACAGTGTCATAACTGGTACTTGCTTGGAAATGGGAGCAAGATCTGTGCTGCGTTGTGGCAGTGGCAAGCAGCAACAAGGAAATATGAACAGGAGGTGTGTACAGTTTCAGGTGCTGGGGCACACGCACGCATCAGGCACTTGCTCCCCTTTGAGCATCACATGAAAACTGTGGGTGAAAAACTCAGCAAGTGACTATTTTTTTTGGTGTGAAATTATTGCAAGTTGTAACAAAATCCTTATTTTCATCATTTAGCAACAAAGTGTCTTTTTGAGGGCATTTTGGAAAAAAAAATCATTTATTATTTTGAAATCAGCAGTAAGATATCCCAAAACCAAAAGTCTTGATCTTTATTTCCTTAGAATTATTGATTTCTTCCTTCCTGTATCATAGTTCTCCCCAGATAAGATGCTAGACTCATGCTTATATATATGAACTCTACATGCTTTTGAGTCATGTCAAAGGAAGGAAGCACGGATAAAGAGAAATATCTTGGAAACCTTCACAGCCATTTCACCACTGAATTTCCATTTGTTGTAGTGGTGCGTCTCCACATTTTGATCAACTTCTATAAAATACTGAAATCTCAATGGAATTAGTGTGTAGCAAGGTGCTCTGTACTTGGGGAAACAGATTTCTGAAGGACGAGATCGCATCTAAAACCTTTTATCCAGCTCCAGTATTTATTAGGTTCCTCTGTGTGAAGTTTTAGTCTGAATTTCTCAAAGGGATTTTTGTTAAATATTCACCTGTCCACTCACCACTGAGTCATTAAATCAGTCTAGGTAATGCGGGTTTGGAGTTGGTTGTTGGTTTGGGTATTTTTTACCCCTTTACGTTGTTTTATCCTTGCTAAGCACAGGAGCTTGCATGGTGCTGAGTGACTTTGCCTTCCTATGGAAGGTAACATCATGGCATAGAACAAGACTTTGACTAAACCTAAGCAAAATTACTTAAAAAACCGAAGGCTGTGATAGACAACTACGTGTCTAAATACAGAAATAAAAATATCACTGTGTCCTTTGAAATCTGAATTTCTCCTGTTGATGTAGGGCTATGTTTACTGACCAGACAATGCATCGTGATGGGGCAAGGCTTTCTACCTTACCTTTCCTCCTTTGCTATCCTTAGAGGAAAGGAGATGCCTGTTCAGAGTTGAGAGTAATTTTCCTTTTCACTCTGTTTGTTTTAAAAGACTGAAGTAACCTTGTATTTAGTGAAATGTTCCTTGCTTAAAATGGTAAAAGACAAGCTTTTAATGGGGAAGGAACAACTTGACGTCTCTCTAGGTTAGCAGCTATTGGACAATATGATAGCGAAATGTGGTGTAGCTTATGATTTGGTGTAAATTGTATATGCAAAATAATTTCATTCACTCAATAAAAGATACAAAATATCTTTAAGATTAGGTTATGATCTGTGTCAAAGAGAACAGAATCTTATTTCTGAGGAGGCTGAACAAATTCGATGTGGGGAAAAAATGCTACCCAGTATAATGGTATGACAGTCTAATTCCATTTTGCAAGTGAGAGGTGAAAGCCAGAATTTCCATGAGCTGGTGTGGAGGAAGACTTGCAGCTTGGTTAGGTAAAGGGTTTGGGTTCCTCTCCCCTCTGGGAATTTCAAAGGGAGTTGGTAATTTTGCCTGGGTGTTTCGTGTATGACAGGAGAATGATCTATTCTAAATATTTATCTCCTGAATATTCTTTGTCCAAAATGTGTGAATGCTGCAATGGTAAAGGTAGCTCTTTCCAGTAGAATAACTTTGTTTTGTGAGATTTTGATTTTATATGTCTTGAGTCGACATCTGTATATGTTTATAGCAAACAATTAGTTGTGCTGTTAGTCTTCATCAAAACTACAACAGGTTTTTTTTTTATTTTAAAGGCTACTCTATTCATTATAAATGGATTAGTATTTTATTTTATAAGTACTAGCAAATGTAGTATAATGAGAAGGCTAACCCTTATAATGAACTAAACGCATGTTCAGTGATTAAGTAGTTTGCTTATTTCCATTGAAAAGACTATATAAATTACTTAAAAGCCACATGGATGTTATTTATGAAGCCTAAGGATTGCTTTTCAAAGTTCAGTTGAAACTGCCAAAGACAGGGATGTTTAGAAGTTTTACCAGAATATTTTTACTATTTTTCTGAGTTACAGATGAAAAAACTTCAGCATGCAATTGTGGTTTTTTTTAGTTTTCTAACATGACACATAGTAACTTTAGGCTTGCTATTGTGAAAAAAATTGCAGGAAAAATGCGTGTCAGTATCCTTATATCAACTGCTATTTATAACTATATTCCATGCTGGAACCTCTGAGACTCATTCATTATTTATCAGGAATATATTACTGATCAGGAAATGTGTGGGAGGTGGCATTTGGCATTATTCAAAGCTGGAATTTTCCTGTAAAGTCTTGTAAGAGGTAGTGCTTTACTGAAAATAAACCTTTTAGTACTCAGAATTATTCTCCCAATTTTCCTTACAGCAATGCTAGAATAAAAATGTCAGCAGATTAATTTTAGTTCATTAGTGGGTGCTGGTCATATTCAATTAGATGAATTTCATGTAATTAATCCTCTCACTTTCAGGTTCACCTCACCCCCAAGAATAGATGATGTGTGTAAATGTTAAAGAGTTGCTAATGGAGAAAGTTCTGTTCTCTGATGATTGAACCAAAATTTTGATATCTAGCTCTAGTAAAGGCAATGACAAACCTCTTATTCATGTAAATACTCTAAGGACTTCATTCCTAAGTCTTAGAGAATTACTGTAAATAGATGATGGTTTATTTATCTGCATGCATAAAGGAAACATAAATAATGTTCATAATCTTGAACATGGCTGTTGTATGCAATTTTGGATTCAGTAAAGGTGCTGTTTTAACTCATCTAATAAATTCTGGAAAAGATTCTTTTTGAACAAGGGCCTTATTTTAAAATAGAAATGCTCTTTCAAAAATAGTCTCAGCTTGCAAGTCACACAACTTCTGTAAATACATATACATAAAATACCACATTAATACCTCAAGAAGTGGAATACTTCATATGAAATTATTAAGAAGGCTCGATGCATCACAAACAGGTCTGGAACCTGGCCATGCTTTGGATTTGTCTCTTTCAGTTTTTCTCTATATTTGAAACGTGAATTCGTATCTGTAGATTGAAAAAAAAAACACAAACAACAAAACCAACAGAACTTGTGTGACAATCTGGGCTCCTTATGAGGAATATTTTTATGACACTTTTAGTCCTAATTCCCCTTTCTTTTACTTTCCTCTTCTACTTTCATTAACACAGCCATGATAGAATTTGCAGGGAGGAGCAGAATTCACAGAGTAGGTGAATGCAGAAGAATACCCGGCATTATTTTTGGCAGGTGGCACAAACACTGATGGTAGATACAACAGCCTTGTGAATGTTTTCTTAAAGCAAGTGTTAGTTACTTTTAGAAACGTTTTTCTTCCATTATTTCAGCAGAAAATAAAAAATATAATAGAAATAGATCAGTCGAACGAGATTCTCAAAAAGAAAGCCTAACAGAATGCTGGCTTGCTACAAAACCTCTTTTGTATGTGTGAAAGCAGCACAATTCTATATAAACTGATACTTAGTTTAAAAAAAAAATAAAAAAAACAACCACCCTCAACAACAATAATAACAAAACCCCTTCCCAAACCTTTTCCCTTCATTGTCTCTTTCATTTTCTCATTTATGGAAAGAGGCAAGGACTCTGTGAATCCTATTGTGAAGAATAACAGCCAGAATATATCATAAAGGAAGTTGATAAACACAATGATTTTATGCAAAGAAACTTAGAAAAACTCCACAGAGCCCTACCTCTTTTTCCCCTCAGAAAATGCTCATTCTATGTGTCTAAAAGCTGATGTCCAGCTATGACTTGAAAAAAACCTAGAGAATGACTAATGGATTCTGGTAGGTGGGTATGACTCAATATTTGAGAGTTTGATAAAGCAGTCCTTGAGATCTTCTAAATCCTTGAGATCCTCTTCTAAAGAGGAAGGGCGACAGAGCTATCCAGCAGAACAGACCAAAATAATAACCACCATTAGTTTGGAGTACAGATGGAAGCTCAAAGGTTCTCAGGAGGCAAAGTGCCCAAGAGGGCATCCATCATACCCAGGGTGCATGCTGTAGAAATGATATGAAGGATAAAAATAAAAACGCTCAGCCTTGGGCAAAGTTCTGCACTGTGGGAAGCAGAATCACTCTCATAATGCCAATGGCAAAATGCTAGGAAGGTGGAAGAATTAATATCTCAAGTGACTGAAGACATGAAGTTCTCCTATGAAGAGAAAGATGCGTATAGGATGACTTTGAGACATCCTAGGCAAATGCATGTAAAGTACATGTGCATGGCAAAAGAAAGCTTCCAGCTGTTTTCCTTCCAGCACACTCATACCAATTCAGGTTTAGCTGGAGTACAGAGTTCGAGCTACAACATACAGTTTATCAGCAGTAGAGATTTGCTAGGAAAGCATGGCCAAGTTTTGGAGAAATACAGTAATACCTTTAGTGAAGCTACCGAAAAAGTGACATGAAAACATTGTAAGTAGAACCATTATTATTTAGAGGGGACACAACTGAAGGCACAAGGGTCAGGGCAAGCAAGGACATTTTCACGATGTCAAAACACAATCATTTAGCAGACTTGATTAACCATGTTGTTATACATGTTTCACTTTCCATGTCTGAGTGAAAACTAGAAAAAATTACTTAAACAGCTCTGAAAAGCAATTGAAGGAAGTTATCTTGCAGTTCTGCTGCTCAGGAGGGGACACTGGGGAATGAAACTTGCATGTTGGCTACCTTTGGGTGATTAGATATTGTGTGTATGAAAGGTCTATTGCTTGAGCTGTCATCATCTCTGTGCATTCAAACTGGGCAGCTTTTTTCTTTTTGGGTCAGTTGTTGCAGATGAATAGCACTTATAGTTGTGGAATGATGCAACACTGGCCCTGGCATTTCCTACCGTGACTTCACATGCACTCACCATGTAAGACAAATGTGATGAGCACTAAGTATCTGTGTTATGTTCTGCAGTGCACCACAGGAATGTGTGCATCTCTCGAATTTTTTTTTCCTAATTAATTTATTTTAAGCTATTTAGACAAAGAATAATCCAGTAAAGGTTATTCTCAGTTAAGCCCTGAGAAAATGCAGTAGCAGCATTGCTTGCATTCCCTTTTCTTGCCATCATGGGTTGATCCATACCTCCTATTGCTCCTTTGAGAACTCTGACTTGCATGCTCATATCTGCTATCTATCTATATAACTCAAATGTAGGATTGCATATTTGAGCAAAATGAACATTAAATGCGATACCTAGATCTTGTTAGGCTACTAGCAATTACAGAGTAGACACAACCACTTTCTGAAGGATGGGTTGTAGAATAAGTTTGATACTGCAGGTGAGCTATTTCTGAAAGTGAATCGCTTGTATGAATATTCACCCTGGAACTTATAATTGAAGAAAGTGAGCAGACAAGGAGATAGAATTTAAAGTTTCTGATGATTGCATGTGTTGGATAGAAAGAGGGATAAGTGTTGATAAGGATGGTCAAATCCCAAAACACTTTCTTTCCCAACTAAGAATTGCTTTTTTTATGTCCTCTTTTTCCAATGTAACTCTATTTTTTTAACTGTTGCCATAAAAACTATCAAATCCAATACGTTTTACTATTCAGCAAATATTTGTGCAACTAGGTGGAAGAAAAATCCTATCACTTCCATTTTTGTTGTTTTAATTTAAAATTTCCTAAAGTGCCTACTTGTTTTGATTCACTCTATTAACAGTTCTTTACAATACATTTTTTCCTCTTTGTTAGTTCCTCTCCATCTAAAAGAAAGAAAATTGAACAAAAAATATTCCCATGACTTTCTGAAAATCCGTAGCAAGACATTGGAAGACCAGATGCCATAGTCTTATAAATTAAAAAGGCATTATATATGGCCAGCTGTACCATATAAACTCAGATTTTTTATACCACATTGTGGTGTTCTATGAATTCTTATTTGTTTTCAACATCTGTTTGGCCCTGTCCATACTGCCCATATATTCATTATAATTAAGCATAGACTAGAACATATCTTTATGTTTGAAGAATGACCCCGTAAGAAAGCTATTATGTCATACTGGGTATTTTGCTGATTTATAAAAATTGTTTTACTTTTCTGCGTGTTATTTAGCTTTGAAAAAAATTAATTGTAGGTTAATTTATGCAAAAATATTATGGAGAATAAATTCTGTATAAATATTCTTTTTTTCAGTTCCAGTTGATTATTCACTTCCATGTGGAAATGTTATACTGTCTGGCTTTTTGACATATGTCCCTTCTTACTGGCATTTCAACATTCTACTCTACTATTCCAATTTTTATGGGAAGCTACTAAACCCTCTTCTCGGCACATCACTTAATGAGAGTTTTAATAATGCCTTTGTGTGATCTCCAAAACCAAATTTGGCTTTCTGCGTGCTAAGGTGACACAGTGAATTAAAAATAGAATGCTTGAAATTCAGAGCTTAGTGTTTCAGCTGAGTCTGCATTTTCCTGCATAGATCCTGCACAGCTCCTCAGTTGAAATGAGAAAATCCAAGGATGAATCCAAACCAAGAACCATGAATATAGCAAAGCCAGACCAACACGTTCATAAGACACTGCAAACATGTGGCAGGATCAGAACTGTACTCAGATCTATACAGGCACGATTACCATTCCTTTCCAGGCAGGGTAGGTTTTCAGGTTGTTTCTGGGAGCATCTTAGAATATCCTGCATCCGGATCTGCTCAGCCAGCATCAAGGAGAGACTCGGATTAGAACAAGGCTAAAGAAGGGCTGGAAGTATTTCTAGGAGGGCAGGGAGTTTTTTATGGGAGGGGGCGAACTGAACTTGGCTCGGTTCGCCTGACAGAACAGGGACTGACTGGAGATACAGAGCCAGCATTGTGGATCTGGAGCCATAGCTACTATAAACTGACCAGGAATAAATTTAGACTGGCAATCCAAGAGGTTTGTCACATGCCACAGAGCAGCGCTTTCCTTGGACTGTGACCCCTTGGTTTTCTTTGGGAAAAGCTCTCCCTGATAGGGTTGGGGGGGTTTATTAGTCTTTGGGGGTTGGGCCTGCAGTCACTGGTTTTCCTGTCTCCCTGCAGTTTGTGAAGAGGAGATATTCCCCAAGACTAGCGCTTTATCAGAAGAGGGCCGGTCATTTAAATACTTTCCTCTCTGAGGGTTCGCTATCCTATTTCTCTGAAAGCCAAATAAGGTAGGAGGGAATAATTCTTTCCCTATATTTGGCTGCAGCTGATGTATAAATAGTGGATAAAAGACGGTATGTGGCAAGAAGTAATTTTTAAGAATTGAATGTGCGTAAGTCTGTAGGTTTTTCCATCCTTCGTTCACTTCATTAAATGCAAAGCAAGCAAAGTTTTAAAATAACTTTAATAAGTGTTTAATAGTTCCTAACACATTTGAATGGAAATGGTTATATTATCTTTTCCATGTAGGAGATACTGTTAGGCAATGATTTTAAACTTCATGTTTGCAGAACTATACCTGCCATATAAACACTCAAACTTTTAGAATTCAAACACATTTGGGGATTCTGAGAGCCTGATTTTTAAATATACATTTTTAGTTTGTAAAGGTTTTCAGGACACTTTGAAACATATATGCGTTAGGCTTAAAGGCAAAAGGAAGCAATGAGTAGTAAATTACTAGTGGTTGAAATAAAACAGTGTTTCAGGATCAAAGTGTGGGCCGGCATTAACACAAGCCTTTCTAAATTTTTGGATGTTTTCAATTCTACAGCTAAAATTGATGCCAGAAGAGTTAGATTATATTTATTTAATTTCCCCCTTTTTATCATCACACGTGCACTGAAATACATAGCACGTACCATGCTCTGCTTGTATTTCCCTGGGATGTATATAGTCTTATGCCCAGTGAAAGCGCGTGAGTCAGAGTAAAACTTTGTCCTCAAAAGTGTGAACTGAATGTACCTGGTCACCATGAGAAAGTTAAAGCAGATTATATTAAACTGTCCAATATGGTGTCACTGATTAATAATGATTGATTCCGTAATAACCATGCAAATGTAAACTATTCATTTATTCCAAGTACATATGAATTGGGAGAATGATATCTCATATAATCTGGTGTTAGTCTATTCACTGCATCATAAAAATTAATTTGTCTAATTAATGACATTAGTCCTTTTATACATGCATAATTCATATTAATTGATAGGTCTGCCTAAAAAGAGTACCTTTTGGAAGAAAAATGATCCTATTAGTGCAAGTTTAATCCAAATCAGGGCTGACAAAGCATGGTGCTTTCAAGGCTTATCTTCAGCTTTGTTAATTGTCATAAGCATTCTAAATTGATTATTCTTACATTAGCATGGGACATTTCATTCATCAATGCTTTGCTGTAAAGAAAATTTGTCTAATGGATTTGGGTAGCAGCACTAAATAAGTGTGTTGGTCCATTTTTCCACTGTAGCTACAGGGGTATTCAAAGCATATTAATTCAGTAATACTGAAAAAATTAGCTGTGAAAATATATAGAAATATCATACAAAATTAGATTTCTGACACTGAATAATTTTTGTGATATTTCAATAGTAAATGAGTGCATGCACTAGCACTTTTATTGCTTTTCTGTTTCACAGATGCCTTGATAAACAGCCAATGTTAATATTTCTTATGAGCGATGTCGCTTCACCTTCCAGGGCCACAGGGGCACAAAGTATAGGATGAATTAGTTAAATATGCATTTTAAGGAGCTGCTTGGAGGAACAAAAATTATAATATAGTCAGGCTTTATAATGTACAACCTTATAGTTAGCATTTTAATAATTTATTTGCAGATGATCAAGTTTACTGTTGGTCAATGAAAGGAGTTCAGACACAGACTGAGACTTCAGTGAAACAAGTGAATATTAAAGTGTTCATTGCTAACAGTTAAGATGCAGTTCTGATTTTTTTAAAAAATGCATTCATAAATACATAAACAATCTTAACAAATTCATCTGCTTTCTGCTCAGAAAGGGAGGGATCGACTTTCAAAAACTACACTCCTTTTATAAGTATTGGCTCTGTGGGCAAGTGGAGTGCACGTTGCGCACGCTTTTTATGATACTCTAGTTTCTTTTCCCCATTCACCTGATCTTTGTTTGTCTTGCACTTTCTAGCATTCTGTTAATCACTGGAAGCCACTGTGGAATCAAATCTGTGGCAGTGCCAAGAATTTCAGGAAGCTTTTATAGTACTTTGCAATTGGAGGCATGCATCATAAAACGAGCGGGAGGAAGGGAAGATGCTGTCCAATAGAACTTAAGGGCCTGTTCTCTCCAGCTCTCTAATCAGTGCATGTTTTTCCACTTTGTTGAGCCTATCATTGAATGTCAGTCATAAAATGGGGCCATGCTTGACCTCCGTTACTTCTGCTCTAGTTTAAAAGGATCCATGAAGGAGACAAAGTGCTTTTCCTCATTTCTACTCATCTCGGTATTGGTTGAGAAGAGAGCGGATCAACACTTCAGTTTAGCCCTAGCAGTTCTGAAGTTCATTCTGTGTGTATATGGGGCTGTGGATTCTCAATACCAAAGCTGTTTCCATGCCGGTCCTGCTTTATCTGGGCTTTGTGATTCCACAGGGCAGGTTGGAGAAGGTTTTGTTTGTTTTTGTTATTTCAAACACTACCAAAAAAGAGGTTTGAGATTTTTATCTTTCTATTGTATAACCAGATTCTACTCTAGTCAGTGAGAGCTACAGATAAAGAAAATGCAGCTGAACAGCTGGCTAGGCTATTTTCCATTCTTCACACACGAAACTTAGATAAAAGTGAACAGTGTTGGTTTGAGTTTAGTCCTATGGGAAGGGATTTTACTCTTGCTGATGAATTTTATGCAGGAAGTGCTCTGATACTCTGTCATAAATCCCTGACAGTTTTAGGGTAATTGTACAGCACAGGGTTGTTCTTCAGTTTGCACCAGGCAAGGAATCAACACAACCTTAAGCCTGATGTTACGTGCGTTACAACACAGACACGTAGGGACCTGTTGTTTATGCAGAAACCCCCTGGCAAAGGCTGCCTTTTTGCTTGTCTCTTCTGTAATCCCAACTCAGTTCAGAAATAAACTGTACAATTCCGTTTCACTTGAAATACTGTCTCCTAACCCTGTAAAGTTGAGTCCTGTATAAAAATGCACTTAGAATCCATAAACCCCACCATGTACTTCTCCTTCCTGAATGCCATCATTTATAAGTATGCTGTCTTCATTTATCACCTTTGACTTAGATCCCGTCCTGATTTCTAAATTATGTATCCTAATAACTGGAGCTAGGATGGATTGCACCTTCAAGTTTATATCCATTCCTGTGGTCTAAAAAAAATCCCTTTGTTCCAATCATGACTGAGTTTTCACATCCATTTTTAATCCATATGCCAAGCATTCTCCATAGGGTTCAAATTTCAGTGAAAAAGGAACACTTCCGAAAGTTGTTCAGTTTGGTTTACAGTAGACAATGTTTGGGAAAGACAGAGATATTCCATATCCCAAAACTAAAATATACCAGATGTGCAGCTTTTTTTCTGGTTAAAAACAGATCAGAAAAAAACCATATATACTATTCTTTGTTTCCTAACAGTAATTTAATATTGCTTTCAACAGAGAATACGATACTCCAATTTTATATAGTAAAAATGGAAAAGCTATATATCTATGATAAAAAAGGAAATTAAAACAAATGACCTGTGTTTAAAATCCAATAAAATTCAACAAATACCTTCACGTCTGATATTAGTTGAATACATACTTCCAAGTCATGTAAGAATTAATTACTGTTCATGTAGTGTCGTTTACTAGTGCCTGAATTTAACAGATTGCTCAGGCTGACATGAGAGTCTGGTAATTTTATTTTTAAATGAATGGAACTAACAGGTTTTTACTGGTCATTCAAGGAAGTATTATTGGGTTCCAGTATGCCTCTCATGTGCTCTGAGTTTGAAGGATGAAAAGCTAAAGGGTAGTTTTTCTCATTAAAACACAACAGTGAAATGAGATACTCCCGTCTTCTTCCTTTACACCACAAGAAGCAGAACACAATATTTCCTCCAAATGCTTTTGTTTGTTAGAGGTTTCCTGCAAGTTTGATTGTTTTAAGGGACAGGAGAAAGGAGGAGGAGTCGAACTTGTAGGAAGATGTTTCATGATCTTATAGTTGTTGTCTTAGAAGTGTCTGCAAGACATTGTTTTCCCAGACTGACAAGAAGAGGCTTTTAAGATTCGCTCACCTTCAGATACTAGACATCACAGTAATGACTGAAGCGTGGGACCTTCACAGACTGGAAATACATAATCCACTAAATTGCTTTTCCTTGTACTTTTTTTTTTTTTAAGAGAGAGTTTAGGCTGTCTGAGCTGTCCTCTATACTCCCCAGTCATTCCCCAGTCCTGATGTCATTCATACAAGACACGTGTCTAAACATATATATAACTATCCTTAGATTTCCAAATGTGACTAGGATTTTGGAAACTATATAGGTTTTGAATGTTTGGAGTTGAGTACTGAGTTAGCTGGTTGCAACTTAAAAATCTCAGCCATGAAATTCACATCCTGCTACAAATTCTGACTGCAGTGTTTAGAGATGTTCATATTTAGGTTGTTATTTTAGTCTTTTATTTAGTTATAGTACAATGGCAGGAATAAATAAGCTTAAGGAATCAAAATGATTCAGATGGATTTTCCCATGGCTGACTCCCTACTGAATAAAAAACTAAAGCCATCCCACAAGATTTGCATTCCTGGTGGGTGTCTGTGACAAAACCAATGAATTTACTGTGGAACGGAACCATTATTGGCTGAATCTGTGCTGCAAATGTCAATTGTGTATGACGTGTTTTGCAGTGTGTGCTAAATCCACACGGAGATCTTTTCCAGAAGCAACTTCAGAAATACTATTTTCAGAAACATAACTAATATCAGCTAAGTGAAAAAATGAAATGGATTTGACTTTTCAGATATATGTGGGCTTGGGAACCAGCCTTGTAGATTTCTGACTTCATCAGCCAATGGGGGGGAAGAAAATCCAAACATGGTCATGTTCCTGTACATATCTAAAGACAAAGGAGGTAACGAACTCAAGAATTGTGATAGACAACTGGCTTCCACTTAGAGAAGAAAACACCAGTGAAGTCTGTTCCTTCTATGTTTGTAAAGCCTTAGTCTCCAAGACCTCACAGCTTCTCATTTTAATTGGAATGAAGAGAGACAGCAAGGAGTAAGAAGACAGAAAGTTCATGTTGTGCTTTTTGCTCTTCAAAAGTTAATCTTGAAAGAGAGATCTCAAAATCTTTGTTTGCATCACCCCTGACTCAGAATATATCTGTATTTATGTATAGCCCTCTGTGATGCCTTAGTTTAATAAGTCTTGGCTTGGGTTCCTGGAGGGAGTGTAGGACCAGCAATTGGCTTACTCCGCCTTTGTGTTTAGGCAATGTTCTTCCTCAAAACAAGTCACTGTAGACTGAGCAGCCTCGTATAGAGGATATTCTGCTACAGCATCATGGATTGCCTGTAGCTCTTACATTAGACTCTGGACTGAAGTAGTCCCATGTCAAAAATCATTTAGTGATACCAGTGCAAAGTCCCAAATAGATTTATGTTAAAATTCAGGTGTTCCAATAGCCTTTCAACTGTTGATGGTTTCTTGGGGCTGGCAGATCGGGAATTCTGGAAGAATAGATTGGGCATGGTGGGGAGCGGAGGGCACAGGGAGCTAGTGGTGATTTGTTTTTAACATGTTATTTTCCTACAATTTTAATTTTTGAGCCATCAGAACACAATGAAAACTGCTTTTCAGAAATGTAGCATAGCTTGGCAAACCAATGAAGCAGCTCTTATGTACATCCGTTTATTGCTTTAGAATATGACATGCCATTTATACCATGCTCTGTTACAAATTAGCGATTCCATGTCTCACATTATAAGAATTATTAGGAAATGCTGCTGCAGAAAAAGAGCATTATATGACCAAACGGTTATGATCACCCAGAAGAAGAAAAAAGGTTTGCATTATCCAGGAGACAATCAGATTTTCTCTGTCCCAGCCCTAAACGAAATACCAACTTCTAATATGTTGATGAAAGATTGTTTTTCCCATCTTTCCCCTCCTCCCCTGTTCCTTTGTAAAGCAATTTCAAAGTAAACAATGGCCTACCACCAAATAAGAGTTTACTAAGAATAAAAATTGAATTTGGTCTGCCTGTTGACAAGCTGATTGATTTGTGAGCTCTTATGACTGAATCCTCTCCTAAATGTGCTCTCATTTATCATGTGTAAGATTGTTTCAGAATCAATACCAGCTTAACACAGAAGTATTTCTGCCATGGACATTTTGAAAACAACTTGCCTTCTCAATATTGCTGCTAATTTTTTCAGGCAGAATTATCGGAACAGTTTAATTGCGCTTTGCGAGTTAGCACACGCTTATACCAGGTTCTGCTTTGAAAGGATGATTTTCAAAGTAACTTGTATATATCATCTTTTTAAGAGAACAAAAATAGATTAAAATTGGATTTTCCTTCCTCTTCTAATGGGGAAATCGGATCGAACTTTCTCTAGTTGTTAAATGTGCCCTTTGAAAACCCATTTTCCAAAAATTGGATTTCTTAAATTAGCTTTTTAACATAATTATTAGCATTCTATTGGAATAAGTACCAGAAAGCAGTCTGGGAGAAAGCCTGCTTCTGTATCTGCTCCTTTTCTTCCCCAGTGCTTAGAAGAGTTTAAAGTTACTCGTCTTGATTAAACACCCATAGATTACATTTCAAATGATGGGGAAAGACTTTCAAGTCCAACCCAGTAGAAGGGATGGAGGAATGAGGACAGAGAGCAGCACAGGTGAGAGCTCTTTGAGGCTTTCACGTCTTATCTCTAGATTGGGGTGCACTCTGCCTGTGCAGAAAGATGGAGCACGGCAAAGCTTGGCTCCACTCCCCACCTCCTCTTGCAGGGCAGGGGCACTGGCAGTGTGGCTGGTGCAGACGGGGTCATGCTGGGACCAGGCTGGGGCAAAGGTATGCTCAGTGTCAGATCTTCCATCCACTTCTCCACTCGGTGTGGGCTTTGTAGATATTTTTACAGCTTCAAACAGTACTTAAATAACAAATGGGCCTTGCGTGGCAGGATCGATTTGGGAAATAGTTGAAAGGTTGTTCATGCTCCCGTTTAACTCTGATCCCTGAAGGATGTGTCTGTTGAGCCCATTTGAATTTGTTGTCCTGAAGGACTTTACCTCCAGACGCTCCTGTTTGTGGTCTCAGATAGTCACACTTCCTCTCTGCCGATGCCGGCGTTTAGTCTGCTTCTGATGAGTCAGAAGTGCTGGCCTTAGTTCAGCCTGTAAGGCACCAGGATGTAGCAGATGCAGGAAACAGCCATGCTGCACTGAGAGCAGTTTTAAGAAAGGACCTTCTCATCCAGCCCACAGGCATTTCACAGGCTCCTACACCACACAAACCTTTTCATAGGTGCATCCTGACTTGAAGATACTCCATTTGAACAAAAGGCCTGAACTTCACAAGACAAAAACATCGTGATCAAAATTAGCTTTTTTGGAAACAAAGCTTATTCTATGTAAAGATGCATATTTAGCATTTAGAAATGAGATCTCATTTAGCTAGTGTAATAATTCATTATATTTTATTTAATCTATAATTATTCTTTCTTTATCACTGGATATGTTTAAATCTCACTTACTTCACCAAAGTAAAAAAAAAAATCCCAAAAAGTTTTAATTTTTCAGGGAATAGTTTAGCCATAATGTTGCATTATTCTCAGTCTGGAGAATCACTGCTTTACACATTGCTACCATATTGCCTTGTTCATGCAGAAAGCAAGTCAGGAATTTAATTTTGCAGTGTATGATTGCTGAAAGAAAATTCACCTTGATTTCCAGATTTCTGCTGAGGTGGTGGCAAACACTAAATTGTGACAGCACTGAGCCTATGTTCTGTCTCTACAGAGGTCAAAGAAGTTTTTCTGTAGTTAGTGAGAACAAGATGCTTTCATATGACTTGTTTAAATGATTTCATGGCTAGAAATTGTTTATGGAATAAATTTAGCATTCTGATGAAAAATAAAAACCTAAAATAGTTGAAGGTACTTGCAGGTGATTAATACTGGACAAAATCACCGTAAAGAGGAAACCAGAGAAATAAGCATTTAAATAAACATGAATATTACTGTACTGTGCAGTATAAATTTGAATTAGATCTGGGCTTCAGGTTTAACTGTGTCCTCAAGCCAAATTAATTTTTTTTAAAAGTTTCCACTTTATGCTAAATATGTTTATGTTCAGCTGCCATTCTCAAAAGAAAGGAGTAGTATTTTTTAGGAAGTATCTGCAACAACCTATTTTTGTACCATGAAGTGCTATTAGGGCTTACCTCAAAGTGGGAGATGATGATAATGTATACATGCAGACAGATAAATGATTCAATTCTTTCTTACAAGAACAGCTGACAGTGATTGCTTATGCTCATTTCCTTTATGCACACTATGTAGACCAGGAAACTCCAGGTTTCGTGGCCTTTCATGTTCTGCAAAGTAAATCAGTCCGTCACATAATAATTATTAATTATTTCATGTTGGCAGATTGTTGTACTGGTTTATGACAGTTGGAAGTACCATACAAAATGCAAAAAAATGCAGCAACTGATAAAATGCATTACAGCTCCAGCGATAGGATAAATAATTATCAGCTGTTTGTAAATAACTAGACAGGTAAGCTGAGATACTTGGTGTTGAGACTCAACTCACTGAAGTCTCAACCTCTTCAGCGTTTAGATTATGAAGCTGAAGGTACGCAACAAAGGTTTTGGTTCATATTACAGTGGATTTATCCAGGTCATATTTGGGTCTCTACCCTGTATATTAAGAACACATGTGGTTAAACTTTTATTATGCAAGATATACACCAGTCGGTTGTGAATTTCTCGCGTTGTGCTGACTCCAATATTTAATTTCAACTTCAGCCCTCTCAGAGCTGTGGTGTTTGGAATATTTCTGATTTTAATCTGAGCTCTTTATCCTGCTGTGCTTTCAAACTGGACTCCTAATCACCTAGCTGAGTTGAACTTTTCATCCGGGGAAGGCTGTGAGGTATCCTTGCCAAAGATCAAATACTTTTAACTGCTGTGCAGCATGGAAGTGAGCCAAAGCGATCACCAAATGCTTTGTGAAAAAGGAAAGGAAGCTGTGATGTTAATATTTTTCTCTGTTATGATGCTGCTGTGTAGTTGCTGAAACGAGGGGTATCTGCTGGTAAGGCATGGCCTCTCTGATCGAAACCATGGTGCAGAGAGGATGGTTGCTGCCTGTGATGGCTTTTCCTCAGCACAGGGCTTGCAGCATCTTGTCGATACCAGTACTGTGAGGTCTGTGAGAACTGACCCCCTGTCAGCTTGGCTGTTGTGGGGACTGCCTGCCCCACACATGTTTTTCCCCACCACTGTGTTTTCTTCCAGCAGGGTTGATAAGGTGGAAGAGAGGAACAGGGAAGGCATTCAGTCACTGCTTTAAAGAGCTCAGGAGATTCGCTTCCAAAGTTAATTCCTTATCTGGTTGGCTAGAAGAGTAGTTTTCACTTGAAGGCTCTGCTAGCACTAATGATGCCATGGGAAGGGCTGGAAATGGCAATTAAATGTATTCTTGGTCTTGGTTTGACAGGTCTCATTTTCCATTCCTTTTACTAACTCTTCTAAAACGTGGTGTCGTGTTTTTATGGTCGCCATGCCAAAGTAGGAGTGCTGAGCTCTTGAGATATCCATGTGGTAATACCTGCAAGCAGAGTGCTCTTATCCGAACTGCAAAGCATACTTTCTGCTTTGGAGTGGTTCAGCTCTTTGCAACAAGCCACTGATGCTTTTCTACTTAAAAAGGGTGTACAAAGAAGGAATTAATTGTGCTATGAATCATATGGACATTGTGTATCAGTACTTCAGCATTATTTTTAAGTGAAAAAAATACTTTTAAAAAAATTTTACCATAATACATCACTATAATCAGGAAGTTTATTCATTTATAAACATATCTTATCTTTAGCATCTCAGTCATATGCAACTGAGTTATCATTGTTTGTCTTATGTAGATGACTCATTTCCCTTTCAAGGATGTGCAAATCATATGTCATATACAGTATCTGACCTTTCTTCTTCCAGTGTCTACGGGCCACCATTTGATTATTCAAAGCAGTGCTTACAGTAACAATAACCATGTCAAGCAAAACAGTGCAGAAGGAAAAAAAAAGTCCCTTAAGGGTGTCTGATATGAAATGCATGCAATATTAAAATATTACTGCAAAAGGAATACTGAGAAAAGTTTAAAATAATAGTGATATTAGAGACCACTTGGAAATCAGGAACAGCATGGGGAAAAGAGCAGTGTGGAGCAAACTGTCAAAGAAATTCAAGTTTTTTCCAGATGAATTTCGCAACATGAAAGGACTGCCCTTGTGAAAATGGAGATTCAAACAGGGAGGCTGTAACCAAGAAGGCAGTCTCTGTTCCTGCAATGCAAATCTGCCATGGTATCAGGTTGCAAATCAGACAATGTCCCTTCGTGATTTCCACTCTTGAAGCAGGCTTCCAAAGAGCTAATCATTTCATGTCACTGGTGGTCTCTGGTAAACAGCTTTGAAGGGAAGGGGGTAAGGTAAAGGGGTATCCCTGGCAGTTAGCAAAGTTTCGCCTTTTTCCACATGTCTTCTCTAACCACTGCCATTAGAAATGTCATGAAACTACCAGAAATATACTCAAATGAGGTGCCTGGCATTGCCCCGAGGGCAACACGGCATCCTTTCGGGTGTCAAGTGCTAGGAAAGTGTAAGGTGCTGTACAGACACCAAACAGGGAGGCCCAAGAGTCACTCTCCTGTCAGAACTGGGGATAGGTGTCAGTGATAGCCGAACATCAGAATATTCAGGTTGTGCAGCCTGCAGTACCAACGCAAACTCGAGTCCTGCTGAGCTCCAAGTGCCAGAAGAAGTTACTAGCTGGAGCGTACTGCTAAGCCAGCTTAGGTCAGGAGCTCCGGGCATGACACAATGGGGTCTAGGAAAGCTCATGGGTTGGGCTGTATGTTGTACAAAGCAGCTGCTTTGCCTTCAGGGACAATCTGGTGGCTGGCCCCACAGGGAGCTGTGCAGAGTACCAGTGCCCCCACGGCATGGTTCCTGTGGACATGGCCTCCTGACCTGCAGTGACTGAGCTGGCCATAACTTTGCAGGGGGTTCCTGCTCCCCTCTCTTCTTTACAAACATTGTTTTCCACAGGGTGCTTTTTTTCTTTAATATCTTTTAAGTTCATTTCCATTACTCTGACTCATTTTGTTTTCGTGGAAAAATCTGTATTCTTTGTTGTATAAAAATCTCTGTTTATGACATGTGTCAGGATAGCATATAAACTCCTGCTGAATCCCACCTGTACTTTTAATCTCCTTGGAACTAGAGTATTTTACTAGCAATGGATGTTATTGCAATGATTTTAGTGTGTGTGGTTTCCTAATTTGCTAACCTTACTATTAAAATTAATATTTAGGTTTTATATCTTTCAAATGGGAATAATGATGTTAGTTATCTGATGTTTATGTCTTTCAGTCACGAAAATGTTCCTATTTAGGCTGTAACAGGCCACACACATGTAATCACAATAAATAGCATTTAATATGTTTACAGTAGTGGAAGGATGAGGTTAACTTCTGTTTTTATATTGATGGACTCAGCTGGACTTGGAATACTATTGTTTACAATTAGCTACATTTTTGTTGTTGTGCTTTACCCTCAAATTAAATCTTTATTTCATCAACTAACCCTAGGGATTCCCTGCTATAATCAATGTAATAAACAGCATTAGTTGATAGCCTATAGCTGATGTTCATTTGTAATTAGGCTTGTGTTTAAAGAAGAATAATTTTCTAAATTTTACTGCAATAATTTTCCTTTAGATTTATTTATGAAAGGCAGGATTAAAAGTTGACCATGGTTTGTCTTGTCTCCACATGTCTTTAAAGCAAGGTCACTCGAATGGGACAGCATTTTTCAATGTCTTTTTTTAAGCATAATTTTAGAAGGGAAATTGCTAACAGTCAGTATGGGCTGAGCACCTAACTACCAAATATTTGTTCAAAAATCTGCTCTAGTACTTTGTCAAATGCTTTCTGAAGACATGGCTAACGTACTGACTGCCCACATAAGACCAGAGCACATGGCAAATATCAGCGACACCCTACTAAAACAGAAGAAAGTAGGACCAAGATGCAGTGGGCCAGGGCACGGATAACAGCCTCTAAGTAAGGTTTTACTTGATGGAAAAAAAATGGCCAGAGGCAGAAATCCTGCAGGACTGGAATATAAACCTTTAACAGCAGCTCTCAGAATGCGGGTGACCCCCAAAGCCATTTGTGTAGAGTGAGCAATGGGACATCTAGTGAAAGCTGTCTTCCAGAGGAGTTATTCACATTATCCATTAAGTTACCCTTCATTGTGTAAGTTTTGAAAACATGTAAATGCTTGCCTATGGAACACCGTTACATCCGTGAGGTGATCTGTACAGTTCTGATCCCAATGAAACTGATTTTGTACTAAGCTTTAACTTCTAAAGCAAGACATGAACAAAACCACCTCAGTCATCTGACAGAAAATAAATGGAAAGTGCTTTATAAAGTATGTTCTTGAAAAAAACGAGAGGAACACAAGCTGAAAGAGGTCCCAAATTCTGGGTACCTTTTATACATGCTGTCAGATCAAGCATATTTTTGATAGAACATGGCAAATCTGTGTGCATCTCAGATTAGACCGTTGGTGTTTAGCAAAAGAGTAGAAGGAGAAAGGATCTGACAAGATAGTTGATTGGTTATTCAGGTATGGGTGGTTTAAAGCATGTATCTCTGTGAAACTCAAGACAGCGCTGAGCAAGTTTCTCTGGTAGTAGAAATCATCCAGCTTGCACCATTAGTGCCATGCTTTAGCTCAATCCAGTGTGTGCCATGTAGGTTTACTCTTTGAAGGGAGATTAATTTCCCCTAAAACCACTGCTAATACTCTCAAACCTCCTGCTTATGCGACTGGTTTCCTGCATTTAACTCTGGGAGGAAGTGTTGATCCACCCCTTCTGAGTCTCTGGTTAACACTCCTTGCTGCCAGCTAGTACTCAGGCTGGACAAGCTGAGCTCAATAATAAATGAGCTTTACTTAATAAAGAAGAGAAGAACAGTAATCAGAAAGTGGAAAGGTACACGAAGGAGGTTCATTAATCTGAGTTTTGTAGTATGGGCTGTTACACAACCTGTAGGATGCAAATTGATCATCCTTATTTGCATGGTTACTCATGCATTTTATTCAGATTTAGTTACAAATATTTAGACAAGATATATGTATAGAACAAAGACTGATACAATAATTTGCAAGGTGCAAATCTTATTGTCTTACCACAACAAAGCTACTGACAGAACAAATTAATATGCTGCACTGGACCCGGAGTAGGGCTGCTTAGCCTGAGCTGTGAGTGCGGAATATATTTCACTTGAGAGACCTCAGAAGTTTTTCCTCTGACCTAGCAAGTCTGTGTACTTATGTGGTTCCAGTAATAGCTACTTCTCTAGAACAGGGATGATTTAACTTGTGGCACAGGATCTCTACCAGTCTTTCCTAATAATCTTTCTTAATTTCCATTAATTTTTGGTACACAAATGCGTAATGGTAGAGGTGTGGGGCGTAGGAGTACAAAAGCATAAAGGGTGTCTTCTGGAAGCTATAGGTTCAAGGAACTCAGATACTGACCTGGTGTAGAATCCCAAGTGTTATTGTAGAGGTTTGCTCATTGAATGAATTGGGTGGAGGTTTGTGGAGAACAAGGATCTTAAAAATTAAATGGAAGTCTTTATGTGGTTGCTATTTAGGATCGCATCTTTCAGTGCTAAGTTAGAGGTGCTCAAAAGTATTTGAGAAATCTGAATTAGATGTCAGTCAAGTAGAAAAATAGGAGTGAGATAGTGAAATGCCTTCTGGAATTGTTTGAGATATATGTGTAAATACAATTGTCTTTGCTCTTTTTGTGGATATTGTGCTGAAGCTGGTTTTTACTCTCATGGTCCTGAATTTTTCAAAGAAAGCTATTGCACTTATCCAAGACATGGAAAAATGGGGAGAATGAGTTCCCCTGTGATGAAAGACATCTTTCTGCTGAATAAGAAATTACCCTTTCATAGGAAGTTGTATTTTTGAATTCCAGTGATGCATAGGGATGTATTATTATTTCAAACTATCAGCCATTAGTTCAAAAGAAAATTTGTTATAGGAGTGTGGTTATGGCTGGGCTGTGAGGCTCTTACTTGGGCTGAGTAGTTTTCACTCTGTGACTAGCTGCTCTGAAGTCAGTAAGGAATGAATGGGGGCTTACCTTGGTATGCAGCTGTTCACCTCAAATTCCTGGGAAAGCAGTGGAGCTACACATGTGAGTAGCTGCTCACTGGTGTAATGAAGGGGCTCACAATCTGACCTTCAGTGACAAAGTGCATTGAAATTTGGGCTTGACATTTCAGGAAACTTTTAAGTGAGAATAAATTAAGCACTTTATGCCAGAGATCTACAGCAGGCCTTGGAGATCTCATAATCATGTGAGGAAATGTGCCGCTCAAGATGGGAGGTTTAAATAAAAATAATTTCATTTGTATTCAGGTAACATTTTTATAGCATCAATTTTATGATAAACACAACAGCTGCAGCAAGATTGTTTTTCTTGCTGTAAGGCATAGTACAGAGTGTTTGCCAATTTTCTGTATCAAAAAAGGTGTCTTCACATCTTGATTTAGCCCTGAATAATTCAGCAGAATCTTTAATAACAGACTTGCATGTTATAAGATCCTAAAACATGTTATAGCTTAAAGAGGCAGGAAGAAATTGGATGCCATTATAGGAGTGTGATTTATAAAGAGTAGTTTTAATTTTGTTGTATGTTATTTGGTTTATTGTGACTTTTGCTGAACCCTAGGTCAGAATTTTTGACCCTGAAACAAACTATATTCCCTTGCTGAACCTTAGAAAGGGAATATGGAAGAGTATATGCTTTCCTATTGCATTTAATCCATTCTCTGCCAAATACATTCCTTCTCCTAGTGACTGCTTTCATGAATCATACAATCTCAGAATGGAAGGAAAGAATTAACACAGGAGAAGCAGATCTCCTGTGTCTGTGGAAAAAGCTATTTTGCCGTGGCATTTAGGGAGGTATGGCAACACCAGCCTCAGTTTTACATTAGGAGTTTTTTGTTTGAAATAAAAACAAGGGGTGACCTGAAGACCAAGAGCATCTTCAGTACTGAAGTAATGTATATTCCTCTTATTTTCCGAAACTTCTGTGCTTTCAGTTGCAGTGCATTTACATCAGTGAGGCGCAATCATCTGGAGCAGGGATGGCAAGTTGTTCTGTCACATAACCAAACGCTCAGTCAGCTGAGAAATGTGACACATACACAATGCATAGGAAAAGACAGAACCCTGGGAGGAGTAGTACGTGCATGCTCCCAGAAGAGCCTCTGCTCCAGTGAAGGACAGTTTGGGGCTGAAGGCTCACTTTTACAGATGAAGATGTGCAGCTGCGTTATGATGTCACTCTCAGCCATGTAAGTGCTTGGGAGTTGCATGAAGTTTAAACGTCACTAGCTGGCCACCCCCATTCAGGATACACAGAATCACATGAATTCTCCAAGTAATTTAAAGAAATGTTTCTTACAGAGCCCTTACCATTTGAATAAGCAACTTGGGAAGATGAAATAAGGTATGAGCAGGATATCTTTTGTTGACAAACACTCCAATATAGGAAGAGCAGCATAAACATTGGCTCGCAGCTTTGTCTCCACATTGCATGCTGAACACTAATCAGTGTAGTGTGGTATTTTTCCTAAAACAAAATGGTTGTGCAGTCATTAAAGTAATGGAAAATCTTTACAAGGAGAACTTTCACAAAAGGATACGTTACATGTTAATCAAACTTACGGCAGCTGCTACAAGGGATTGTCAGTTTCTTTTATGATGAAAATCCACATGGGGCCAATTCACAATGCTGGCCAAGTTACAGGTGTCACATGTATAAACATGTAGTTGGTTTAAGATTTAATTAGGACTTTCTTCTCTGATCATAACACTTTAAAGGAAAAATACACTTAGGATTTAATTTTCTTTGAGAGTGGTTATTAATTTGATGTGATTGATGTTAAATGGGAATTAAATCATAAATGTGATTATGCTTGTGGTTGGATGTTGTCTCAGCAGATTGTTTCTGCTTGTCACATTTGAATGACTGCTGACATGATATGGCATGTTGATTTTGATTATTGCTTAAAGATTTCACTTTATCATCATTTGTCATGAAACTGATTTTCCTCTTAGTCCCATTAATATTAAATCTGTCATAACTAGATTACTATAAAATGGTTGTCTACTGAACCTATAAGCCCTGGGCTAAATTTTATGCCCAGGAAAAAGACAGCCTAGTAATCCGGAGGGGAAAACCAACCAACCAACTAACAAAAAGTAAAGCTGGACTGTGAGTAATGTTTTTCCCCTGTAATTATAGTGTGTATATCTGTTTACTTGCCTAAAACAGATTTCAGAAGGGTTTAGACCTGAACTGGAAACTCACTCTTCATTGCTGGGATAAGTAAGAAAAACTCCTGAGATGATGAGTTTTTCACACATGGAATAAGAATGTAATTTCTTTTAAAGATAATAATTTTCAAGTTTAGAGAGGTAGTAATTTTGATTTTCCTGACAGGAAAAGATAGTAGAGAACCACACACCATTTCTGTGGACACCCCTCTTCCCATTTAGGTTCAGCATGCACCTAGAGGGATCGTAGGAAATCTGTCAACTTATGGAATGGACCCAATGTCACTAACACATGTGCTGCCCTCTTTCATCCAGAGAATTGATGAAGACTGGTTGGTGCAATATACCCTTTTACAACCAGAGTCTAGTCTGAAGCCTGCTAGGTCAATTAAATGGACTTCTGTGGTCTCACATCAAGACTTACATTTGTTGCTCATTTGCACTAACCAGTATTCTTCTCTGGTACTTATTTGATGCCCATTACTGTGATATCTGAGAACAAAGATCATTGAGAACAGATACTATTTCTACCAGAAAACAGAATTTTGTATTGTTGTAGAAGCAGAAGAATCCCATTAATCCACAAAGCACATCAGAGTGCATTCCACACAATGCAAGCCATGTGCATTCTCTGCACCAGCCACCACACACAAGCAGAGATAGCAGTAGCACACCCCTCAGTCAAAAATTTAAAAAAAATAAATCCATGGGTTAGTTTTTGGTTTGATTTTTTTTTTAGAATGCAGAAAAAAACCCAGACAGTTATTTAAAGCTAAATTTTGCTTTCTAGATTACATTTGGATATAGAAATAAGTATAACCTTGAAAAATGGGAGTATGAGGTCTGTATTTATACACGATCCCTGCTTTTGAATTAGTCTCAAACCTAGTATCTGATTTGTTAGAACCATCTTTATGATGGACAAAATTACAGGATTTAGACATCTCCCTGTGTGATTGATCTGCCATCTACTATCAATCTTTGAGCCACACTGTGCAAGGTATGCCATCAATTGCAAGTGACACACAGCAGGACAGATGTTTCTGGATGCTCTAATTTCTGGGTTTCTAAGAGCCGCTGTAAGAGAATCGTGTTAAATGAAAAAGCTAAACTGAAGTTGATTTTTGTTCTGAGTACCAATAATTTACAAGTCTTTTATAATATGCTTTTTAGACTTGAGAATCAGTCAAAACTAAAGCCTTTTTGTGAACGCTTCAATTAAAAAAAAAAAAAAAAGCCTTTTTTGTCAAAAAAATTTTACTTTAAAAGTTCCTCTTCAGTGCTAATGATTAGTAACAAAAAAAAAAGAAAATTAAAAAGTGAGAAACTCCAGAAACAAGCCAAGGGAAAGTAACACCTCAGGAACATTAATTGTCTAAATGAGTGAGTCTGACAGATTATTCAAGGACCTTTTCCACAAGAGAACCCATTTTCAGAGAAAGTCTATTAATACGATAGAGCGAGACTCTGGAATTTAGCATCCGTCACGTTAGACTGCGGGTCTGTTTTGTTTAGCTCTTTTGCTAGCAAGTACTGGCTGTATTAGAGAAAGGAAGGGGATAGATTCTGCAGTGCTAATGCAGAAAACAGGTGAAAATGCAATTGATGCAAGTGGAATTACAGAGGAGAAAAGCGAGTCAGAGATCCGAATCAAGCCTTTGTTGGAAAAGCTTATGATGTTGAATATTAAATTAATCTAATTTGCACTGTCTGATGGTGGCCATTAGTGCCTGAAGTAGCGGCAATGAAATGCTAATGTGATTAGTTAGGAACACTAAAAACAACCAGTACATTTTTCCTTTGATTGTCTGTGTGTTTAAGAATATTTCATTACTTCAGCTTCCTTTGAAATAAGGGTAAGATATAAATCATAGGCACAGATATAACTAGCGGTTGTGACATTTTGTTACAGAGTTTAATTACATGAATCATAAAATATTGCTACAATTTTCCAAACTGTTAAACCTTAATTAATATGAACCCACAGGGACCACCTTGATGGTTCATAATACTCTGGAATCTCTCCTCCTACTGTAGTAGTTCGTATGGTTGAAAAGTGCTTTATAATTTACAGAGAGTGATCAATTATTAGAAATGAAGCCAGACAAATTAATTTAATATAAATGGGGTTGTACGGAGTTTGACTAATTCTTTTTAATTACCTATATGTTATTTTTTCAATAGTCTAACAAAGCGAACCATTATTCTTCCCCATGTACAAATTCATTAATCTCATTACTGTGCAGTATTAATATAATTTTATCACACATTCCAGAAGTGAGGCACATTGACAAACCATAATGAATCACAGCATTAGTGTACTATCACTACATTAATTTCAGGACATGCCTAGCTCATCTGCAATTTACGTTGAGACTCAGTATAAAATGAGCTGAATAAGCATGTAATTATGACATCTGCTTCTTTTCAGGTACCTCTTTGTAAATCAGTGACAAAGGAATAACAGGTTTAAATATGTGTTAACACTCTGATAACATGTATAATTGCAATATGGCAATGTGTAATGAAGATTAAATTAGACTGTAGTGTACCTGACATTGCAAGAGCATAATTGAACCACAGTAATTGTGGAATGAAAAAGCCTAGAAAGTACTAATATTTCAATTCATAAGGTAAAAGCAGTGTAAAGAACAAATATTATTAGAGTGGTGATGTAAACAAGTACATTATTTTGTAATTTTTCCTAATTTTCATCTTCAATATACTTAATGTGGTCTTGGTCTTAGGTGAAGTTTTCATAGATTTTGGTGTTCTGATCCTTCTTGGATTTCAAGGCTTTTCAGCTCTGCAGCAGCAGATAATGCCCCTCACACATACATACCATACTCCTACTGCATAATTATCAAACCTGACTTTCAACCATCTATGTATGTGGTGAAAAGCATTGATTCCCTGAAGAAGTGCCCTTGAACCAGGGGTTTGAGGAAGGATTATGTGCTTTGTCCTGTATATGAGACACAACCTGAAACATATGGGAGATCAAACTGTAAGCCAGAGGGTATGGAAAATTATTAACTGCATTTTAACCCAAGTCATAATCACATAACTGGTAAAATATTTCTTTTAGATGTCTATCGTCCTATATTTCAACTTCAAATCACTTGTGAAGGACAATTGATTCTAAAAGTTAGTAAGAGACTACTAGGTTTTGCATTTAATACTCTCATTTGAACAAAAATACATAAAATCTGTGAACATGACTCCCGTGAATTCTGTGATGTCATAGCAGATGCCTACATTATAACCTACATTGTACTAGTATAATTTATACAAACATCTCCTTGCTCTACGAACCCCAATTAAGGGACATTCATGTACAGTAGGATATAATATTAGTGAATCCTCATTGCTATAATAAATCATTCTCATTGTCAGAATGATTGCTTGCATCTTTTATAAACTGTAAAACCCTCTTCATGCTTATGACAGCACATAATAACATTTTAAATATGATCTGTGCTCTCTCTGTCATATATGTATATGCACAGACACCGGGCATATGAGACCACACAGGATATTTCTCCTGAGAAATGACATATCTAGGAATTCTGCAGTGTCTTAGACTTCTGATGGCAGTTTTTCTTTTGTGCTACCAAGTTGGAAAACAACAGTTTCTCCAAGTGAAACTCACACAGAAATACGTTAAATATCAAGCTATACAGAAAGAATTCCAGTGAAGCCATCAGAGTCTGACCAACAAATAGAATAACATGTGACCTTCTAAAGACAATTGTGACTTTTTTGGCTCATGCTAGATTCCCCTCTTTCAGAACTCTCTATGGCTCTTACACAACTGGCTAAATGCATTCCCTTGTGATATTCCAATAAAGGAATCTTAAGTGGCCAGATCAGCCTGTTCCACGGCACAGGTTTCAGCTGGGGCGCAGACTCCAGTCTGCTTGGAATTCCTCAAACAGGAAGTTTACTGAGCTTCACATGGCCAACAGCCACCGAGGCTCGTTTGGGTTGGACAAGGCCCTAAGAAAGCAAGCTCTGGCAAATATTTTCAGTAATTTGTCTTTGCAAGTCCTTCTAGTTTTCGGTGTCTAATCGAACACTTGTTTGCACACATACACCCATCCTCCGTTAATAACAAACACAACTTAAGCTGCTTTATCAAATTGATTTTGAGTAACCAGATGCATAAAGGTAAATTCTATTTTAGTCTTGATATTGACAGGCTGAAATTGCAGAATGTGATAGCTCTTTCTGTAGCTCTACTGCTCACAGTTGCTGACTTGCCTATCTGCTGTCTTGTTGGCTCACTGTTCCTTGGTACCCTGGGTTTTAACTAAAAGACTTTCCATCTAATGATTAATAAAATAAAGTATATGAAATTAGACCAGAAAACTTCAAATTCTCAATTTAATGACATGGTGGATTTTTTTTTCTGTCTTAGTCAATAAACAGAAATATTGGAAGATTTTAACCACCACTAGGTTAGGGCAGATGGGTCAGTTTAAGATTAGGGGAATTATTTGTAAACTGGGACTCTTTTTAATGGTTTCAAGCAGCATTTAAATAACACTATTAAAACTGGCAAAAATAGTAATATATAGGAAAATGGATTTTACTGAAAATAATACAAACTTGGTCATTATCCTACAAAAATACATATAACTCCCAGAAACGGAAACTTCGACGATCTTTAAAATTAAATATTCACTATGTGAATGAAACATCAGTATTTCATTTCATACCAATATAAATATAAGGTTTGTTTAAATGGAACAGTCATAAGGAGGAAAATACAGAAGAATTGTAGGAGCTGCAAGATAAGCTTCAGTTATGCAGAGTAGGCTAAATAACGTCACAACCTTTTTCTGATGTGCTGGGATACAAATACAAAAAAATCCTAAGTGCTCTTCTAACAGTTTTTATGAATTACAATTTCAAATAAGGCTGAAAAAACTACTTGCTTATGCACAGAATATATTTAGTTGCTAGATTTACAAAAATAATGATTAATAGAGACTTTAAAACACTTCTATTATCTGAAAATTATTAACCCATAGAAATATTTTAGTAATGTAATGTTAATTTCATCTCAATTTAGCAAATTAGTACGACTGTTAATTTTAATGTGAATTAACACCAAATGCATATAAGATTATTGTATGGATGAAAAAGAAATTGTAGGTTCTCTTCCCCACTTAAATGCAGCATTTTCTCCATAGTACACTTGCTAGTCCATTGTAGAGAGGATCTACACATCACTTCCTTTTTTGCACCAGTCTAAGGCATCTCACGTTTAAGAAGTTTTTCTGGTGTTTACTCTACCTTTTTCCCTTTTTACATTAATCTTCTAACTCCTAGTTACAACCTATAGACATCATTAGATAATTCTTTCGTCTTATTTGTGTGTTTATATCTTGAAATATTTATAGACTGCTACCATGCCTCATATCCTCTACCTAGTCATTATTTGGCCGGTTTGTTACCTCTCTTCAATCTGTCCTCATAAATCTTTTTCCCTTCACTAACCTCAGCTGTTGCTCTTCTCTGAATTCCCTTCATTTTTCTATGTCTCTCACAGTGAGGCGGCCTATGCTGGACATAGTGTTCCAGATGTGATTGTCTTCAGCCATGTCAACAGTGGCCTTACCTCACTGCCCCATGCTGCCATGCCTCTGCACAGGCTGTGTAAAATTGTTTTGGCCATTTTTTTGTGTATGTGTGTGCATACTTCTCATTGCAAACTGATGTCCAATATCTTATTAGGCAACAGTATTAAGAATCTTTGTTATTGCTTCTCAAGTTTCTCTCTTCAAATTGGATTATGCATGTTTATTTTCCTTGAGTATATGAGCAAATGAACCTACAGACACGCTGTTCCATCTCCATTGCCCAACACATACAGAGCTGAGTTAAAATTGTCTTCTTGCTCCTTTGCATTTGCTAACGGGCGCAGACCTGAGTTCTGGGGCCATCAGGAAGGTACCGATGTTACTTCTGTTCAGGATGTTCTGCCTCTTGTCTGAAATAACGTGGGCTAAGTTACAGTCAAGTCTTTAAGGTATAATTCTGTAACCATTGAAGACAATATTGGTCAGATTATCACAGTCCTACCCTCCTGCTATTGCTAAAAGTGTCCTGCCTTTACAGGCAGTAATATCGTGTGGGAAACTCAGACAAACAAAAAGAAATTTATAGGGTTTTTTTTGTTTTATATGCTTATATTTTATCCAGATCAGTTCCCAGAACTGACTCACTATGTGGTCCTGGGAATATGAGTGCTGGTGTAAGGAAGAGGAAGGAGAAGCTTGGCAAAGGCAGGAAGAAACTAGACCCCTAGCAGCTTTGGCTGAAGTTGGTTTAAAATCAGGGAAGCTGCTAATGTTAACAGTAACTACCACTATGTGATATGCACTATCACGTACCAGTGAAGGAGTAGTACAGTTGAGTAATGTATATTTTGCTGTATATTCGAGTATCTGCATTAAAACCTATTTTTAATCTTTACTTTCAGTAGTAATACTGTGTATTTATTGGATAGTAATGCTCTTCAGTATCATACACTGAGGTGGTATTTTGCTCGTCGTTGTATATGTGCATTACTGCTTCATGCAAATACATTTCGTGGGTTTAACTAAGTGGGGCTTTTTCCATTAGACAAGCTTTAACATAATTGGCGTATATATATAATAGCTTTAGTAAATTAAATCTATGTGAATTGATGGATATTCATGACTCAGAGTAGTGGCCAAATTCCTAATTATTGCAGCTGCAATAATATTGAAATACAGAACTTTTCAAAACAGCTTTATTAATTTTAATGCAATGTTTAGAAAACTGCTTTTTGTTGAGCAATAAGCCAGAAAAAGAGCCTGACTTTTTCTTCTAATGGATTCAAGTTTTGCCTTTTTTAGTTCATAAGCTAGCACAATAATATGCAAAGTATTTAAATATGTCATGATGACTCTGACTTCTTGTAGAAATAAATAAAGATGGAATCCACATGTTTTCCTTTTGATGGATTAAGGGCAATGTTTACAACAACATAAGTTTACACTGTTGCTGGCCTCAAGTATTCTGCAGACCTTCATGGGTCAGCTCCTGCAGAGGCTCCTTCTTACTCAAGAGGACAATGTCAGTAACTGTTTCTATGGTTAGGGAAACAGTCTGGGCTGAATAGAACATACAGCACCCTGTTGATTATTTTGTTTTAACTTTTTTTGAGTTTGAGAACAATTTTTGTTTCCAATTAGCAGTACTTCAGTATTTAGTGATTTACTATAGTGATTTACATTCCTCAAATATTATTAAAATATTTTGTATATATTATTTTTATTTTGAAAGGAGCTAGATTGTTCTTGTGTCACAGATAAGAGGCCTATTTTTTTAAGAAATCTGGAGTCTTGTTTTATAGCTGCTATCCTTCCTTCCTCTATTTCTGTATTTCAGAGTCTCTGTTGCAGTGTTATCAGTGCTGCAAAGGCCACAGAATTAAGCTGTAAGCAAATGATGCTCAACAGCAGCTCAGGGAATATTTTTAGGAGTCACATCTTCACTGACTTAATTTTGTTGCTTTTTATTTTCTCTGGAAATAGCAATAGCTTAAACTGGATAATATATTTACAGTGTTCATGAAGTATTGAGATAAATGTTGAGCTCTTGCATATGTTTATAAGGTCAAGTTTTAAAATGTATATATTTATTCCTGTTAGTGTCACAAGGCCACAGTTTGAAGAGTACT
Source organism: Zapornia atra (assembly GCA_013400835.1). Classification (NCBI taxonomy): domain Eukaryota; kingdom Metazoa; phylum Chordata; class Aves; order Gruiformes; family Rallidae; genus Zapornia; species Zapornia atra. The sequence goes on from VZTU01011219.1 coordinate 111,447, forward strand.
CATTCTTGATGAGCAATTCTTGGTATTGGTGTTTATAGAATCCAGTCCTTAACAGGAAAAAGTATTTTCTATTGATTAAGCCAACTATCAGCCTGTTGTTAGCCAAACTTACCCCCAACGAGCATTGCTTTCTTCCAATAGCCATACTCAGTTAAGTGGATGAGACCATGTCTAGCATTTAATGTGGTGTACAGGCTGGTTTAACAAACAGAGAGACCAGTCCCGTTACCCAGCCTCTGGAATAAAAATCTGCCCTAGGAGGGGCTCCGTGTTTTCTGTGGCTAGAGAGCAGCGCAGAGATGGTTTCACAGTTCCCTCAAGGCCTAATATGGCAGAGAAGAGAGAGAGCACTAAGCAATAGTACAAACTGTAGAACACGTTTCCACTGAAGGCCCTCCAGGAAGATCTTGGTGCAGGATTATTCACAAGCTCCCTTGCTGTGGTTTCATTTTGTGTGCTGTGTCCATTTCATTTAAGAAACTGAAAGTGTTGAAGTAAGCAGGAAGTTTGATTCAGGAAAAAATTGATAGCGGTATTGGCAGAAGATCTTAGCATGCTTTGTATGCAACATTTAAAATTACTCTGTAGGAGGAACTGTGGAAGCAACTTCAGTAATGGAAGGGAGGTTTGTGTTTCTTCCCGTGGATTTGGATTATATTCTGAAGGTAAATGGAAAAAAGGGTATTTCAAAGATTTTAAAAAAAAAAAGATAATCTCTTAGCTTTAAGAAGATAGAAATGCAGACCATCTTCTGGAATTGCTCTCTCTCTTTACACATTTGCAATTACCCAGTATTTGATGGTCAGTCTGTGGCTTTCCAATAAGCCTTTCATGTTTTTGAGAGGCAAGCCAAAAACTGCTTGTGACTCAGAGATACAGAGCCTGTGTTTTTATTTGTGCATGCTGAGCACTATGTTCTTCCTTAGTATATTATATGTCTTCTGTGGTATTTTCAATTTTTCCCAGAAGGAAATAATGTTCAAGTAAAAGTCTGTTTAATTTTTGTTTTCTTCTTTTATCGAATACACAGGCACTCACACGGGATGAGTTTGGTTTGAGCTTATTTCAAATTATAATAATTTCGTTGGTGAGTTTATATTGATTGAATTCTTATGTTTGTAAATATTTTTTACATCTTATTGGTATTATTTATTGCTTTCAAAAGTAGTTGTCAAGCTCTCTTGATGGTTTGGCTACTCAAATCTTAAAACAGATCAAAAGACACTATTCCTTTCCTTGTAAAAATAGTTTAATTTAAAAAACATGAAAGCTACTGAGGTATTACTTTTCTTAGATGTAAATACATCATGGAATTATAAGTACCTATTTAGAGAATTAGAAGTTGTCTGGAAATGGTCAAATAAGTTAAGTGTCCATCTCGTGTTCCACAAGCATGACTTCCCAAAAGCAGCTGCATTGTGCAATATTTCCTGGACCATTATCTACAGAAAATGTGGTCGTTCATTTGGCAGTCATTGTGCAGAGAAAATAGTGGGAATATTATTAACAGGCTTCAACATTTTGTTATCTATGTGGTAGGCTTTCTTCAGCCCAGGAAAGCTGTCAATGGCCACATAACATGCTGTTTGATGTGACACTGGGAAAAGGTTAGGTGATTCCCACATTAGAGCAGTCATTTCTGTTAGCACACCAGTACTCGGTTTTATGGTGTATTGAAAGAAGCCACTTGGGAGGCAGATTTTTCACTTTGGAAGAATGACTGAAAATAACAGGTTGGAATATCAAAAGTCTTAGTTACATTATATACAAACAGAAAACACACATTAAAATTTAGATGTCAAACACTCAGCTGTTCTAGGTTGTCAATGTCCAGTTAACTACTGAGGAGGCAAAAAGGTGCTGGAACATCCCTTGATGACTCATCTCTGATATTTAAAACTAACCCCTATAGTGCTTTTCTTCATCAGTGACATTTATTAAGGCAACAGAGGTACGTGGGACAATACTAAGAAGAGAATACTGCTTCCTGAAGATTTCCAAAACCTGGGCTTTTTTTGGTGTTCGTATCTTTAATAGTGTTTTTCAACTTTTCCAAGATTGTTTTCAAGATTTTGAGAGGAAAACCACTCTGGTTTATATTTATGTTCCTTCTGCAAGGCATGCTGGGAGCCCAGATGAAATAAATGCCACTTTCAGGGTTACTTTATCCTGGACAGACTGCTGGAAATCAAATACTGCAATCTCAGCAAGTTTTGAGAGAATGGACCCACAAACGAGTCAGCTAAAGTAGAAAATTAATGTCATACCAAGAATTAAACTTACTCCAGTGTTTGAATGTGTGAAAAGAATCATAAGTGAAGATAAATGAGTACCTCATCAGTCCTTCTTTCCCTTGCTTTCATGCACTATGCAGACCAAGAGTTTTGAATCGGACAGATAGGTTTCTGAGAGTAAAACTGAGGCACAAACATCTTCTGCATTAGGTGCGCAATACAGTCGTAAGACCCAGATTTTCAGCAAGGATGTTCCACAGTCTTTAGTCTTAGAGACCTTTTCATTATAATATCTTGATTTTGTATATTTCTTTTTAAAAATGTTACATGGTCAAATTTGGAAGTTAACAGAATCTGTCAAAGAGTAGCTGAGGAATACACCAGTAACCATCAATGCGTATACTTCTGTATAAATTTAATATTTCCCCCTCCTAATTGTTTCTCTTATTGCCCTTGTTGTATATCACTTGTAAACACAGCTCACAGAACCTATTGCAAATAGTATCTGATAATATAATTCCCACTCACATGACAGAAAACTAAAACTTGGTGAAAAAAGAAACCAAACCGAATATGAATGATTAACTACTTGCTTTTTTCTTCCACCAGTATGAGTTAGATTAAAGCAGAACATATTTAGTAAATGTAAAAGTAGCTTTAGAGAAGTCTGAAGACTAAACTGACTTTCATTTTCCATAATTTACATATGTAAAAAAGTTTGCACATGTTGAAAGACACATGCTTCTCTAGCTGTTTGTATAGCTAGAAGAAAGCATGTGGACAAAGGTAAAGAGAGAGGAGAAATCCTCTGCAGAAATATCTTGATTCAGAAATTTCCTTCTAAAGATAGTTACCCTCCAGCACCTGTTCTGTCCAGGGAAAAGATGGATACATGCATGCCCACCTCCAGCGGGTGTAAATTCTGGTGTACAAACCTGGCCATTGGAGCCCAGCACTCAGGCTAATTTTGGATGCCTCAGCAGAATTTATATGAACAAAAAGCCTTAAAAATAGACCTTTGAGGTTTTGCTTTTTTTAATAAACGTTCCAGACCTCTTCCCAGAGAAAGCATTATATAAAATAAAACAAAGATAACTCTATTAAATACATTTTGCAAATTTACAAGTAAATAACAATAAGTAAATAAAATAAATAACTGCCTCTAGCAGTTAGGTCTACAATATTGTCACCTTTGGAACTAAAATACAGTGTTTCTTGTTGCCTGATAGAGAAGGCACAGTACAACAAAGGAGGAGACATAGCGAGTGCTTTCTGTTTCTATTTTGGTGTGTTGGGTGCTTTTGTGGTTGTTTGGGTTTTTCAAGCAAAAAGGCAAACTAGATTGAGTGACTTGAGGAGAAAAGTCATGTAATGTGTCCGAAACAGAACGTATTTGTGTTATCATTTGTTCCTAGTAAAGTAAAGAGTAACTTGCAATCTAGGGAATTAGTTGTGCGTGTAATCACCTAATCTGGCAACACAGTAATAATTTAGATTAGAAAGATCTTATCTTATAAAACAGTGGTTTTGTATGTCCTTGAACAGTCCAACTTCAGAGTGAGAGTTTATATCTCTCATGGTAAACTTGAGCTGTGCTGCAGGTGTTTTAGTTTATCACTGAAAGGAAATGACTTTTTTTACACCTAATTTAAACTGAAGCTATTCACAGTTTAAAATGCTCGGTAACAGTGACCTCTGTAATGACTTACACATTGCAGGTGGTCCGATAACAGGCCAGTGGTTAATGTTTGCTATCGAGAGAGACAGAATTAAATGTCCACCCCAGAGTTGTTTTCTTCCGTTTATAGTATGAACACAACAGCTGGCACAAAAGTAAGTCACAATTAATGGGCTTCTGAAAAGTTGTGATCTGTTTAGTTCCTGCAATAGGAGAGCTTTCCTGTTGGCATCTATTAAAAAATTGTCATTAAATTTGAAAGCAGAAATCCTGGTAAATATTTGCAACCTAAATCTCCAAAGTAGACTTCTGATACTTATGTCGCAGCCTTGCAGTCCCTGCTCAGTCCTTCGGGCAAAACTCCTATTTGTTCTGTAGTTACTTGGTTGGGATCAATGAGTGTTTTGTCTTGGAGGACTTGAAGTGTGAAGTGCTTTATCAGACCAAAGAAAGCTCTACGAATGCTCCTAGCTTTCACAAGTAACTGAGAAGACAGTTTAGTGTTTCTGTAACATAAAGCAAAACACAATAGTGTTACCATAATATAAAACAAAACTGGTGAGCCTGAAGCTTTCATTTTAGCTTATTTTCATTTTGACAAAAAATATCATCTTTCATGTGGAGCTGCTGTGTGCAGCTTGTCCAGATGTGTGTAGACCTGGGCAGTATCTGGGCCAGTCATAGCCATTGTCAAAGGGCACCCTGATGTAAAATTGTATTTCTTTGTAATGCCTACCAAGTTCTACTATTGCACAAGCAGAGCTGGTCCCAAGTCCCTTTTGTACAGTGCAATTAGAGAGTCTAACAAGCTCTGGGAGCACAAAAGTACTTGATAAAATTGGTGGTAAATTCAGGTGCTGTTGAAAGGCAGTTTACTCTAGAAACAATTCTGCTGTTTCTGCTGTTTGCCTTGGAGTGACATGAGTTCTTACAGGGAGAAAGAGCCTCTGAAAGGAAAAGTGAATGCTTCACAGAAGATAATAGCTTGCATATCTCAGAAAACGCTTCTTCAGAAGGTTTCTTTGTAGGAATTTAAAGCAGCTTTATTTCCATAGAAGACAGGATAACTGACCACAACAGTTAAGAATATGTGATATATAAACAGAAGGGGTTGTGAAAAGTATGTTTCAAATTATTTGATGCATTAGGTACTACAACAAGCCTTTTATGAATTGACCAGGCTGGATTTATCAGCACTTTGTGAACCCCTCCTTAAAGAAAAATATTCACATTACCAATAGGATGCCTGGATAGGACCCATTTCACTGCTTTGTTAACTACACACAGATGAGAATAGAGGGCACTCTGTAGTGTTATGTGAAATAGATCAGCTGACGTTGCTTTTCGCTGCATGAATGAATGTAGACACAAAACCTCCACAGTATGAACAGTAGATACAGTAAACTGAATGCTAATTGGAAGAGGGATTAGAATCCAGATCATTTGTGTATAGAGCTTTAAGAGTAATCTGGTTTGGTCAGACTGAAAACTGGAAGTGAATACTTGCTATATGAAGCGCGCAAGCGATTTTCAATATCTATTTAATGATTTTATTCAGCCATTCTTACTGGGTAATGACATATAATCTGGTGTTTGGGTTTCTCTTCTGGGAAGAGTGAAATTCATGTTTGAAGCCTGTCAGGCTAGAGGATGACATTGAACTTGTGTTTCCTGTCTCCTAAGCTGCGCTGTCCTCTGCCTGTATCACCTTCTACTAGAAGTTACCCTGGAAGTTCTGTTACGTTTTATAATAACATTCTGAAAATAAAATATTTCTTTCAAACCTTTCTCATACTGCATGATCATTAATGCTGAATGAAGTGCACCTTTTTCTCTTTAATTATCTGTTTGTGCTGTGAACTTTCGATTGAGCAGAACCAGCCTCTTTGCACATCTGTGTGAACAAATGGTTACTCTCGTACTGTTAAAGTATAACAGTTATTAGAAAGAATAGCATCAGTATCAATCCTGTAGTCATAGCAGGTTTTCATTGTCAGGTCTTCATTCTTTAGTTAAAAATAACCAGTTTGCAGAAGTCTTTTGATATCTATACTGGTTCAAAACTATATATGTTGGTATGGTTTCTGACTAGGAATGTAGGAATGGCAGGGTGGCATGGTGATACATATAATTCCTTTAAGATTCTGTTGTGTTTAAAATATCAGACATAAACAGAATTACAGAGAGAAATATGTAGATTTATCAGTAAAAATATTCAGTCATCTTTCTTTTCGTAAGCTATCCCTTAAATGGTACTCACAAATAATATATTTGCATCTTTTGTGGCTGTGTTACATAAATAACACACAAAATGAATATTTAGTCCTAACCCACCTACATTTAGATCTGTAACACTACAAATTTCCATTTGCAGTTAAAGTCTGTATATATATTAGCAAGGCCCTTTATTGTCTTGAAATTAAAGCTTTTGAAGTTTCTTCCTCCCTGAGACACAAAAGAAAGCATATAGTTGACATCAAAGTGGAGACATACTGCTGACTAGTAATTATGGGAGCTTAACATTGCCCAGTCCCACCCATTTACAAGCCTGCCTTTACTTTCCTCAGCATGTACTTATTTTGATCAACACCTTTAGAAATAACTGGACAGCCCAGCTACTCATAATTTTTTTTTTCTGTAAAATTTGGTTTGAAAACAAAATGCTGTTTTAATAATTCATTCTTTATATATCACGTTGGCTTTTTTAAAACCTCATTTAATTACTCGAAGTTGTAACTGTTTGCTGGGTGTTGCCAGATGTGAAACCAGACACAAAGGTGAGGTTTTACAATTTAAGCACAGCTGCTTAAGACAAAATCTGGTCTAGGACACAAGAGATGGATTTAAAATACTACATTTATATTAAAAATAGCAGGGAATCATGTGCAGGAGAGCTAAAGGTCTTCTTGGCAAATTTATTAGCTTCAAGTGAATCCATCCAATCAAAGTCCAAAAAAGGCTTCAAACCCCAGCAAATAACACTTGCCGTCAGTCTTCTCCCCTCATCCACCAAAGCAAACATACAACTGCAGAGCGCTGCTCTGTTTTCACATTAAAGCCTCAATTTTTTTCTAATGTGTATCTTAGTAAGGTGAGTCCTGGAACTGAAGTTGAAATGCCTCTGAATCTTGGAACAGTTTTAAACTTCTCTAAGTACTAGGATGATGAACTCAAAAGAAGTTTATTTATCTTGGGCATTTGAATTTTACAGCTTAAGAGAGAATAACCTTAGAAATCCAGGAGAAGGGGGAAGGGTACCGGGGGGAGCAGAGTCCTCCCCCCTTCTTGCATATTCTACTGCATTGGCCAAATTGTTGATATGCTTAGCAGAGCATGTAAGGTAGTGCAGAGCAGCTGAAACAACTCTGCACGTCTTCTGCATGCTGACCTCTGTACCGTGTGTATGAGGAGAGAGAAGGAACGGCACAACATTTATATCAATATTTTAACAAGAGATGTGTGAGACTGGAAAAACCTAGCCAGTGAGTAAGCCTTATTTTTCCATAACTAAAACCAAAGCAAAAATAAGTTTGAGGTACTTTCATTATAAAGTGTGTTTGAATAATGAAGCTATAACAGTTTTACTAGCTTAACCCAAATCTCATGGGTAGCGTGTTTGCCCTCCCTGTGTTCCATCTTATGTTTAGGTGACACGTATGCAACATTTTGAAGAGATGCATTTTCCTTCCTTCTGAGTTCACCCTAAACCCAGCAATGACTCACAAGAACAGGGCAATTTAGCTATAACAAAAATGAAGATGATTTAGCCACAACAAAACCCTAGAATATTCTATCTAGCTGGATTCTTTATTTTGCCTGTCTGTTGCCTTTCCCAAGATGCTCTTTATCTGCCACTCGATGCTGATCTCAGTTACTGCTTCAGAGCAGCAACCAACTGCACCAGCTAATTATAACCAGCAGTCCCTGCTTTCCCCCAACTTCTTACCAGGTCATTGCAACATTCATTTTTAAAGTGTTTTTTTCTAAACAGGAAAACATTTCTTCAACAGAGTCTGTAAATATTTTTCTCAGAACCACTAGCAAGGAATATTTAACCTGATACTGAGGTCATTTAGAAGAGATCAAATGTGATAATGCTGAGCTTTTAGCTGTCAAACAGAACTTTTTGGCATTTCCATAGAGTTTTCAAACATAAGCAGAGCGGAGTCTGTTTTCCTTGTCAAGGCACCCTCCCAATTTCCATCACTATTAATAGGTGGTGTACAGTCTTATCAGGGAAGTTAGAGACCTCCCAAGTGTTCTATAGCAAGTTATCTCTCTTTCACATTTTTATTGATTCTGTGTGCCAGATAGTCTGCACAAATCTGTGATTTGATCAAGAGATCCTGATGAAGCTCTTAAATTTTCAAAATGAAACCAGTTTCAGGAATGTTTTCCAAACGTGGTGAAGGAACTGCAGGGTAACATGGGCAATGAGTGTGTTTATCACTGCATAAAACGAGCTAGTCTCTTCTCTCTGCTTGCTCTGTCTCCTCATCATGAAGAAAAAACTTGTAAGTTTTTTCTCATTTATTTGCTGGTTGATTTTTCTGTTGGGTTTTTTAATTCTCCTTTCTTTATGACATTAATTTTCTGTATTGGCTTTCTTGCCAGTAACAATAGTTATTCTGAAGTGTTGTGTGTTTATAAAAGTCAAGTAGCCAGTAAAGTAAAGCATTTATAAACTTCTCTTAAAGCATTTATAAACTCCTCCAACAATCATTATTTACACAATATATATCAGGATGTCATCTTTTTTTTTTATTTACTGGTCTGACCAATTCTTGCCATCATGTTGCTTTTAAAAAACCACAACCAACCCCCCACCCTTAATTCTGATTTCTTCAGCAGTAGGGAGTTACTGTAGCAATACAAATGTAAATATTTTGCTACTTTAAGAAATATAGACTCATGGAAAAGTTCTAAAGAACAAATCTCTGAGCTTCTCAGTGTGTTGAGAGATTTGCTCCCCCAGCCTCTACTTGAAAATACTATTATCTCTCTTATTAAATGATAGTGTTTGGTGATTTCCTTGCTAAGGATTACCAAAATGTAGGATGGACCTTTCTCAGTGTTCTTGCCATATGCATTTCACCTTAGAACCACTTTATTTTAGAATCATAGAATCATTTTGGTTGGAAAAGACCCCTTCAAGATCATCAGATCCAACCATTAACCTAACACTGCCAAGTCCATCACTAAACCATGTCCCCAAGCACCACATCTACACATCTTTTAAATTCCTCCGAGGATGATGACTCATCCACTTTTCTGCACAGCCTGTTCCAAGGTCTGATAACCATTCTAATGATGAAATACCTCCTAATATCCAATCTAACCCTCCCCTAGCACAACTTGAGGCCATTTCCTGTCGTCTTATTTCTTGTAACTTGGGAGAAGAAACTGATACCCACCTCGCTACAACCTCATTTCAGGTAGTTGTAGGGAGTGATAAGGTCTCCCCTCAGCCTTTTTCTCCAGGCTAAACAATGCCAGTTCCCTCAGCTGCTCCTCCTAAGGCTTGTTCCCTAGACTCTTCACCAGCTTTACAACCTTTCTTTGGGGTGGCTATTCTCATTAAAAGCAATTTAAATACATATGTAATGATCACCCTTGCCCACCCATGTTATCAGGTTCCAGCATTTACCTACCAAATCTCAGGTTGAACATAAGAAATCAGGTTACTGATGTGATGCAGAATATTATCTGATTTTATAATAAATCTGTGAGAATTACTTAGATTTCTGTTTAGAAAATCATTTGGACTTTTCAATTCAAATCTCTGCTATTTGTCTTTATCTGTCTATATATAATTTTTTTTTTTTTTTTTTTTAAACCTCTCTTCCAAACCACTGCACAGTACTACACAGCTATTCTGCCTGGTGTAAGGAAGAGGGAACATGAACCTAGCAATGGTCAGTGACTTTGCCCCTCAACAGTTTTGAAGATATTACAATCTTTCTTGAAATAGGATTCTGAAATTGGACTGCTGAAAATAATAGAACAGTTCACAATGGCTTTATTTCTTGAAAATAAAACTATTGCTAATTTGGAATGGGTCAGAACAAAGCTCTGTTCTCCAGGCTTCCTATAAAATGACCACTGACATTGAAGATACTCTGTGGTATTTAGAACCCTAGTTTGCTCTGTGTTAGGATGTCAAATTCCTCTCACATGACTGCCTCAACAGAACAGACAGATTATGTGGGAAGTTGTTGAATAGAACAAGTTTCTGTGATACAATATGAACTCTTGTTATTTCTAACCAGTTAAGGAAATTAAAATCCTAGTATTTTTCGTTCCCGTTTAGAAGAGTAACGTGCCATGCAGAGTCCACTGCTAATTAGCAATATTAGTAGACTTAGCACTGAGGACTAGCTAGGTAATTTTTCTTAGTAACAATTCATCCAAATCAGAAGCAAGAAGAGGGAATAATTTTAAAATTAATTGCCTAAGATTATGCACGTTAATCTTATGATGAATAGATGTAGTGAATTCCATGAAATAATTTAGTACATAAGAGTCTATTAGCTAGTTAGAAACCATGACCCCATTTAACAGTTATGGACCACCATAGCATCTAATCTATATTAGTTGATTTGTATACCCTTTATGATCTGAACCAGATCCCATAATGTCAAAAATCATAGCTATCACACTGATTTATAACCCATTAAGAATGCAGGTTTGGCAAAATCAGATATGTTTGTCTCAAGAGTGAGCTCTGCTAGTATATTTACTGTACAGCAAAAAGGATTCTGCCCATTGCACTTTAAAAAGTCAAGAATCCATCCCCAAGTGCTTTTAAAAGCAAATGGGGCATGGGGTAATCAGTTCAAACTACTTCTAGTTGGCTTTTCACTGCAGTCTCCATTAAAAAAACCACCAAAT